>NC_069406.1:61894665-61959665 GCF_026875155.1 Cherax quadricarinatus | reverse complement strand
CTGGCAATTCATAGTTCTCAACGTGGGTACCGGATGTGAGTGCTATTATCTCTCATTATCTATACTTATACCACGAGTCGCATTATATGCATGTATTACGCAGCGATAATTCTCGGATTATATACACAGCGAATAGTCTCTCAGTATATAGCACGTGATATGTCAGTGTAGTCTGCACCGTGAATTATGGATTGATGGCACTATGAAGCAATATGTAGAGGGAGAGCAAGGAAGTGAATTAAAACACTAGTACTGAACGGAGTGCGGCAAGGAGTAAGGCAGTGAGGAGATGAAGAGCTAGGCAATGAGGTACTGCAACAGGGTGGAGGAAGAACTCACAGGACTAAGACACTGGAGGAGGAGCACAAGAGAGTGAGATGAAGGACAATGAAAGAGAGAGAGTGCGAGAGGTTCAAGTGAGTGTGCTAGGGACTCCTTGAGTTATATACAGCGCAACTTGAATAGTTGAGCGTGTGGTGGAGGACTGCACTGTACCACGCACGCTGAGGCACGCACTGGAGTCTGCACCAGGTATGACGTATAGGACTTAAGACTACAGACCGGATACTTGTCGAGGACTCGCAGTTAGAATTATTGTGAGGTGCTGGCACTGTGAGGTACTGGCACTGTGAGGTGCTGGCACTGTGAGGTACTGGCACTGTGAGGTGCTGGCACTGTGAGGTACTGGCACTGTGAGGTGCTGGTACTGTGAGGTACTGGCACTGTGAAGTACTGAATCCTTTCTTGATACTAAAAGCGACACTTCATGATTCTATATTGCTACGCAGAAATGGACTGTTTTAAGCAACAGACACAGAAATGATCTCCGTTCTTTGTTTGGGAGATAAAAAGAGATTCTCTGCATTTTTTTGTTTAGTTGTTACGATTTTTAAATCATGGGACCAATGGAGTACCTAATATTTTTTTTTTTTTTGAAAACAAAAGCCGTCGAAATTTCCAAATTGCAAAAAAAGTATTATTCTCGTGTTTTCTTTTTGCACTAAAATTGTTCTCAGATGTGTTTTTATAGCCGATATATACCTTCATATTCTTAAGCAATTATATTTTTTCATAAGACGCTACGTTATATTGTTAAAGCAAGAGAAAGTTGGTTGGTCTATTAATGGGACTTATAATCTATTGAATACACAACAGCCATGATCTGGAACGATATCGTTCCAGACCATGGAGCTGAACTCTTCTACAGGCTGAGGGACTGACCATGTTGTTCCAGACCATGGAGCTGAACTCCTCTCCAGGCTGAGGGACTGACCACCTTGTTCCAGACCATGGAGCTGAACTCTTCTCCAGGCTGAGGGACTGACCACGTTGTTCCAGACCATGGAGCTGAACTCTTCTCCAGGCTGAGGGACTGACCACTGTGTTCCAGACCATGGAGCTGAACTCTCTCCAGGCTGAGGGACTGACCACCTTGTTCCAGACCATGGAGCTGACTCTTTTCCCCATGGCTGAGGGACTGACCATGTTGTTCCAACCATGGAGCTGAACTCTTCTCCAGGCTGAGGAACTAACCACCTTGTTCCAGACCATGGAGCTGAACTCTTCTCCAGGCTGAGGGACTGACCACTTGTTCCAGACCATGAGCTGAACTCTTTTCCAGCTGAGGGACTGACATGTTGTTCCAGACCATGGAGCTGAACTCTTCTCCAGGCTGAGGGAATGACCACTTGTTCCAAACCATGGAGCTGAGCTCTTCTCCAGGCTGAGGGACTAACCCCTCAGTACAGACCATGGTGAACTTAATCTCTTCCTGAGCCGACTACGAGGACTGAACATGTTGTTCCTAGAAAAATGAGATCTTAACTCTTCTCCCAGGCTATTGAGAACAATGATCTGTTGTTCAGACATGGATGCTGAATCTTACTCAGGTGAGGACATGACATGTTGCTACCGACCTATGGAGATTACTCTTTCCAGGCTGGAGGGAACTGACTCTTGTATCAGTGGCAATGGAGGAACCTCTTTCCATGCTGAGGGACTCGACCATGTTCTGGTTCCAGCTCTAGTGTAATCTTCTCCAGCTGAGGGATTGTCACTACCTGTTCCAGTGGACCATTGGATGCGAACTCTTTCTCCAGGCGAGACTAACCTACTGTTTGCACCATGGAATGAAACTCTTTACGGTGAGTTTCCAGGTAAGCTTTCCATTACTTATCCATGACATTGAGCTGAACTCTTTCTCCAGTGACTGAGGTACTTGAACCCCACTTCAAATACAGTTGGTCCCTCTTGTCGTATTATCCGTTCCTGGCAGCCGTTTACTATAAACGAAATTTCGATTTTCACGAATATTTTCCCCATATGAAATATGTAAATACATTTCATCCGTTCCCATGACACCAGAAATTAATACAAATAGATTTTAGCTGAATGTCCAACTGTAGTACATATACTATCAATGGAATGTATGAATGTAAACATTCAACATTGCGTTAAACACTTACCTTTATTGGCAGATTTCTTCCAAATGTATGGGAGACTGCAGCTACAGAGAAAGAGTTTAAGTTTCTGAAGGGGTATCCTTCCATCACACCTATACCATTAAGCTTTTCTGGGGTTGCTTTTTTCCTGTTTCCTTATGCAATCAGACACACCTTGAGATCATTGGTCCTGTCTCACAAAATAACTGTGGAGAGAGCTCTGTTTCTGGCGTCTCTTTAACACTTCCCTAAAATGGCCCAAGACTTTGTCACTGTACATGTTGCCAACCTGGCTTGCAACAACCTTGTTAGGATGATGTTTCTCCATAAAGCTTTCCATCTTACCCTTTACTCTTCATAACATTGTTTTTCCTGAACACTCTGGGATTTTCAGAATGGTACACTAGTAACGGCTTCACTTTGAAATCCCCACTAGCATTAGCACAGAACATTAGCGTCAGTCTGTCTTTCATAGGCTTGTGTCCTGGCATTGCCTTTTCCTCTTGTGTAATGAAGGTCTTCTTTGGCATTTTCTTCCAGAAGAGGCCTGTTTCGTCACAATTGAACACTTGTTCAGGTTTCAGTCCTTCAGCCTCTATGTACTCCTGGAATTCATGCACATATTTTTCAGCCGCCTTGTGGTCCGAACTGGCAGCCTCACCATGCCTTACCACACTGTGTATGCCAGTACGGTTCTTAAATCTCTCAAACCAGCCTTTGCTGGCCTTAAATTCACTCACTTCACCACTATTTGCAGGCAATTTCTTTACCAAATCTTCATGCAACTGCCTAGCCTTTTCACAAATAAACGAAGTCATAAGAGTATCTCCTGCTAATTGTTTCTCATTTATCCACACCAATAATAACTTCTCAACCTCTTCCAGTACTGTGATCTCATTTTTGTCAGCATAGTTACTCCCTTTGCAACAACAGCATCCTTTATTTCATTTTTCTTGGCCACTATGGAACATAAGGTTGTGTAGGGTTTCTTATACATCCTGGACGTTCGGCCACACTTGTACCACTTTCATATTGTTCAATGATAGTTTTCTTAAATTCAATCGTATTTCTCACCTTCTTTACCACAGGCTTGGCACTAGGAGCTTTCTTTGGAGCCATGGTAGCTTATTTAGTACTTGCAAGCACTAAAATAAATGGAATATTATGAAATATTTCGCTGGAGCACGTGAGGGGACCTTCGCTCACTGGTAAACAATGCCAGACTGGCTGCCGCCCTGGCTCACGCCGTGGGTACGCGTCCCGGACGAACTACGACTCACGAGTCAACCTATGAAAAGCGAGTCCATGTTTATACGAAAATACCTCTATGATTGGCGAATTTTACGATTGCCGGGAACTACGAAAAGCGGGGGACCACTTACTTATTTCTCCAAGGCTGATGGACTTGATTACATCTTTGTTTCACTACTACACCTGCTGCTTCTGTATCTGACTGAAGAAGTCTACTGTGTAGGCGAAACATTTCATCAGTAAAGATACCCAACTGTTGCACATGTATCTTCATCCTCAACTTGTCGGTATTTTTTACACTTTTCAACATAACCTCTCGGTGTATATATCCTGTGCCAATGTAACAGCTCCAATGTACATCTTGTTTATCTTTAGACAACAGAGTCATCATGTTAGTGTTCTTCCATACGTCTTCTTAAATAATTTATATCATAACTACATTATCAGTTGTGCAAGAAAGGTATACAATACCGACAAGATGAAAGTTAAGACACATGTGCAACATCTGGGTATCCTACAATCTGTATTGATAAAGCCACTGGATGGTGAAACGTCTACAATAAAGATACCCAGATGTTGCACATGTTTTTTAAATATACATTATCAGTACCATAATTTTCTTCAGCCTGAGAGTCCAGCTGGACAGCACTCCACACTCTGATCATTGTTACCCATTTTATTGTCTTTTTCTTTTTGTTAACGACACCAATTTTCTTTTTCTTTTCTCATTGAATTCGTTTTCGGATTTTTCTTATTAAAGTCATTATTTAGCTTCGCATTAGTTTGAGGTGTATAAATGGAAAACAGGAATAAGTAAAGGGAATGTAAATGGCGTGCTAACAATATCCAGCTAAGACAGGACTCGCAGCAATGGTTTTAAGTTGGAAAAATTCAGATTCAGGAAGGATATAGGAAAGCACTGGTTTGGTAATAGAGTTGTGGATGAGTGGAACAAACTCCCGAATACCGTCATAGAAGCTAAAACGTTACGTAGTTTTAAAAATAGGTTAAATACGTGAGTGGGTGTGAGTTGGACCTGACTAGTTTGTGCTAATAGGCATGATGCCGTGTTCCTTCCTTAAGTGGATGTGACCTGACCTGACTAGGTTGGGTCACTGGCTTAAACCGATGGAAGACTTGAATATGCCTCGCATTAGGCCAGTAGGCCTGCTGCAGTGTTCCTTCTTTCTTATGTTCTTTCTGTTCGTGAGTTTATATAAAGTGAAGAAATCGTTGTTTTTGCAAAACAAATCTTTTTCATGTGGTATAAACCTGCAAACGTAATTGCTGGTTATAAATACAACTTTCATTTTTAAAGGGGTGGATGGGTATTACGCAGTGTATTGTAGAAAATATTATGTATAAAAAACGTTCCATATATAATGTCAGTTTCCGGGTTTTATTCTGAAACCGGACGCGAATTAGTTCTGAAGAGTAGCCAGGACAGGACAGGGGCAGATGTGTGTTTATTAGTCAGTATGAGGAACAGAGGCGGCTGGAACAAGTCGTCATGGGTTGGTGTGAGTAGGAATGATGGTAAGTTTGCCTAATTTTATGCCATAAGTTATTAGTTTTGGTGTTCTAATCTTCACATGTAAGGGCCTAGCATGAGAAGAGGCCTGTATAAGTTTTAGGAGAGTACTCTTGTTTCCTGCAGGCCTAATTAGAGGCCGGCAGAAGGTAGGGGGGTCATGGAGCCTCCCAGTTTATATTTGTTTTAGCTACTAGTAACAGTGTGCTAGTGAGAGAGTAAATGTGTATGGTGATTTTGGTATGTTGTTTATGTTAATTTACTATAATATTTTTATATATGTTTTTGTGCCCTTCCTGTTAATAAGTATTGACTCCACACAACGTGAAGGTACAAGCTGGCTCTAAGGTGGTTTATGTGGAGTAATTTAAATGGCCTTAGATTAGGCAGGTTGTTTACCTTTATGAGCTAGGACTTTTATTTACGTTACATAGTAAAAAGCGTAACAATGGGTAAGCCAGAGGAAGGCCTCTGTCAGATGATCAAAAAGCTCCAGCTTTCCTGACCTGCGTCAGGAAACACTTGTCCTGACAAATCTTACCCAACCTGTAAAAGTACTGTTTATATCTTTCCTATATTTCTTGACTTGTTTCTCAAGTTTCAAATTTCTCAGCTACACAGTTGTCATTAAGGCTGCAAAGCTCTAGTACACTGCCTAACAAGATTACTTTAAGAATTAAAGTAATCATTAGTGTAATCAAATATATAACGAGAGATACTCACCTCTCGGCGTATATATTCGTTGTTGGCAATTTTTTTTTAATAATGGAATAAATCTTTACAACTGGTGCAATAAATTTTTAAATTTCCTAATGTATTTTTATAAATTAATTATAATTTCCAAATTAATCAGTTTAATTTTTAGTATTTCAGTTGCTTGAAGCAGTTTCAAATCTACTTCGTATCTAAAGTTAATCAATCTTTCTATTTTTTCTTGAATGTTATAATTTCAAATTCGTCAGCACACCCAGTTCTAGGGTTAGTAGGCCTGGCCAAAGCTTGTACACATGTAACATGCCCAGCCTTTAAGGAATAGGGTAATCCTTGTGGTTAATCAATTACCGATGAGCCCCCCTTTCTCGGGTTATATTGCTTGTTGGCTTGTACATTCAATAATGCCATAAATATTTGCCGAGTTTGGTACAAACAATTTTCTAAATTTCCTAAGTTGTACATTCATCAAATTTAGTTAGGAAATGTTCCGAATTACATCACTTAAGTCTTTAGGTAGGTTCAGTTTGCCTTGCCCGGTTGTACATAACACCATGCCTAGCCTTCAGTTATCCTGCCACTTTTATCAATATTTTCCAGAGCCCTATATTGGGTAGAACTTCCGATCAAACACCATGCCCAGCCCTTCTAGGGTAGGTAGGTGCCTGTGCCCGAGCTTGTACATAACACCATGCCCAGCCCTTCTAGGGTAGGGTAGGTGCCTGTGCCGAGCTTGAAACATAACCATGCCAGCCCTTCTAGGGTAGGGTAGGTGCCTGTGCCCGAGCTTGTACATCAACACCATGCCCAGCCCTTCTAGGGTAGGGTAGGTGCCTGTGCCAGAGCTTGTACATAACACCATGCCCAGCCCTTCTAGGGTAGGGTAGGTGCCTGTGCCCGAGCTTGTACATCAACACCATGCCCAGCCCTTCTAGGGTAGGGTAGGTGCCTGTGCCCGAGCTTGTACATCATACCATGCCCAGCCCTTCTAGGGTAGGGTAGGTGCCTGTGCCAGAGCTTGTACATAACACCATGCCCAGCCCTTCTAGGGTAGGGTAGGTGCCTGAGCCAGAGCTTGTACATACACCATGCCCAGCCCTTCTAGGGTAGGGTAGGTGCCTGAGCCAGAGCTTGCAGCTCACAACACTGTCATTCCCAATAACCCCCTTGGGGTGGGGATGGCAGACCAGAGAAGCATAGCTTCTCCCTACGAGAAGCTAGGCCTGGGGACAGTTGGTCCCAAAGATGAAGAGGTACTTGTGCCTCCTCCCATGGGAGACTTAGGTCTCAGACACTGTAGACAGGGAGCCAAGGCCGGGCCACCACTTGGAAAAGGCCCGAGCCGGAGAATACGGCGAATCTTTAATAATAAATAATAAACAAAATTCCCATTCAGGGCACTTTAAATAATTAATGAGCAATTTAAAAAAAGATTTAATGACGCCATCTCGGTTGATTGCAATCGAGTATTGTTTTAATGCAATTAAGTCTCACGGTTCAGTATTTGGTTATTGGTAAAAATACTTGAAGTACGATAATGACGCTGTTAGACTCTGCAACGGTTGATATGAAGAAAAGACGAGTTGTGTTTTAAACTTTCGTTAAGACGGTTTCGTTCTGTTAAAAGAGTTTTATCAAGTAATGACTTGATGACTGGGACAAGTGTGCAACACATGGGTAGTCTTATTGACGAGGAGTAACACCAACCAGTGATTTTTTTCAGTCTATTACAGAGTAATTGGTGTAGACGGTGAAAGAAGTGAGCAAACTGCACTGAGGTGTTCAGTCCCTCAGCCCTGGAAATAGTTATAATTTTAACTTATAACTTTTAAAAGGGTGGAGTAGGGTAAGCCAGTGGAAGGCCTCGGTCAGATGACCAAAAGCTCCAGCTGCAGGTCACCATATAACTAAGACCCGCGTCAGAAAACACTTGTCTTGTTTCCTGACAAACATTACCGAGCCCTGAAAGTGTTCCGCCCCTCAGCTTAAACATAAATGTTTAGTCCCACAGCTTTGACAGAAAGGGTTCAGTCCCTCTGATCTAAGGTTATCAGTCCCTCAGCCATTGCAGAAGCTGTTCAGTCCCTTAGTCTTGATTTATAATCATTGATTATATCCCGGCTGTTAGGCAGGTATAATGTTCGTCAGGAAACAGGACAAGTGTTTCCTGACTCGGATCTTAGTCATATAATGATCCACAGCTGAAGCTTTAGGTCAGCTGACCAAAGCCTTCCGCTGGCTTACCGGTCCACCTATTTAAAAATCATGGTTATTATTATAAATATCAAGAATGATTATCTCGACTACTGTCTTCAGTATACCATATTTGGATTCAATATTTGATGTACTGAAACAACACTAACATCCTCCCCCCCTCAACTTCCTGAAAAGTTTGCTTGAATGACATCATTAAGGAAAATTAAAAGCTCCTTCATTAACTAAAAATTTTGAGCCTTCGACATGGTCAAGAAAACTTACATTTTTATTCTATTTTAAAGGGGAAATCATTATGCAGTTACAGACATCCATTACTCTATTCGTAATTTGATATATAATGTAGTAATAAGTCCATTATCATTTATTTATTGTTCTTGTTACCTTTTATTCTATTCAGTATTTGCACTAACATCTATTATTCTATTCATTATTTCTCCCATCATCTATTTTGTTAAATGCTTATGCCACCATCAATTAATCTATTAGTTATACGAATCAGCATCAATTAATACTAGTAATTATATGCAACATCTATTTTATTGGTTGTTTAAAGGGGGTCTAAGTCCTATTAACTACACTAAGGTCATTAAGACTGCACTTAACCTCACTAGCAAGGATAGTGATCAAACCAAACTCTCAGCATGTATATTTACGCTGGGAGAAATATACTCTTGGTATATGTATCATGTACATTCAATATTCATAATAAGCGCCGACATTTATTGCTCTCCTCATTATTTTCTTTCTTCCATTATGGTTTATATGAAGTTTTAACTGGTGTTAACCTTGACAAAGTTGGTACTCCAGGTCTGTGTTGAAGCACGAAAAGTTAAGATCAGTTTTAGGTCTCTCTCCTGGCGTATATTGTTAGTTTATTATGCAAATTCTCCGGTGTTAAGTACGTTGTGTGATGGAGATATACATATGACCCACAGCTGGAGTCTTTGGTCGTCTGACCGAAGCCTTCCACTGGCTTACCCGTCAACCGATTAAAATTATGTTAATGATTAAAGCCATTTATAGTAATAGTCTAGCCTGGGTTGGGTTGGATCGGTTATGTTATTAAATTTAATTATAATGTTTCTTATCTTTCTGTCTAAAATATAAGAGTTTCCGTTACAAATCTTCTTCAATAAAACAGAATTTACATAATTATATCTTCATTGTCTATCATCATCCGAATAAAGACAATTCCACAACAAATTATTTTCCTATGGAATGTAAAACATATATGTTATTTATTACTTAAATTAACGATGTTTATCACCAGGGAAAAATAAAATAATAAGTATATCCCGTTGCATTTTTAAAGTTATTTATGATCTCTTTCTAAATGTCTAAAATATCCACGTCCGTCATTCCCTCTTTACCTCCCTCTTGCATAAGGTTTATATTTAACTGTATCTCTAGTTAACTGTTTGGTAAAAATGGTTATATGACCATAATTTTCAAACGGGTTGACGGGTAAGCCAGGGGAAGGCCTCCGTCAGATGACGAAAAGCTCCAGTGGCGGGTCATCGTATGACTAAGACTCGCGTCAGGAAACACTTGTCTTATTTCCTGACAAATCTTACCTAACCTAATGAAACTTAAAAAAGTTCTCATAAGGTAAAATATCAATAACGTTCACACTAAGTTATTCTAAACTCTATAGAAATCTGTCATAACATTCACAAGACGATATCCCAATATTCACAGTCACTTATCACTACATTCGTCGGACGATTTTGAAACATACACGGGACAACGAGGGTCAATCTGTCTTGATCTGCAACAAACATCTGCGTTAAATCAAAATTTAAAACACGCAGCTGTAGCCTGGCGATTGATTGTGGTAATTGTGATGACTGGGCCATCACTAGCCTGGCCCAAACAGCCTCAGTTACAACGAAAGTTTCTAAGGGTTATGGATGGAGGTGTTAGGTTATGGATACGGCCGTGGGATTGGCAGTGGTTGTGTGAAAAGTTGAAATAGGCTTTGCTGCTCAATGTTATCATTCACACAAATGCCTGACTCGGGGGGGGGGGGGGGGATGAGGCTGGCAGGTGACCGCAACGCTTGCTTGTACTTATGGTGATTGGCTGGTGGCTGGAACAATTGCTTGTACTTATTTATGGTGATGAGCTTAGCTAGTGACTAGAACACCTGCTTGTGTTTATGGTGATGGTTGGCTAGTGACTGCTTTTGCTTATGGTGACTGACTGGTAATTGGAACATTTGCTTCCGCTTATGGTGATAAGGTAGGCAAGTGCCTGGAACACCTATTTGCATTTATGGTAATAATGTTGGCAGGTGACTGGAACACTTGTGTTTAAGGTGATGAAGTTGGCAGGTGACTGGAACAGCTGCTTCTTGTTCTTAGGGTAATGAGGCTGAACCGGTGACTGGACCACTTTCTTGTACTTATGGTGATGAGTTTGGTTGGCGAATGGAACACTTGCTAGTGCCTATGGTGACTAGTGACTGGAACACTTGCTAGTGCCTATGGTGACTAGTGACTGGAACACTTGCTAGTGCCTATGGTGACTAGTGACTGGAACACTTGCTAGTGCCTATGGTGACAAGTGACTGGAACACTTGCTAGTGCCTATGGTGACTAGTAACTGGAACACTTGCTAATGCCTATGGTGACAAGTGACTGGAACACTTGCTAGTGCCTATGGTGATTGGTGACTAACACTTGCTAGTGCCTATGGTGACTAGTGACTGGAACACTTGCTAGTGCCTATGGTGACAAGTGACTGGAACACTTGCTAGTGCCTATGGTGACTAGTCACTGGAACACTTGCTAATGCCTATGGTGACAAGTGACTGGAACACTTGCTAGTGCCTATGGTGATTGGTGACTGTAACACTTGCTAGTGCCTATGGTGACTGGAACACTTGCTAGTGCCTATGGGGACTAGTGACTGGAACACTTGCTAGTGCCTATGGTGATTGGTGACTGTAACACTTGCTAGTGCCTAATTGAATGGTGACTGGAACACTTGCTAGTGCCTATGGTGACTAGTGACTGGAACACTTGCTAGTGCCTATGGTGACTAGTGACTGGAACACTTGCTAGTGCCTATGGTGATAGTGGCTGGAACTACCTTGGTTAGTTGAACCTATGGTGATTGGTGACTGGAACACTTGTTAGTGCCTATGGTGAATGGTGACTGGAACACTTGCTAGTGCCTATGGTGACTAGTGACTGGAACACTTGCTAGTGCCTATGGTGACTAGTGGCTGGAACACTTGTTAGTGCCTATGGTGATTGGTGACTGGAACACTTGTTAGTGCCTATGGTGATTGGTGTCTGGAACACTTGTTAGTGCCTACGGTGAATGGTGACTGGAACACTTGCTAGTGCCTATGGTGACTAGTGACTGGAACACTTGCTAGTGCCTATGGTGACTAGTGACTGGAACACTTGTTAGTGCCTATGGTGATTGGTGACTGGAAATCACTCTGGACATAGTGCCTATGGTGATTGGTGACTGGAACACTTGTTAGTGCCTATGGTGAATGGTGACTGGAACACTTGCTAGTGCCTATGGTGATTGGTGACTGGAACACTTGTTAGTGCCTATGGTGATTGGTGACTGGAACACTTGTAGTGCTATGGTGATTGGTGACTGGAACACTTGTTAGTGCCTATGGTGAATGGTGACTGGAACACTTGCTAGTGCCTATGGTGACTAGTGACTGGAACACTTGCTACTGCCTATGGTGACTAGTGACTGGAACGCTTGTTAGTGCCTATGGTGATTGGTGACTGGAACACTTGCTAGTGCCTATGGTGACTAGTGACTGGAACACTTGTTAGTGCCTATGGTGAATGGTGACTGGAACACTTGCTAGTGCCTATGGTGACTAGTGACTGGAACACTTGCTAGTGCCTATGGTGATTGGTGACTGGAACACTTGTTAGTGCCTGATAGGTGATTGGTGCCTGGGATACACTTGTTAGTGCCTATGGTGATTGGTGACTGGAACACTTGTTAGTGCCTATGGTGAATTGGTGACTGGAACACTTGCTAGTGCCTATGGTGACTAGTGACTGGAACACTTGCTAGTGCCTATGGTGATTGGTGACTGGAACACTTGTTAGTGCCTATGGTGATTGGTGACTGGAACACTTGCTAGTGCCTATGGTGACTAGTGACTGGAACACTTGCTAGTGCCTATGGTGACTAGTGACTGGAACACTTGTTAGTGCCTATGGTGATTGGTGACTGGAACACTTGCTAGTGCCTATGGTGACTAGTGACTGGAACACTTGTTAGTGCCTATGGTGAATGGTGACTGGAACACTTGTTAGTGCCTATGGTGACTAGTGACTGGAACACTTGCTAGTGCCTATGGTGATTGGTGACTGGAACACTTGTTAGTGCCTATGGTGATTGGTGACTGGAACACTTGTTAGTGCCTATGGTGATTGGTGACTGGAACACTTGTTAGTGCCTATGGTGATTGGTGACTGGAACACTTGTTAGTGCCTATGGTGAATGGTGACTGGAACACTTGCTAGTGCCTATGGTGATTGGTGACTGGAACACTTGTTAGTGCCTATGGTGATTGGTGACTGGAACACTTGTTAGTGCCTATGGTGATTGGTGACTGGAACACTTGCTAGTGCCTATGGTGACTGGAACACTTGCTAGTGCCTATGGTGATTGGTGACTGGAACACTTGTTAGTGCCTATGGTGATTGGCGACTGGAACACTTGCTAGTGCCTATGGTGATTGGTGACTGGAACACTTGTAGTGCCTATGGTGATTGGTGACTGGAACACTTGCTATAGTTGCCTGTAATGGTGATTGGTGACTGGAACACTTGTTAGTGCCTATGGTGGAATTGGTGACTGGAAACACTTGCTGCTTAGATGCCTATGTTGATGGTGACTGGAACACTTGTTAGTGCCTATGGTGATTGGTGACTGGAACACTTGCTAGTGCCTATGGTGATTGGTGACTGGAACACTTGTTAGTGCCTATGGTGATTGGTGACTGGAACACTTGCTAGTGCCTATGGTGATTGGTGACTGGAACACTTGTTAGTGCCTATGGTGATTGGTGACTGGAACACTTGCTAGTGCCTATGGTGATTGGTGACTGGAACACTTGTTAGTGCCTATGGTGATTGGTGACTGGAACACTTGTTAGTGCCTATGGTGATTGGTGACTGGAACACTTGTTAGTGCCTATGGTGATTGGTGACTGGAACACTTGCTAGTGCCTATGGTGATTGGTGACTGGAACACTTGCTAGTGCCTATGGTGATTGTGACTGGAACACTTGCTAGTGCCTATGGTGATTGGTGACTGGAACACTTGTGTTAGTGGCTAATTGGTGATTGGTGACTGGAACACTTGCTAGTGCCTATGGTGATTGGAACACTTGATAGTGCCTATGGTGATTGGTGACTGGAACACTTGTTAGTGCCTATGGTGATTGGTGACTGGAACACTTGTTAGTGCCTATGGTGACTAGTGACTGGAACACTTGTTAGTGCCTATGGTGATTGGTGACTGGAACACTTGTTAGTGCCTATGGTGATTGGTGACTGGAACACTTGTTAGTGCCTATGGTGATTGGTGACTGGAACACTTGTTAGTGCCTATGGTGATTGGTGACTAACACTTGTTAGTGCCTATGGTGATTGGTGACTGGAACACTTGTTAGTGCCTATGGTGATTGGTGACTGGAACACTTATTAGTGCCTATGGAGAGTATTTGCATTACTGTCAACACACATTTATATAACAATATATTTTTTGTGTTTAGCTCTGATAGCAAATATATTGAAGAGCTGGTCACGGTATATGAATTTTCGCAAGGAAAGGCCTACGGCTTCTACAATCATCTTTCTACATCCTTTACGCAACCAGCTACAAAATTGTTGATTTTAGGTTAGGTTAATCTACCTTAGGTTAGGTTAGGCTGGGCTAGGCTAAGTTAGGTTAAGTTAGGTAACAGTAGGTTTAAGGTTAGTCAGGAAACTGGACAAGTGTTTCCTGACGCGGGTCTTGGTCGCATGATGACCCGCAGCTGGAGCTTTTGGTCATCTGAACGAGGCCTTCAACTGGTTTATCCCTCGGCCCCTTAGAAATTTATGGTTTTCACTATAGCCATTTCATTTTATTGTAGGTTACGTTATGTTGCGTTGTTTAGTGTTTGTTTACTATGGATTTAACAGATCTTAAGATGTTGCGACTGTGTTAACACTAAAGTGTTCATATATAGAGCTATTTTATAATTGAAAAGTACTTGAAACGGCCTTCATAATAGGTGCTATTCAACCATGGATGAACTTTTCAATGTCATTTAAAACAAATCGCACTATACGGAATAGCTGTATGTTACCTGTATCAAAATCTCAGAAAAAAAAATATTCTTACCTCACAAGGCGGTGACGACCCATCAGCAGTTTAAAGTAATTTAGAGGAAACCTATGTTTTTGGACACTTTTCGTTGCCTTTTATCCAGAGGTTGTGGCCCTGAGTGTGACGCACCAGGGCAAAAGCAGTGATTTATGAGTCTGTGGCTGGTGTACCTGTGTGTGTTTTTAGAGGTGGACTGGTAAGCCAGTGGAAGTCCTCCGTCAGATGACCAAAAACTCCAGCTGTGGGTCATCATATGACTAAGACCTAGGTCAAGAAACACTTGTCCTGCTTCCTGACAAACATTATACCTATCTGCCTGTGTGTGCCTCTCCAGACCAGACTGGATGCCACCTACCAAAGTGAACTGAGAGAACGTGACGGCTACCAGGGCTTCAAGCATTGACCATCCTTCTCGTGCTGCTTGTCGCGACAATATGATAAATCCTGGTACAATATTAACTAGTTATCAAATTAATGATATCGTAAATCTGGAGGCCACTGTGTGATCATAGCTCTATCTGATCACAGTTATCCTTGACACTGCTATTGGCGTTTGTCCCGATAACTCAGAGGTTCATGCAGTGTCTGATCATGCAAAAAATCTGGTCGTTTACATGGTATATGGTCGGAGTCGCAGTGTAATTCCCCAAAATCTTCAAAAAAAAAAAAAAATGAACGCCTGGTGGCGGTATATATGGTGACTGCACAGCTGATATCCATTTTCTAAATTGCCTGCGGGTGAAATCAGCGAAAACAAAAATATTGAAAGGGTAAACTCATAAGAAATTAAATTATATATTCGCGTTTTGCGATTTATTTCGCTCGAAAACTTCAAGCGATTATCTTGGAATTGCTGATTATTTTTTTTATACAGATTAGATGGTAGTTTCATCGGCTCATATCCCGAGGTCACTCTATATACATTACAATATGTATACCTTTCTCGATGTATACATACGCTAAGGACATTGGATCTTGCACATTTGGAGGGGAGTATTATACCTGCAGCTCATAAAACTGCCATCCCCACGAGCCCCTTTGGGGCGGAGCAGATGGCAGACCAGAGGCCTAGCTTCTCCCTACGAGCCCCGTGAGGGCGGGGACTGTGGCTAGGCCTGGGGACACTTGGTCCTGGCTAGGCCTGGGGACACTTGGTCCTGGCTAGGCCTGGGGACACTTGGTCCTGGCTAGGCCTGGGGACACTTGGTCCCAAAGATGAGAGGGTACTCGTACCTCCTCCCATGGGAGACTTTGGTCTCGAGACACTCCCCAGATAGGGAGCCAAGGCCGGGTCACCACTACTTGGAAAAGACCCGGACCGGGAGAGTACCGGCGAATAAGAAAAAAAAAATTATACACTTAGAGGATATCTTAATGTCGATATTAGAGAATAATAAATCCCTGATTTTTGGTGTATATGAGTAGGATAACATGCGTAAGATAACTACTCTAAATATGACCCTTGTGATCCCACGGCCTGGCTGGCAAAGCTCTCGCTTCACGCGCTCACGGCCCGGGTTCGATTCCCGGCGGGGTGGAAAAATTTCGAAGTGTTTCCTTATACTTGTTCTGTTCACCTAGCAAGTAAGTACCTGGGTGTAAAGTAAAAGGACACAAGTGCAACTAATGTGACATTTTATTGTGGCAACGTTTCGCTCTCCAGGAGCTTTATCAAGCCATTACGTAATGGCTTGATAAAGCTCCTGGAGAGCGAAACGTTGCCACAATAAAATGTCACATTAGTTGCACTTGTGTCCTTTTACTTAACATATTGTCGGTAATTCTACCAACTTTATTACAAGTACCTGGGTGTTAGTCGACTGGTGTGGGTCGCATCCTGGGGGAAAAGATTGAGGACCACACTGTAAATAAGACAGTCCTCGATGACGCACTGACTTTCTTGGGTTATCCTGGGTGGCTAACCCTCCGGGGTTAAAAATCCGAAGGAACTCTTATCTTGTAAAAATCCTTAAGTGATACATATGTTTACGCCATGATACGTAGACCGATAATAGTGAAACATAGACCCACACCAGTGATACATAGACCTACATTAGTGATACACAGGCCTATAACAGTGGTTGGCCTACACCAGTGATACATAAACCTGTAACAGTGGTTGGCCTACACCAGTGATACATAAACCTGTAACAGTGGTTGGCCTACACCAGTGATACATAAACCTGTAACAGTGGTTGCCTACACCAGTGATACATAAACCTGTAACAGTGGTTGGCCTACACCAGTGATACATAAACCTGTAACAGTGGTTGGCCTACACCAGTGATACATAAACCTGTAACAGTGGTTGGACCTACACCAGTGATACATAAACCTGTAACAGTGGTTGGCCTACACCAGTGATACATAAACCTGTAATAGTGGTTGGCCTACACCAGTGATACATAAACCTGTAACAGTGGTTGGCCTACACCAGTGATACATAAACCTGTAACAGTGGTTGGCCTACACCAGTGATACATAAACCTGTAACAGTGGTTGGCCTACACCAGTGATACATAAACCTGTAACAGTGGTTGGCCTACACCAGTGATACATAAACCTGCAACAGTGGTTGGCCTACACCAGTGATACATAAACCTGTAACAGTGGTTGGCCTACACCAGTGATACATAAACCTGTAACAGTGGTTGACCTACACCAGTGATACATAAACCTGTAACTGGTTGGCCTACACCAGTGATACATAAACCTGTAACAGTGGTTGACCTACACCAGTGATACACAGACCTACACTAGTGATACATAGACGCTGTAGCGTCTTCAGAAACAATGATACAATTCCTAAACATATATTTTTAATATTTTATATATTTGCTAATATTATTTTCGTTAATAGCTAGGGCGAAAATATCCTTTACAGCAATATTGTTTGATATACTTAGCTATATTAATTTGTCGGATGTATCACATAAATTACTCTGTGCTGACAGATCCGAGAGTTTTGATTTTGGCTGCCCATGCTGCTTAATTGTTTGCTTGCCTTCTAGGAGGCGAGGCCAGAGGTGAGTGATCTGGCACCTGCGGCCGCTGCTTCTCTCTCCTTCCCTGGCTGGACATCGCCGAGGCATCACCTCACTTCTTCGCTCTGGGAGAACACTGTTCTCTGATTTTGTCATGTACTCAGTTTTTTTTTCTGGTAGAGTATGTATACGTTGGTGGGCCGGAACATACATATTTGTACTCTGTGCGAGACTCTTCACACAGCACTGTTTAGAATTAGTCATTTTTGACGTTTTCTGAGGCTGTCGTGAGACACTATGCTTGAGGTCCTGAGTCTAACTTTGTACCTTCAGGTCCTGAGTTTAACTTTGTACCTTCAGGTCCTGAGTTTAACTTTGTACCTTCAGGTCCTGAGTCTAACTTTGTACCTTCAGGTCCTGAGTTTAACTTTGTACCTTCAGGTCCTGAGTCTAACTTTGTACCTTCAGGTCCTGAGTCTAACTTTGTACCTTCAGGTCCTGAGTCTAACTTTGTACCTACAGCTCCTGAGTCTAACTTTGTACCTTCAGGTCCTGAGTCTAACTTTGTACTTTCAGCTCCTGAGTCTAACTTTGTACTTTCAGCTCCTGAGTCTAACTTTGTACCTTCAGCTCCTGAGTCTAACTTTGTACCTTCAGGTCCTGAGTCTAACTTTGTACTTTCAGCTCCTGAGTCTAACTGTACCTTCAGCTCCTGAGTCTAACTGTACCTTCAGCTCCTGAGTCTAACTGTACCTTCAGCTCCTGAGTCTAACTGTACCTTCAGCTCCTGAGTCTAACTGTACCTTCAGCTCCTGAGTCTAACTTTGTACCTTCAGGTCCTGAGTCTAACTTTGTACTTTCAGCTCCTGAGTCTAACTGTACCTTCAGCTCCTAAGTCTAACTGTACTTTCAGCTCCTGAGTCTAACTGTACCTTCAGCTCCTGAGTCTAACTGTACCTTCAGCTCCTGAGTCTAACTTTGTACCTTCAGGTCCTGAGTCTAACTTTGTACTTTCAGCTCTGAGTCTAACTGTACCTTCAGCTCCTAAGTCTAACTGTACTTTCAGCTCCTGAGTCTAACTGTACCTTCAGCTCCTGAGTCTAACTGTACCTTCAGCTCCTGAGTCTAACTTTGTACCTTCAGCTCCTGAGTCTAACTTTGTACCTTCAGGTCCTGAGTCTAACTTTGTACTTTCAGCTCCTGAGTCTAACTGTACCTTCAGCTCCTAAGTCTAACTGTACTTTCAGCTCCTGAGTCTAACTGTACCTTCAGCTCCTGAGTCTAACTGTACCTTCAGCTCCTGAGTCTAACTGTACTTTCAGCTCCTGAGTCTAACTGTACCTTCAGCTCCTGAGTCTAACTGTACCTTCAGCTCCTGAGTCTAACTCTACAAATAAATTTACCTGACCTCTCGTATATCTCCTTTTATTACAACTACTTTTCACATATTTAAATTTCTTACCGGTTTTAACTTTTAAATTTAAATAATTATCACACGGACCCCAATGTAAATAAGTCACTTTGACTTTCCTGGGTAATCTACACATATGCTGCTATGTATGATAATATATGTAACTGTATTTACGTGTATCTGTACCCGAATAAACTTACTTTGTCGTAGTCGGGGTTTTGGAAGTTGTTGATCTCAGATTCAGTAATTTAGGGGTTTGTCTCCAATTAGGTTCGTTTTTGTGTCTCGTTGTCTGACGTTGTGCTGCTCACGGATGCTTTGTGCATATTGATGTTAAGCTAAAATAGTCACCTGACTGTTCAAACAATCTATTCTGGCTCCATTTGTTTTGTCTAGAAGTCAGTTTATTTAGGGACTTGTTTCGTCAGCCATGTTTTAAGTTGAACTTTGTCTAGCTCACTACACACATACATTACTTACTCCAGTACAATAACTTAAAAGATGGTACAGGTTTCATTTAGGAGTACTTAAAGCTCCAGCTGTAGGTCATCATATGACTTAAGACCCACGTCAGGAAACACTGTTTCCTGACAAACATTTTATCTGCCAGTTAAGAGTATAATATTTTTTGTAAGGTGATGAGAGAACAGTTTAAATGAAATGTACAGAAATATTTAACACTCGTAATTATAAGTTCCTGATGCTAGGCACCTAGGAGTGTGTAGCAACTAGTTCAAGAATGACTTTAGACAACACTTTTTTTGTTACGTTAAAGTTATCAAACTTCTATTAGTTAGTGCTTATTTTCTTCACTGAAGTTCCATCTTAAAAACCCAGTTATTCAAAAGGGCTATAAAAAATCAATAAGCTATATGATAACTGGTCTAGAATCAGCACTGGCAAACTGTTCCGAAGCCAGAAACAGGCTACCAGAAGAGTATCAATAGGTTAACCTAGTATTCTCAAGTAGATGTCTATGATAATAGACGTCACGCTTGTAGGCTTACACAAGGGAGACATCTGTTATGGTATTAAAAGGATTCTGGATAAAGATAAACAGATGCTCTGTGGTAATTTGACGACAGTAATGTTGGGTCCACCATCCCGGGGCCCGTCCTCGTTCGTGTCTACGTTTAAACTAGCGTGCCCCGAGGCGATGTCATAGTTATGATTTGCGCATGCCTCACGCATTCCTAACGAATGCTGTGAATCATAGCTATGACATCACATGGGTCAACCGTCTGTAACTCCTGAAGAGTAACTTGTGAGGCAACTAGTCAATAGTCCTTATTTGCCCAGCGGGTCGCTACTGCTGACACGGAAACCTACACCAGTGATACATAGACCTACACCAGTGACACAGACCTACACCAGTGATACATAGACCTACACCAGTGCCACAGACCTACACCAGTGGCACACAGACCTACACCAGTGACACATAGACCTACACCAGTGACACAGACCTACACCAGTGACACAAACCTACACCAGTGATACATAGACCTACACCAGTGACACATAGACCTACACCATTGATACATAGACCTACACCAGTGATACATAGGCCTACACCAGTGACACAGACCTACACCATTGATACATAGACCTACACCAGTGACACATAGACCTACACCAGTGACACAGACCTACACCAGTGATACATAGACCTACACCAGTGCCACAGACCTACACCAGTGATACATAGACCTACACCAGTGACACAGACCTACACCATTGATACATAGACCTACACCAGTGACACATAGACCTACACCAGTGATACATAGGCCTACACCAGTGACACATAGACCTACACCAGTGATACATAGACCTACACCAGTGCCACAGACCTACACCAGTGGCACACAGACCTACACCAGTGACACATAGACCTACACCAGTGACACAGACCTACACCAGTGACACAAACCTACACCAGTGATACATAGACCTACACCAGTGACACATAGACCTACACCATTGATACATAGACCTACACCAGTGATACATAGGCCTACACCAGTGACACAGACCTACACAATTGATACATAGACCTACACCAGTGACACATAGACCTACACCAGTGATACATAGGCCTACACCAGTGACACATAGACCTACACCAGTGATACATAGACCTACACCAGTGACACATAGACCTACACCATTGATACATAGACCTACACCAGTGATACATAGGCCTACACCAGTGACACATAGACCTACACCAGTGATACATAGACCTACACAATTGATACATAGATCTACAACAGTGATACATAGACCTACACCAGTGACACATAGACCTACACCATGATACATGCCTACACAGTGATACATAGGCCTACACCAGTGATACATAGACCTACACAGTGATACATAACTACACTAGTGACAATAGACCTACACCATTGATACATAGCATACACCAGTGACACATAGTACCTACACCATGATACATGACCTACACCAGTGATACATAGGCCTACACCAGTGATACATAGGCCTACACTAGTGAGATATACACCAGTGATACATTTTACCTACAACCAACACTCAAATAAATGAACACAATCGGAAAAGAAAACCTATAAAAATAAGAAAATGTACTACAATTATGTAATACAAGTAGAGGGAGAACTAAAACAATAACAAAAAAAAAAGGTACGTACATATTCACTTTTCAAAGGTCCGTAAGGCGATATATGTAGCTCCACACAGAGGATTACCAAGCAAAAATTCTTGCAGAAGCAGAGAGGCAAAGACCAGTGCTTGAGCAACGTGGGCGCATGTGTGACGGTAGCTGCATGCTGAGCCGAGGTCCGCCACACACCAGGTCCTCAGTAGCGCGCTCTCTATACCACGAGTGTTGCTTTCCTTGTTCTCATGGCTTCCCTCAGCCCCGTTCGGGCCATGACCAGGAATTAAAACTTAAACACAACTTGGAAGAACCCTCCCTCGAAACAATAATATTTAATGGTAAATGTGTTTATAGAGTTCGTTTACTCGTACCACTGATAAATAGTTTGAAGAGTGCCTATACTATCGATACAAGTAAATTAATCTGATATACTGATTTGGTGTGATAAAAGAAGAAAATAATGTAGAGTTAGAGGACATGAGTGGTTTATGTGTAGATGTGTTTGGTCGAAATGTGTGATACTAAATTGTGGTTTTTGGTAATCCAAAAAAAAAACGTCAACTTTTGGAAAAGAAGCGCAGCTGAAATTTGCAACCTGAAGTGCTTGTTAAAATGGAAGACGGGTCACAGTGACGGTCACTGCTAAACAGTGATGGTCACTGCTAAACAGTGATGGTCACTGCTAAACTGGTGGTCAGTGCTAAACAGTGATGGTCACTGCTAAATAATGGTGGTCACTGTTAAACAGTGATGGTCACTGCTAAATAGTGGTGGTCAGTGCTAAACAGTGATGGTCACTGCTAAACTGGTGGTCAGTGCTAAACAGTGATGGTCACTGCTAAATAATGGTGGTCACTGTTAAACAGTGATGGTCACTGCTAAATAGTGGTGGTCACTGCTAAACAGTGATGGTCACTGATAAATAGTGATGGTCACTGCTTGACAGCGATGGTCACTGCTAAATAGTGCTGGTCACTGCTAAATTGCTGATCACTATCATACGGTGCTGATCATTGCTAAACAGTGCGGGTCACTGCTATACAGTTATAGCCACTGTAACACAGTGCTGGTCACTGCTATACATTGGTAGCCACTGCAACACAGTGCTGGTCACTATCATACAGTACTGTTCAGTGCCATACCTAGCTGGTCACTATCATATAGTACGGGTCACTGCTAAAGTGTTGGTCACTATCATACACTGCTGATCACTGCCACAGTGCTAGTAACTGCAATAGTGCTAGTTTCTGCTACATAGTACTGGTCACTACCAGTGCTGATCACTGCCACAGTGCTGGTCACTGCCACACAGTACTGATCACTGCCACACAGTACTGGTCTCTGCCAGTGCTGGTCACTGCCATACACTACGGTTCACTGCTTATTGCTGCTTTACGGTGCTGGTCACTACACTGCTGGTCACTGCTTTATATTACTGTTCACTACTTAAAGTGCTGATCACTGCCATACAGTACTGGTCACTGCCACACATTACTGGTCACTGCCACAGTGCTGGTCACTGCATACAGTACTGGTCACCGCTTTACAGTACTGGTCACTGCTTTACACTTCTGGTCATTGCTTTAGTGCTGGTCACTACCACAGTGCCGGTCATTGCCATACAGTGCTAATCACTGCTACAGTGCTGGTCTGTGTTACACATTGCTGGTCACTGCCACAGTGCTAGTAACCGCAATAGTGCTAGTCACTGGCACAGTGCTAGTAACTGCAACGGTGCTGGTCACTTCCACACTTCTGGTCATGGTTGGTCACTGTTAGTGCTGGTCACTGCCACACAGCGCTGGTCACCGTTATAGTGCTGGTCACTGCCACATAGCGCTGATCTGTGAAACACAGTGCTGGATACTGCCATAGTGCTGGTCACTGCCACACAGTGCTGGCCACAATGTTGATCGCTGCTGATAACGGTACTACTCACTGCCGCAGTGCTAGCGACAGTGTTGATCACTTCTGATAACGTTGCTGGTCACAGTGTTGGTCACTGCCATACAGTGCTGGTCACAGTGTTGGTCTCTGCCACACAGTGCTGGTCACAGCCACACAGTGCTGGCCACAGTATTGTCACTGCTACAAATTGCTGGTCACAGTGTTCGTCACTGTCACAGTGCTAGCCCCAGTGTTGGTCAGTGCTGATAACGGTACTGCCACACAGTGCTGGCCACAGTGTTGGTCACTGCCACACAGTGCTAGCCCCAGTGTTGGTCAGTGCTGATAACGGTACTGCCACACAGTGCTGGCCACAGTGTTGGTCACTGCCACACAGTGCTGGCCACAGTGCTGGTCACTGCCACACAGTGCTGGCCACAGTGTTGGGCACTGCCACACAGTGCTGGCCACAGTGTTCGTCACTGCCACATTGCTGGCCAGTGTTGGTCACTGCCATACAGTGCCACACAGTGACGGTCACTGCCACACAGTCTAAGCAACATAAATTACTCTCCTATAACAATAACTTCAACTTTTATCAAACATTTACTTCACCTAACAGCTTTTATTGACTACATTTCAATGCCGATTTATAGCTCCGTCCGTTGTAAAGCTCCGTCCGTAGTGAGGCTCCGTCCGTAGTAAGGCTCCGTCCGTAGTGAATCTCCGTCCGTAGTGAAGCTCCGTCCGTAGTGAGGCTCCGTCCGTAGTGAATCTCCGTCCGTAGTGAAGCTCCGTCCGCAGTGAAGCTCCGTCCGTAGTAAAGCTCCGTCCTTAGCAAAGCTTCACATTATGCTCCATCTTTCAAGTCTGTTACTTTCATTCCTCCCAAGTGCTTAAATGTTCCACACATTTCTCTACGTTTTATCATGCATTTTAGTTTATTTTCCACTCTGTGTGTGTGTTTATATCATGCTGTACGTGGAGCGCAATCCTCCTCCTCCTCCTCTTCCTCGTATCAGACAGTAATGAAGGTAAGTGCGGCAGAGAGTGCCTCATCGTTCATCCCATGTTGAAAAATGACTGAAGCATTGCAAGGTTGGACAGCAGCGGTGAGAATCATTGCAACTGTGTTGGTTGTATCATTGCAACTGTGTTGGTTGTATGCCACGGCTCTGGCAGGATGATAACATCCTTGTCAGTCATCGCAAGTAAAAGATAAACAGTCATATTGAAATTAATGTGTTGTATTTAATATCGTCTCGCATTAGGCCAGGGAATAATGACGGTGTGATGGAACGTCCGACTTTGACACGCTCGGCAGTCTGGAGTAGTGATGATGAGAGGTGGCAGTATTTGATCGCTTGGTAATTAGGATTTTGAGGTGTTCTAAACCCTTGTCATTTGCCCGATCGCTTGTAATTAGGTTTTTGAGGTGTTCTAAACCTTTGTCCCTTGCCCGATCGCCTGTTATTAGGATTTTGAGTGTTCTAAACCCTTGTCATTTGCCCGATCGCTTGTAATTAGGTTTTTGAGGTGTTCTAAACCTTTGTCCCTTGCCCGATCGCCTGTTATTAGGATTTTGAGGTGTTCTAAACCCTTGTCATTTGCCCGATCGCTTGTAATTAGGATTTTGAGGTGTTCTAAACCCTTGCCTCTACTGTTTTTCCTTATACCTGTTGACTGCTCTGTTTACCCTAGTAGTAAACAGGTACGTACCTGGATGTTAACCGGTTGTTGGTGGTGGGATCCCGGGAAAAAGAGGAAATAATCCAGACTGTTTGCCTTACCTGGGTTATGCTGGGTTACTAATCCTCCGGCTTGATAAATTGATAAACCGAAAGAAATAATCTTTGTTCTTCTTCCTTCATTCTTCTTCTTCTTTCTTATTCTCTTCCATAAGGAAATCTGTGTTTTCCGAGAAGAAGAAAGGAGGCTGTCTTGTGCCTCAGAGTGTAATGCAAGAGTGAATTTGAAGCGTAAGTAAAGAAAGCGATTTCCCAATAGCACATCCCCAGAGTTCCCAGAGTGCATTCCAAGACTGAATGCCAGGAACAGAGGAAATTCCCATTTTTGGATCATCAGAGTGAATCCCAGGAGTGAAATCGAACGAATTTCCCAGTGCATTCCTCAAGAGTGAAACCTCAGTATGTATTCCGCCTGCGAGTTCCAAGAGTGAATTTGTCAATCCCATAGAGAGTGCATACTAAGAGTACAATCCCAAAAGTTAATCCCGAAAAAAAATTATTCCCGAAAGAGTTAATTCTTTCTCGGCAAATTCCCGAGCGACCTGACTTAAACAAACCACAGCAAATACGAAGCAGCAAGGCAAACTAGGGAGTAAAACAAGTGGGTGTACCTGACCAAGACGGACATGAATAACAAGGATGTTATGAGATAAATGATAGTGGACACGCCACGCCAGTGGACCACGCCAACCGGTAGGACACAGGCCAAGTCGCCAGGACAATATCTCTGGTGTGAATAGCTGATGTCGGCTGCGTTACCTGGGTGCTTTACTTGGTGTAATTATCCTGCTTTACGACAGATGCGTTATCCTTAGAAATAGCCCTTATGCTGCTACAGCACAGTCTGAAATACTTTGATGCAGAGCAGAGTAAGAAAAGGATCGAACATGCAACTGACCCATAATACCGTGGCTGTAACACTGCACAACTGACCCATAATACCGTGGCTGTAACACTGCACAACTGACCCATAATACCGTGGCTGTAACACTGCACAACTGACCCATAATACCGTGGCTGTAACACTGCACAATTGACCCATAATACCGTGGCTGTAACACTGCACAACTGACCCATAATACCGTGGCTTGTATAACACTGCAAACTGACCCATAAATTACCGTGGCTGTAACAATGCACAAACTGACCCATAATACCGTGGCGTGTAACACTGCACAACTGACCATATACCGAGGCGTAACATTGCACGGACTGACCACAATACCGTGGCTGCAACTTGACACAACTGATCACAATACGTGGCTGTAACACTGCACAACTGACCCACATTACCGTGGCTTGTTAACACTCCCAACTGACCCACAATATCCGTGGCTGTAACACTGCACAAATGACCCCAATACCGTGGCTGCTGTAACACTGCTACAACTGAACCACAATACCGTGGCTGTAACACTGCACAAACTGACTACATACCGGGCTGTAACACTGCACAACTGACCACAATACCGTGCTGTAACACTGCACAACTGACTCACAATACCGTGGCGTAACACTGCACAATGACCCACATACCGTGCTGTACAATGCACAACTGACACAATACGTGGCTTGGAATACACTACACAACTGAAAACATATCACCGTGGCTGGACACTGCACCAAGTCTGACCCACAATACCGTGAGCTGTAACATGCACCAATTGACCCCAATACTCTGGCTGTAACGCTGCACAATGACCACAATACCGGGCTGTACACTGCACAATGACCCACAATACTCTGGCGTAACACTGACACACTGACCCACGTATACCGTGGCTGTTAATCACTGCACAAATGACCCCACAATACCGTGGACTGTACATGAACACTGACCATATCCGTGGCTGTAACACTGCACAACTGACCCACTATACCGTGGCTCTGTTAACACTTGCACAACTGACCCACAATACCATGAGCTGTAACCATGCACAACTGACCCACAATACCGTGGCTGTAACACTGCACAACTGACCCACAATACCATGGCTGTAACACTGCACAACTGACCCACAATACCCTGGCTGTAACACTGCACAACTGACCCACAATACCATGGCTGTAAAACGGCACATCTGACCACAATTACAATGGCTGTAACACTGCACAACTGACCACAATACCGTGGCTGTAACATGACAACAACTGACCCACAATACCATGGCGTAACATGCACAAAAACTACCCACAATACTCTGGTCTATTAACACGCACAACTGACCACAATACTCTGGCTTGTAACATGCCAAACTGACCCACAATACTCTGCTGTAAACAACTGAAACTGACCACAATACGTGGCTGTAACACTGCACAACTGACCCACAATACTCTGGCTGTAACACTGCACAACTGACCCACAATACCGTGGCTGTAACACTGCACAACTGACCCACAATACCGTGGCTGTAACACTGCACAACTGACCCACAATACCGTGGCTGTAACACTTCACAACTGACTCACAATACTCTGGCTGTAACACTGCACAACTGACCCACAATACCATGGCTGTAACACTGCACAACTGACCTACAATACCGTGGCTGTAACACTGCACAACTGACCTACAATACCGTGGCTGTAACACTGCACAACTGACCTACAATACCGTGGCTGTAACACTGCACAACTGACTACCAAACCGTGGCTGTAACACTGCACAACTGACCTACAATACCGTGGCTGTAACACTGCACAACTGACCCACAATACCGTGGCTGTAACACTGCACAACTGACCCACAATACCGTGGCTGTAACACTTCACAACTGACTCACAATACTCTGGCTGTAACACTGCAGGAACTGTACCACAATACGTGGCTGTAACACTGCACAACTGACCTACCATACCGTGGCAGTAACACTGCTCAACTAACTACATACCGTGGCTGTAACACTGACAACTGACCTACCAAACCGTGGCTTTAACACTGCACAACTGGACTACAATACGTGGCTGTAACATGCACAAATGACCCACAATACCGTGGCTGTAATCCACTGCAAACTTACCACAATTCCGTGGCTGTAACACTTCCAATGACTCACAATACATGGCTGTAAATATAACAAATGCATAACTGAACCACAAGACCATGGCTGTACACTGGCACAACTGACCTACAATACCGTGGCTGTAACACTGCACAACTGCTACATACGTGGCTTGTACACGCACAACTGGAACCCACAATCCATGACTGGTAACACTGGCACAACTGACTACAGTACGTGGCTGTAACACTGCACAACTGACCTACATACGTTGGCTGTAACACCTGCACAACTGACCCTACAATACCGTGGCTGTTACACTGTACATGAACCCACAATACCTGGCTTGTAACACTGCACAACTGACCTACAATACGTGGCTGTAAACACTGCACAACTGACCCACATACATTGGCTTTTAACACTGCCAACTGACCTCAATTTCCGTGGCTGTACACTGCCTCAACTGACCTACAATACGGGCTGTAACACTTGCACAATGACCTAACAATACCGTGGCTGTAACATGCAACAACTGACCCACAAATACCGTGGCTGTTTGTAACACTGCACAACTGCTACAATTCCGTGGCTTGTAAACATGCACAAACTGACCTACAATACCTTTGGCTGTACACATGCACAATCTGACTACAATACGTGGGCTGTAAAACTGCACAACTGACCTACATCACCGTTGCGGTAACACTGATCAACTGGACCTACAATACCGGGGCTGTCACACTGCACAACTGACCTACAATACCGTGGCTGTAACACTGCACAACTGACCTACAATACCGTGGCTGTAACACTGCCACAATGGACCTACATTACCGGGGCTGTCCACTGCACAACTGACCTACAATCCGTGGCTTGTATACACTGCACAAACTGACTACAATACCCGTGGCTGTAACACTGCACAACTGACCCACAATACCGTGGCTGTAACACTGTACAACTGACCCACAATACCGTGGCTGTAACCTGCACAAACTGACCAAATACGGGGCTGTAACACTGCACAACTGACCCACAATACCGTGGCTGTAACACTGCACAACTGACCCACAATACCGTGGCTGTAACACTGCACAACTGACCCACAATACGTGGCTGTAAACACTGCACAATGACCCTCAATACGTGGCTGTAACAATGCACAACTGACCCACAATACCGTGGCTGTAACACTGCACAACTGACCTTCAATACCGTGGCTGTAACACTGCACAACTGACCCACAATACCGTGGCTGTAACACTGCACAACGGACCTACAATACCGTGGCTGTAACACTGTACAACTGACCTACAATACCGTGGCTGTAAACACTGCACAATGACCCACAATACCGTGGCTGTAACACTGCACAACTGACCCACAATACCGTGGCTGTAACACTGCACAACTGACCCACAATACCGTGGCTGTAACACTGCACAACTGACCCACAATACCGTGGCTGTAACACTGCACAACTGACCCACATACCGTGGCCTTAACATGCACAACGACCCACAAATACCCGTGGCTTGTAACATTCCACAACGACTACACTACCGTGGCTGTTAACATGTACAAATGACTACAATACGTGGTCTGTTTGTAACACTGCACAATGACCACAATACCGTCGCCCACTGTAAACAATGCACAACTGACCCACAAATACCGTGGGCTTGTAACACTGCACAACTGACCCACAATACCGTGGCTGTAACACTGCACAACTGACCCACAATACCGTGGCTGTAACACTGCACAACTGACCTACAATACCGTGGCTGTTAAACTGCAAAATGACCCACATACCGGGTGGGCGGTAACACTGCACAACTGACCACAATACCGTGGCTGTAAACACTGCACAATGACAACAATACCGTGGCTGTAACATGCACAACTGACCACAATACCGTGGCTGTAAACACTGCACAACTGACCCACAATACCGTGGCTGTAACACTGCACAACTGACCTACAATACCGTGGCTGTAACACTGCACAACTGACCCACAATACCGTGGCTGTAACACTGCACAACTGACCTACAATACCGTGGCTGTAACACTGCACAACTGACCCACAATACCGTGGCTGTAACACTGCACAACTGACCCACAATACCGTGGGCTGTAACACTGCACAACTGACCCACAATACCGTGGCTGTAACACTGCACAACTGACCCACAATACCGTGGCTGTAACACTGCACAACTGACCCACAATACCGTGGCTGTAACACTGCACAACTGACCCACAATACCGTGGCTGTAACACTGCACAACTGACCCACAATACCGTGGCTGTAACACTGCACAACTGACCTACAATACGTGGCTGTAAAACTGACACAACTGGACCCACAATACCGTCCCCCCCCCCCCCCCCCCCCCCCCCCCCCCTGGCTGTTAACACTGCACAATTGACCCACAATACCGTGGCTGTAACACTGCACACTGACCTACTATACCGTGGCTGTAACACTGCAAACTGACCCTAATACCTGGCTGTAAACTGCACAATCTGACTACAATACCGTGGCTGTAACACTGCACAACTTGAACTTACAATTACCGTGGCTGTAATCACTGCACAAACTGACCACAATACCGTGGCTCTGTAAACACTTGACACAAAAATGACCCACAATACGTGGCTGGAACACTGCACAAGCTGACTCAATAAGTGGCTGTAAAACACTGCACAATGACCTACAATACCGTGGATGTAACATGCACAACTGGACCCTATACCTTGGCTGTAACACTGCACAACATGACCCACAATACCGTGGCTGTAAAACAGGCCACAAATGACCCACAATTACCGTTGGGCAGTAACACTGCACAACTGACCCACAATACCGTGGCTGTAAGACTGCACAACTGACCCACAATACCGTGGCTGTAACACTGCACAACTGACCTACAATACCGTGCTGTACACGCACATGACCCACAATACCGGGGCTGTAACACTGCACAAACTGACCTACAATACCGTGGCTGTAAACACTGCACTACTTACCTTCAATACGTGGCTGTAAACACTGCACACTGTCCTCACAATACAGTGTGCGAACACGCACAACTGACCCACACCCACAATACCGTGGCTGTACACTGCACAACGGGACCCAATTACCGTGGCTGTAACACTGCAAACTGACCTACATTTCCGTGGCTGTAACACTGCACAACCTGACCCACAATACCGTGGCGTAACCACTGCACAACTGATCTCAATACGGGCTGTTAACACTGCACAACGACCTACATTCTCCCACTGAAGAATGCACTAATTGTAACTTCGAGGACCACCATTCTGATCTATTACATGGAATATTACTACTTGTAATATTCCTCTTGTTATATTGTAATATTCCTCTTGTTATATTGTAATATTCCTCTTGTTATATTGTAATATTCCTCTTGTTATATTGTAATATTCCTCTTGTTATATTGTAATATTCCTCTTGTTATATTGTAATATTCCTCTTGTTATATTGTAATATTCCTCTTGTTATATTGTAATATTCCTCTTGTTATATTGTAATATTCCTCTTGTTTATTGTAATATTCCTTGTTATATTGACATATTCCTTTGTTATATTGTAATATTCCTCTTGTTATATTGTAATATTCCTCTTGTTATATTGTAATATTCCTCTTGTTATATTGTAATATTCCTCTTGTTATATTGTAATAGTTCCTCTGGTTTTTTGTAATATTCCTTCTTTTTTGGGTTTTATTATTTGTTAATATTTCCTTTGTTATATTTAATATTCCTCTTGTTATATTGTAATATTCCTCTTGTTATATTGTAATATTCCTCTGCATCACCTGTAAACATCTTAATTATTGCAGTGGAAGGAACACGTAACTGGGGAGAGGATGAACCTCGTAACAATGATGTGCAAAAGTAACCACAGTGGGGAAGAAAATAGTGAAATTCCGAGTCCTTTCGTGTTTTTTCACATTATTCCTTGATCATGTGGGAAATCAAGAAAGCGCTTGAGATTTCACTATTTTTTTTTTCACTGGTTATTTTGCATACTGTGATATTACTTGTTTACTGCGATCTTATTGCATAGAGAGATGTGTATAAGGCGTCTGGTAGCTGATGGCATGCTGGGATGATCTACAAGCTTAACAACGAGGGATGTGAATGAGGCCTTTGACAGTTTATAGCATGATCGGCTGATCTTCAAGCTTCCAGTTATTCTTGATCATAACTGCATCTTTCAGATATACAGTAACTAACTACATCCAATCGAACTGTTGCTCATCACTTCAATAAACAACAAAGTTAACAAAGCCAAAAATTCCGAGCAATCTAACAGAGGAGGATGAGGACTGGGAAGCTTCCGATCCCGTGGACGTTGTCCCCGACGAATTAACACCCAGTTTCTCCACAGAATGTAAATGTGTGAAGCATTCAATACATTTACGAAATAAGAGTGCAAGTGGTGACCTCCAGATACCGTGGTTCGAAGGTAACCCAAAACTGCACTCAGATACCACAGAAGAGGAACTGCAGAAGCCACTACGGCCTACAAACATTCAGCTACACTCCTACAACATCCAGGCTACATCCTACAACATACAGTACATACCTACAACTCAGCTACATCCTACAAACATACAGCTTATTCTATAATCCGTCGTGTGCAGGAGAAAAATACATCTGCTTTGGTAATTATTACCCAAAAGAGAGAGAGAAAATATAAGATAATGGTTTTGTAATATAATATTTTATTTTTATATATTTATATTATATTTTAAAAATTATTTTTTATATAAAATTTTAAAATATATTTAAAAATATATTATTTTTTATTATCACCCCGGCGATTCCCCCCAAGGCAGGGTGGCCCGAAAAAAAAACTTTCACATCTTCATATCAGTCTTGCCAGAAGGGTGCTTTACACTCATTTTTTAAAACGCAACTTTAACACCCTCTTCAGAGTGCAGGACTGTATTCCCCATCCCCCAGGTCAAGTCCGGCCTGCGGTTTTCCCCTGAATCCTTTAAATTTTACTTTGTCACCCCCAAACAGCACTTTAAAGTTTTAAAAAAATTTGTCTCCATTCACCCCTTCAAAACGTCAGCATGTGCGGGAAAGTCCAAGCCCCTTGCACAAAAAACCCTCCCTTTCCCCCCTCCCCCAAAACCTTCGGGGGCCGACCCTACCCCGCCTTTTCCTTTCCCTACGATGAACATTTGAAGTTCATTCTTTTTCGTCCTTTTCTCTTACATGTCCGAACCACCTCAAAAACCCCTTTCCCTCAGCCCTTGGAAAAACATTTTTTGGTAACCCCGCACCCCTCCTAACTTCCAAACTACGAATTCTCTGCATTATTTTCAACCCACATTCCCCTAGACAGGGACATTCCACCCTCAGCCTTCTCCTCGCTGAAACTTCATCCCCCACGCTTACCCCCGTAAAAGGTTTTGGAAAAAATATACTTCATCTTTCCCCTCTTTGCCTCAAAGGAAAAATTTTCTTTTTTCCCCACGACTCCTAAGTGCACCCCCCTTTTTTCCCCCTCTCAATTCTATGATTCCTCTCTTTTATAGCCCATCCCCTGACACATCCACTCCCAAATATTGAAAAACGTTCACCTACCTACTCTCTCCCTCCAATTGATATTCAATCTTTTCCCCTAATCTTTTGTTATCCTCATAACCTTATCTTCCTGTTTCACCCTTTAATTTTCTTCTTTTGCCACCCTACCAAATTTTATCCCCCACTCTCTGCAACTTTTTCGAATCTCCCCGAGCACGTGTCATCAGCAAAGAGCGTGACCTCCCCCTTTGTGTGTGTTCTTTATCTTTTAACTCCACGCCTCTTGCCAAGACCCCCGCATTTATTTCTTTTCAACCCCATTATAAATAATTAAAAAACCACGGTGACACACACATCCTTTTCTAAGGCCCACTTTTACTGGGAAAAAATTTCCCTCTTTTTACATACTCTAACTTTAGCCTCACTTCCCGTAAAAACTCTTCACTGCTTTCAGTAACTACCTCCTTTCCCATACACTTGCAACATCTGCCCCAAATTTCCCCCTATCCACCCGCATAGTTTTCCAAAACATAAAGCCACAAAGACCTCTTTTTGGCCTTTTTTCTAAATATGTTACTTTTGTTTCACTGTAAACACCCGGCCACACACCCCCCCACCTTTCCCAAAACCCCCTTGTTTTTTCTTCCTTTTTTCCGTCTTCTCTTTTTTCTTTCAATTTTTTTAAAATCTACCCCACACTTTACCGGTAAACTCAACGACTTACCCCTTAAATTTTTCCTCTCTTTTATCCCCTTTGCCTTTATACAAAAGGGAATATGATGCCCTATCTTCATCAACATTTAACAATTCCCAAAAATATTTTTCCCATCTTCCCAATCCTTAATTCCTTTTAATAACTTCCTCTCCTATTTTTAATGACAAACCCATTTTTTTCGGGTTTCTTAACTTGTTAATCTACTCCAAAATTTTTCTTATTTTCAACAAATTTGTTGAAACATCTCACCCACCTTTCTCATTTGTCTCTTTTTTAATTGCTTCCCCACTCTCTTAACTTCTCTTTTTTCTCCATAATTTCCTCCTTGATCACTTTTTTTGTAAAACTTCTCATATGCCTAACTTTTTCCCCCTTACTACTCTCTTTAATCATCATTCCACCAATGCTCCTCTTTCCTCCTGCCCCCTTTTCCCTTTAAACCCACAAATTTCTGCTAAACACTCTAACCTACATTTTTTAAAACCTACCCTACCTCTTCGACCCCCTTGCCTTGCTTCATGCCCCCTTAATTCCATACTGTTTATATCTTACCCCAACGCCCCCTTTTTAGTTTATAAACCCTTTACCTCTCTCTTTTCCCCGATGCTTTTATTCCCTTTTATCCCATTACCTTTTTTTCTCAGTGTAGCTACAACTAGAAAATGATTGATAATCTTGGCCCCCCTATAAACATGTAAACTGAAGTCTATCAAAAGTTTTTATTACCCAAAACTAATCCCAAAAAACTACTGTCATTTGCCCTACATTATGTGTATATTTTTTACCCCTTTTTTTTAAAAAAACCTTATACCCACCCCCAACCCTTTTTTTTAAAAAACAAATTTTTGTTTTTAACACAATTCTTTTTCCCCATAAAAAATTTTAAAATTTTGCACCCCCCCTAAAAACCCCAAACCCAGAAACCCCTTTTTTTCCCCCACAAATTTTCCCCCTTATTTTTGTTTTTTTGGGGCCAGGAACCATTTTTTTTTTCAAACATTACAATACTGTTTTTTCCCCGCCTCCCCAAATTTTTAACAACCCGGGAAAAAGTTTTTTTTTTTCTTTTTTTATAATTGTATACGGGAAAGGGGTTACAGCCCATTGCCCCCGGCATTTTAGCGCCCATACGACAGCAGGCTTACGGGGGAAAAGATTTTTTTCCACTTCCCCTTGGACAATAGAAGAAAAAAAAAGAACAAGGCTATTTAGAAAAAGGAAAAAAACCTAATGTATATATATAGGCATGGCGTGTTGTGAAGTGTGACCAAATGTAAGTAGGGGGGTAGCAAGATATCCTTTTATCTTAGCGTGTTTTTTGAGACAAAAAAAAGAAACCGCAATCCTACCACATGAAAACTTTTACAGGTTTTGTTTCACAGTCATCTGGCAGGACGGTAGTACTTCCCTGGGTGGTTGCTTGTTTACTAACCTACTATATTATATATATATATATATATTTATATATATATATTATATAATATATATATTTATATATATATATATTATATAATATTTATACATATATATATATATATATATATTATATAATAATATATTATATATATATTTTTTATATATATATATAAAATTATTTTGTGTGTGTGTGTGTGATTAGTATTACTGTACAGACACGTGTGTACTTATTTGCAAAGGTTTACACATATATAGACACACAAACACACAAAGTATTGATTCAGGTTGATGAGATACTAAAATCTACAAATTCTCTCTAGGTATATACTATTATAACTTCTCTCTAGGTATATACTATTATAACTTCTCTCTAGGTATATACTATTAAAAACTTCTCTCAAAAAGGTAAAATACTATTATAACTTCTCTCTAGGTATATACTATTATAACTTCTCTCTAGGTATATACTATTATAACTTCTCTCTAGGTATATACTATTATAACTTCTCTCTAGGTATATACTATTATAACTTCTCTCTAGTTATTGTTTTCCCTATTTCATTGTTTTCCTTTATCCTAATACCATTCTTTCCAAGCAGTTCTTGCCAATCCTGTAGTTATCTTTACGTCATTCTGACCTCTAGGAGACCCATTCTAAACTCTAGGAGTCCCATTCTGAGTTCTAGGAGACCCATTCTGACCTCTAGGAGACCCAGTCGGACCTTTAAGAGACCCATTCTGACCTTTAAGAGTCCTTTCTGAGTGCTAGGAGACCCATGGTAACGTCTGGAAGTCATTTTGACTTCTAGGAAACCCATCATGTCACATTTTACATCTCTAATATCACGACTCCTCTTTTCAGCCTCTCTAATATCATGTCTTCTCTTTTCAGCCTCTCTAATGTCATGTCTCCTCTTTTCAGCCTCTCTAATGTCATGTCTTCTCTTTTCAGCCTCTCTAATGTCATGTCTTCTCTTTTCAGCCTCTCTAATGTCATGTCTCCTCTTTTCAGCCTCTCTAATGTCATGTCTTCTCTTTTCAGCCTCTCTAATGTCATGTCTTCTCTTTTCAGCCTCTTAATGTCATGTCTCCTTTTTCAGCCTCTCTAATGTCATGTCTTCTCTTTTCAGCCTCTCTAATGTCATGTCTTCTCTTTTCTACCTTTCTATTATCGTGGGATTTTTTTTGTGTTGTACAGTTTTCTCTAACTCACGTTTCTCTGCTCTGGAAGATGAGTTAATGTAAATAATCTTCATAAAGTGTGTGGAGTTGGAACCTGTGTAAGTTGCTCCATGATGTGTTGATTTTGTTCTTGAAGTTCTCGTGTTCTCGCTGCTAAGGACTATTTTTGTTGCTACGAGACGTACATATTTGAGAGGTGAAAAAGATTTTGTTTAGTAGATGTAACGCTGCTGTTGATGTTGTTGTTGTTGTGTGTGTGTGGGGCCAGTTGTCAAAGGCGAGTGAAATTATCTTATATCACTTGACACTAGGGGTCAATTTCACTTGCTGTGCACCATCAACGTGCTATGATGGGCGTCCGTCCTCAGCGCCATTATACCAGATCCAACACGGAACTACAACGTTAATAAACACGAATTTTCTCAAGTCCCGTTGGTTAAGCGACTACGATATTGACTGATTATAATACGTATATATTTCATAGAGTAAATTCGACCGCAGGCTTCGGCATTTAGCAAGGAGCTGCTGCTAGCAAGCTGAGACGTATATATACATGGATGTACATTGATTGAGCTGCTGCTAGCAAGCTGAGACGTGTATATACATGGATGTACATTGATTGAGCTGCTGCTAGCAAGCTGAGACGTGTATATACATGGATGTACATTGATTGAGCTGCTGCTAGCAAGCTGAGACGTGTATATACATGGATGTACATTGATTTATCTAACAGTTATCTACATTAATACTAAAACAACTAAGTGATTCTACTTCACAGTTAACAACCCAGACCAAAGGTTATTTCTGGGTTGTGACTAAATTACCAACAAGCTGATGACACTTAAGTACGATTATCCTACACAGTAACAGTATATGTAAATTACCTAGGATAACCCCCAGGAAAGTCAGACAAATTGACCTATTTCCATTAGGGTCCTTGTAATATCTGCTTCGTCTAACATTTAGTCTTAAGTGCCACACACATCATGAGTCTCTGGAGTTCTGAATTCACTGGGCCTAAGTACCGGCTAGATACGTTGTCTTCATTGTTATCGGGCTGCTGGAGATTGCTTTCGTGTTTTATATTCTTGTATCAGGTATTGTCTCTCGTCTTATATCTTAACTCTTCTTGCTTAGAATGTCGTCCCCTGTGGGAGGGTAGGATGGGTGGAGTGTGGGTTTGAGAGATGCTGTCTCTCTCTCTCTCAGATTGAAGTTATGGTCAGCTTCACTCAGACTTCCCTCAGCTGATGGTTTTGCCACTCCTGCCCTTTGTAAAATTGTACAGCTCCTTACGAGGCACTGGGTGAAGTGCAAAACGACTGCAGCTAGTTTTTTTCACACCCCGGTGGCTTATTTTGCTTACACACACACACACACACACACACCACCACACACACCCACACACCCCACACACACCCCACACACACACACACATTATATATATATATATATATATATATATATTATATATTATATTATTTATATATATATATATTTTATATATATATAAACTCTAAGATGGCAAGTCTTGCCACTGCTATTAGAGGAGGGAAAATATCTGGCAACTGGCTCGTATAACAAGGATATTAAACTGGCAGCGTAGCATTACTTGCCCGGCGTCAATTGGCCACTCTGCAGCCTCCTAAATTCTACCACTTAGGCTGATCCAGCCATAATCACTTGCTGCAACAATGCTGAAGCTGAGTATTAAACCCAGAGCATATTATATATTGTTTAATGTGGGGAAAATGGAGGGGAGAGAAACGGAGGAAGAGAGAGAGAGAGAGAGAGAGAGAGAGAGAGAGAGAGAGAGAGAGAGAGAGAGAGAGAGAGAGAGAGAGAGAGAGAGAGAGAGAGTAGGCAAAAGGAAGCACCTACCAATACCATGGTTTTGATCCAAAGAAGTGGAAGACAGAGCTAATTCATCGGATCGAAATCCCTTCGCCAGCATCAAGGAACCTGCCATCCTGGTTGTGAAGACGACAAAGCAACAACTCTCTAAGATGGACAAACAAAGCAACAACTCTCTAAGATGGACAAACAAAGCAACAACTCTCTAAGATGGACAAACAAAGCAACAACTCTCTAAGATGGACAAACAAAGTAACAATTCTAGCTATAACAAAGTAATAATTTTAACAAGAACAAAGCAACAACTAACAAGAAACTGCAACAACACTGTAACAATGCTGTAACAACACTAACAACACTGTAACAACACTGAAACAATACTGTAACAACACTAACAATACTGTAACAATGTAATAACACTGCAACTACACTAACAACACTGTAACAATACTGTAACAACACTAAAAATACTGTAAAAACACTGCAGCACCGTAACAACACTGCAACAACTGTAACAACACTAACAACACTGTAATAACATTGCATCAACTGTAACAGCACTAATAATACTGTAACGCCACTGTAATAACAAAGCAACGACTGTAACAACACTAACAATACTGTAACAACACTGTAACAATACTGCAACAATACTGCAACACTGTAACAACACTGTAACAATATTGCAACACTAACAATACTATAATAACACTGTAACAACACTAACAATACTGTAACAACACTGTAATAACACTGTAACACAAGTAACAACACAAGTAACAATACTGCAATACTGTAACAACACTATAACAACACTGAGAGTTTATCTTAATCCTGTTTTAGGACTTAAAGTTTTTTTGGCTGGTGGTAACAAGGTGACTCGCAGCTTGAATGACCTTCGTGCAGTCATTAGACTTAACAATCCAATCAGCCAACCAACTATAATACTTATGTACACGCAGGGCCTAAGCCTAGTGGCTTACGCGCTGGCCTGGAGTTCTTACGACTCACTTGCCGCGAGTTCAAGCCCCACCTGTACCATGGCTTGTTTAATGCGCTATATACATTGACTCTCGCCTATATGCAGAGCGAAACGTTGTTTCGATGAAAGATTGTTTTGGAAGGTGCGTCTATTCTACTATTTTGGTTTATCAGAAAAGAAAGGAGCAAAAGTACTGAGAACAAGTCATGCCTGTCTGGTCTGAGAAACCCTGATTCAACATCATTAAAAATCTGTTCATAACTACGGAGAGTTGTTAGCACCGGTTAGCTCTCAGTGTCGCCAGTAGTCGAAAGTGTTGTAAATTGTTCGCAGCTGTTGACACTTTCCTTGAAATTGTTGGCGATAGTCTACGTTTGTTTTGAAAAAGTTGGTGTTGGTGTGTGTTACGCGAACAAGGAATGGTGTCACCTCACCTCAGGTCTCTTGCGGCTCAATACGGTGTAAGCTATCAGTGGCCCCTTTAAACCAGCAACAGGAATATACGGCGTATCCTGTCGGTGGCCCTGTAAACCGACAACAAACAGCGGCCTTGGGCTGGTTTGTGTACGTCGAAGTTTCTCGTCACTGGTCTCAGATATTTGGAAGAAACTATTTGCAGTCTTCTTCTCCTGAAACCAAATTACCAAAATATGATTTAAAATGTTCACTCTCTCTCTCTCTCTCTCCTTATCTTATAATTTATAAAAATCTAATAATTCTCATCCATCTTGCAAGACTTCCATTTATTTTGAAAAGAATTTTGGGAAATGACGAATAATCTCAGATAAAAAGCAAAGTGTAATGAAAACATATTTCAGTGACGAGACTGGGAGTACTCGCGTTGTCTTCCTGACGAAGAGATAACTGAGTGGTTACGTTATCAAGAGACATCAGGTGTGAACATAAAAAGGTAATCAATAGCTTCACAAGCCTCTCTCTCTCTCTCTCTCTAACTCAGCCTCTCATCCTCTCAAGATTAAAGTTTTCCAATACGCTACGTTTCACGTATTTTTTTTTATGCTTTGTCTAATAATTTCTGAAGATCGTTGGAGAATCTGCCGAGGAATGTGTGTGTGTGTGTGTGTGTGTGTGTGTGTGTGTGTGTGTGTGTGTGTGTGTGGTGTGTGTGTGTGTGTGTGTGTACTCACCTAATTGTGGTTACAGGGGTCGAGACTCAACTCCTGGCCCCGCCTCTTCACCGACCGCTACTAGGTCCTCTCTCTCCCTGCTCCATGAGCTTTATCATACCTCCTCTTAAAACTATGTATAGTTCCTGCCTCCACTACATCGCTTGCCAGACTATTCCACTTCCTAACTACTATATGACTGAAGAAATACTTCCTAACATCCCTCTGACTCATCTGAGTCTTCAGCTTCCAATTGTGGCCCCTTGTTTATGTGTCCCATCTCTGGAACATCCTGTGTGTGTGTGTGTGTGTGTGTGTGTGTGTGTGTGTGTGTGTGTGTGTGTGTGTGTGTGTGTTATGATGATCAAAGCTGTTCTTACGTAGATCCCGAGATATTTTTTTCTCCAGCTGACTCACGATTTATTTATCCTCTCATCAGTTGAGTCGACGGCAGTACCTTCCATTCCAACAATCCCTGTTCTCGTTAGCTTAAGTTTGCTAATATCAAACTCCAACAGCCACTTTCCAAACCATTTCTAAGGCTCATCCAGACGAATTTGGAGTGCACCAGACTACCTTACCAGTCTATACTAATATTACAGACTAACGAACAAACAGAGAACAATAGTAGTGATGTCAAAGACAATGACGTCAAGACAGTGACGTAGTTGTGAGCACTGTGTTGTGCCCTGAGGTCAGCTGGATTATTTAAGTGACGGGACAATAACTTATGAACGTTAAATTGTGTAAGCACACTTACACATGCACTTACTGAAATATAATATTATTGTGAAATGTTATTGGGAATATAATCCCACTCGTATGATGACGATTGTTTTTATTCGTGGCTAATTAGTTCTCATTGATATATTTATGATAATTGGTAATTAGTTGTAAAATAAATATTTTAAAGGCGATTATATGGATGCATTCATTAACATTAAGTTTTTGAAGTTATGCATTTCTTCATTCCGATTGTGCTTCTCGCGTACATGAATGTGAAGGGAAGATAATGCTGAGATGACTGCTAAGTGCAAGATCTCTCTCTCTCTCTCTCTCTCTCTCTCACACACACACAATAGAGAGAGAGAGGTGGGGTAGATGGCATTTTCTTGGACTGTAAGGTTTTCCACACAAGAGAGTAGTGCAAAAGGTAGAGGAGCAGGCAAGAACAACAGGAAAGGCAGTGCAATAGATCAGAGAATACCTGAAGGAGGAAACAATGAGTCATGGTACGTGACGAGGTGTCAGAATAGGCACCTGTGAAAAGCGGGGTTCCACAGGGGTCAAGCCTAGGACCGGTGCTGTTTCTGGTATATGTGAGTGACATGAGGGAAGGGATAGATTCAGAGGTGTCCCTTTTTGCAGACGATGTGACGCTAATGGGAATAATTAAATCGAATGAGGATCAAGTAGGACTACAAAGGGATCTGGGCAGGCCGCAAGCCTGGTCCAGCAACTGGCTCCTGAAGTTTAACCCCACCAAGTGCAAAGTCATGAAGACTGGGAAGGTCAAAGCAGACCGTAGACAGAGTACAGGCTAGGGGGCAAAAGACTGTAACCCCCACTCAAGGAAAAGGATCTTGGGGTGAGTATAATACCAAGCACATCTCCTGAGACGCATATCAACCAAATAACTGCTGAAAAATTAGACACGTGCAACATCTGGCTTTCTTTATTGTAGACGTTTCGCCATCCAGTGGCTTTATCAATACAAATTCTAGGGCATGATTAGAAGACAGTAGAACTATATACAAAAGATGAGGTAATCAGTCCCTCAGCCTTGAAGTTGGGTTAAGAGCACCGTGGTCAAGAAGATTCTGGACCACAGGCAAGAAGGCTGCTGCTTTTATACTGGCGGAAGATGGAGGGCATAGTGACTGGTGGGCGGGAATCCCAAGTGGAAGTAGATCATACCCGAGGCACGGGTTAGTGGTGGTAATAGTAGTAGTAGTAGCAGCTGTGAAGAGGTAATGTGGATGTTCTCTGAACCAAGAATCCATGATGTTGCAGTGTCTGACAAGTTGTATATGAACGGTATACAATACAGTGAAACATATAAGTGAACAGTATTTAGATAAGGCTAAAGAGGTCTTTGTAGCATTTATGGATTTGGAAAAGGCGTATGACAGGGTGGATAGGGGGGCAATGTGGCAGATGTTGCAGGTGTATGGTGTAGGAGGTAGGTTACTGAAAGCAGTGAAGAGTTTTTACGAGGATAGTGAGGCTCAAGTTAGAGTATGTAGGAAAGAGGGAAATTTTTTCCCAGTAAAAGTAGGCCTTAGACAAGGATGTGTGATGTCACCGTGGTTGTTTAATATATTTATAGATGGGGTTGTAAGAGAAATAAATGCGAGGGTTCTTGGCAAGAGGCGTGGAGTTAAAAGATAAAGAATCACACACAAAGTGGGAGTTGTCACAGCTGCTCTTTGCTGATGACACTGTGCCTCTTGGGAGATTCTGAAGAGAAGTTGCAGAGATTGGTGGTGAATTTGGTAAGGATGTGCAAAAGAAGAAAATTAAAGGTGAATACAGGAAAGAGTAAGGTTATGAGGATAACAAAAAGATTAGGTGATGAAAGATTGGATATCAGATTGGAGGGAGAGAGAGTATGGAGGAGGTGAAACGTATTCAGATATTTGGGAGTGGACGTGTCAGCGGATGGGTCTATGAAAGATGAGGTGAGTCATAGAATTGATGAGGGAAAAGAGTGAGTGGTGCACTTAGGAGTCTGTGGAGACAAAGAACTTTGTCCTTGGAGGCAAAGAGGGGAATGTATGAGAGTATAGTTTTACCAACGCTCTTATATGGGTGTGAAGCTGTGGGTGATGAATGTTGCAGCGAGGAGAAGGCTGGAGGCAGTGGAGATGTCATGTCTGAGGGCAATGTGTGGTGTGAATATAATGCAGAGAATTCGTAGTTTGGAAGTTAGGAGGAGGTGCGGATTACCAAAAAATGTTGTCCAGAGGGCTGAGGAAGGGTTGTTGAGGTGGTTCGGACATGTAGAGAGAATGGAGCGAAACAGAATGACTTCAAGAGTGTATCAGTCTGTAGTGGAAGGAAGGCGGGGTAGGGGTCGGCCTAGGAAACGTTGGAGGGAGGGGGGTAAAGGAGGTTTTGTGTGCGAGGGGCTTGGACTTCCAGCAGGCATGCGTGAGCGTGTTTGATAGGAGTGAATGGAGACAAATGGTTTTTAATACTTGACGTGCTGTTGGAGTGTGAGCAAAGTAACATTTATGAAGGGATTCAGGGAAACCGGCAGGCCGGACTTGAGTCCTGGAGATGGGAAGTACAGTGCCTGCACTCTGAAGGAGGGGTGTTAATGTTGCAGTTTAAAAACTGTAGTGTAAAGCACCCTTCTGGCAAGACAGTGATGGAGTGAATGATGGTGAAAGTTTTTCTTTTTCGGGCCACCCTGCCTTGGTGGGAATCGGCCAGTGTGATAATAAAAAAAAATAATAATAATATAACAATACTGACAAGTTGAAAAATTTGTCTAAATTTTTCAACTTGTCGGCATTGTATACCGTTCATATACAAATAACTGTTGCAGCATGTGGGCACCTGGCGCCTAAGAATAGCGTTTAGACACCTCAGTAAGGAATCGTTCAAGAGTCTGTACACCGTGTACGTCAGGCCCATATTGGAGCATACTGAACCAGCATGGAACCCACACCTGGTCAAGCACGTCAAGAAATTAGAGAAAGTGCAAAGATTTGCAACAAGACTAGTGAATAGGGGGACATGATAACGACATATAAAATACTGAGAGGAACTGACAAGGTGGACAGAGACAGGATGTTTCAGAGATGGGATACAGGAACAAGGGGTCACAACCGGAAGTTGAAGACTCAGATGAGTTACAGGGATGTTAGAAAGTATTTCTTCATTAACAGAGTTGTCAGGAAGTGGAAGAGTCCGGAGAGTGATGTAGTGGAGGTAGGATCCATACATAACTTTAAGAAGAGGTACGATAAAGCTCATGGAGAAGGGAGAGTGGACCTAGTAGCGACCAGCAAAAAGTGGGGGAGTACAAATAGGTGAGTATACCCATACCACACATCACACTCATACAAGCACACCCCACATATCACATACCCATCAATCACACACACACACACACACACACACACACACACACACACACACACACACACAGAAAACAACGAAGAAAAATATATACACTAGGTACAGTGAAGGAAACTGTAGGACAAACAGAGGAGCAGCGTCACAGGTTCCCACACACACAAGAGAACAACTGAATGCACAAACACTCTTGTGGCGGCTCCAATGACGTGTTGTGTGGGGGTCCCTTGTTCAGCTGACAGTTGCAGCCCACGGATGGGGGCCCCTTACCTGGGGTTAGGGATGTGTGGGGCACCCCTGAAGAATGAGGGATAGATGAGGGTCCCCCTGCCTGTGGTAAGAAAAGAGGAGGACCCTGCTTGTGGTAGAGAATGGGAAGGGAAGGAGGTCCCTGTTGGAGAAATGGAGGTAAGGGAGGAGACCTCCATGGAAAGTGATGGAGTAAGTGGAGTTGTACCATGAAGGTATTGACAAGTGTGATGGAAAGTTCTGAGGAGAATGTTTGGGGGATGGTCACAATTTTTTGCTAGTAGTGAAGGTGATTGTTGGTAGTGAAGGTGATTGTTGGTAGCGAAGATGATTGTTGGTAGTGGAGGTGATTGTTGGTAGTGAAGGTGATTGTTGGTAGTGGAGGTGATTGTTGGTAGTGAGGGTGATTGTTGGTAGTGAAGGTGACTGTTGGCAGTGAAGGTGATTGTTGGTAGTGAAGGTGGTTGTTGGTAGTGAAGGTGATTGTTGGTAGTGGAGGTGATTGTTGGTAGTGAAGGTGATTGTTGGTAGTGAGGTGGCTGTTGGTAGTGAAGGTGATTGTTGGTAGTGAAGGTGATTGTTGGTATGTGATGATTGTTGGTAGTGAAGGTGATTGTTGGTAGTGAAGGTGACTGTTGGTAGTGAAGGTGATTGTTAGTAGTGAAGGTGAATTGTTGGTAATGGAGGTGATTGTTGGTAGCGGAGGTGATTGTTGGTAGTGAAGGTGACTGTTGGTAGTAAAGGTGATTGTTGGTAGTGAAGGTGATTGTTGGTAGTGAGGGTGACTGTTGGTAGTGAAGGTGATTGTTGGTAGTGAAGGTGATTGTTGGTAAAGGTGATTGTTGGTAGCGAAGGTGATTGTTGGTAGTGAAGGTGATTGTTGGTAGTGAGGGTGATTGTTGGTAAAGGTGATTGTTGGTAGCGAAGGTGATTGTTGGTAGTGAAGGTGATTGTTGGTAGTGGAGGTGATTGTTGTAGTGAGGGTGATTGTTGGTAGTGAAGGTGACTGTTGGCAGTGAAGGTGATTGTTAGTAGTGAAGGTGGTTGTTGGTAGTGAAGGTGATTGTTGGTAGTGGAGGTGATTGTTGGTAGTGAAGGTGATTGTTGTAGTGAAGGTGGCTGTTGGTAGTGAAGGTGATTGTTGGTAGTGAAGGTGATTGTTGGTAGTGATGATTGTGATTGTGAAGGTGATTGTTGGTAGTGAAGGTGACTGTTGGTAGTGAAGGTGATTGTTAGTAGTGAAGGTGATTGTTGGTAATGGAGGTGATTGTTGGTAGCGGAGGTGATTGTTGGTAGTGAAGGTGACTGTTGGTAGTGAAGGTGATTGTTGGTAGTGAAGGTGATTGTTGGTAGTGAGGGTGACTGTTGGTTAGTGAAGGTGATTGTTGGTAGTGAAGGTGACTGTTGGTAGTGAAGGTGATTGTTGGTGAGGGTGATTGTTGGTAAGGTGATTGTTGGTAGCGAGGTGATTGTTGGTAGTGAAGGTGATTGTTGGTAGTGAGGGTGATTGTTGGTAAAGGTGATTGTTGGTAGCGAAGGTGATTGTTGGTAGTGAAGGTGATTGTTGGTAGTGATGGTGATTGTTGGTAGTGAGGGTGATTGTTGGTAGTGAAGGTGACTGTTGGTAGTGAAGGTGACTGATGGTAGTGAAGGTGACTTGGTAGTGAAGGTGACTGCTGGTAGTGAAGGTGACTGTTGGTAGTGAAGGTGATGCTGGTAGTGAAGGTGACTGCTGGTAGTGAAGGATGTTGGTAGTGAAGGTGACGTGGTAGTGAAGGTGACTGCTGGTAGTGAAGGTGACTGTTGGTAGTGAAGGTGACTGTTGGTAGTGAAGGTGACTGTTGGTAGTGAAGGTGACTGTTGGTAGTGAAGGTGACTGTTGATAGTGAAGGTGACTGTTGGTAGTGAAGGTGACTGTTGGTAGTGAAGGTGACTGTTGGTTTAAGGTGAATTGGTAGTGATAATGTGGAGTGCCTTGATTAGGTAGAAATACTCCTGCGTATTACGTATAATTACAGACAAGGTGGAGTGCGCCCTTACAGCCGTACCTATCTCTCTCGCTCCACTCGTAACACTGACTGACTGGCCGCCCACAGTACCCATATGTGAGAGGGTCTTTGAATAATGCCAGGTCAGCACAATATGAATATACAGTGACTCAGGCAGAGACGGTTGGTCGTGAGTCAACTGGCACAGTGGTTACTGGTAACTGGTTACTACTACTGAGAGCTCTGTTAGCAGTGTTGGTGGTGGGTGAGGTAGGAACAACAGTGGTGTTGATAGTTACCTGGTGAGGGAGAGGAGGGGGTAGGATATTATTGTTGGTGGTGGAAACAGTGGTAATCAATCAACACCCACAATCCCATCAACTTAACCACAACACAACATCAAACAGTTGAACCTGGGTCACTGGTGCAGAGTACACCTCCAACATTCACCACAACACCACCCTGTGTACACACCGACCACCCACTACACTAACAGTGCAGCTGCAGTTATTGTGAATTACCACTGACCCAATACACTTGCAGTCTGACTGGATTTATCGGGGGATTACAAGCAAATCCCTATAATCCCACCACGGCTGCAGTACTCTCAGGAAGAGCAATAACACCAATTCACCTTAAGTGACTAACACTATTTGTAATGCACTGGACCTCCCTATATATATATGTGTATATAATGTTATATATATTTATAATATATATATATAAAATATTGTTGATATAATATTTTATATAAGTATTTGTATATAATGATTTATATAATATGTATAGTATATGTAGAGAGGGATGGAGCGAATACAGAATGACTTCTAGAGGTGATCAGTCTGTAGTGGAAGGGAGGGGTAGGGTCGCTTAGGAAGGGTTGGAGGGAGGGGTGTAAGGAGGTTTTGGTGTCGAGGGCTTGGCTCCAGCAGGCATGCGTGAGCGTGTTTGATAGGTGAGTGATGGAGGATGCAAATGGTTTTTAATACTTGAGTGCTGTTGGATGTGAGCGAGTAATACAACATTTTGAAGGGATTCAGGGAAACGGCAGGCGGACTTGATGTCTGGTAGAATGGGATATAGTCACAAGTGCCTGCAACATCCTGAAGGAGGGGGTTACATGTCCGACAGTTTAAAAACCCTGTAGTGTAAAGCACCCTTCTGCAAACAGTGATGGATGTGAATGATGGCTGACAGAGTTTTTCTTTTTCGGGCAACACAAATGCCTTGGTGAATCGGCCGTGTGATAAAAGTAAAAAAAATTACTTATTATATATATATATATATATATATATTATATATATATATATATATATATATATATATATATATATATATATATATATATATATATACATTCATATATACACACGTATATAAATGTAAACCTCAGGAGAGATCTTTAAATTTCATAAACATTGGAAAAACGCCGGAACTTTCTCCTGGTAAAAATATTGGCCTTATTTCCTCCAGTGGAATTTATCTTGATGGTAAATCACCTTCTGTTTCTGGCATCGTCAGGAGAGATGAGGCAGCCGGAAAGGCTATTACAGACCAGGTCCTGCAGTAGCCTGGCAGGACTCCACCAGGCTGGTCCTGCAGCAGCCTGGCAGGATCCCCTTCCCCAGGCAGGTCAGAGGACAGAATTAACGTTGCTTCGTCTCTTATTCTGTAGATTATCTCATCTTATTCCCCATTCTTTATCAACATGAGGTTAATTAATTGTTGCGTCCTCTGGGTAAGCCTGTGTTTGACCTGGCGTTGATACACGCTCTATCTCAACGCTGTTTTTCAACGACGTATCTCAGTACTCTATCTCAACGTGTCCGGTGGTGTGTTGGTGGTCCTGGTGTTTTTGAATCTTGGTCGCACAACATTTGTATAACATTCATGCACGTATACATAACTATATACACATGCAACACACACACACACACACACACACACACACACACACACACACACACACACACACACACACACACGCACACAGATCTGGACTGGCTGCAGGCCTGGTCCAACGACTGACTCCTGGAGTTCAACCCCACAAAGTACAAAGTCATGAAAATCGGGGAAGGGCAAAGAAGACCGCAGACAGAGTACAGTCTAGGGAGGCCAGAGATACAAACCTCACTCAAGAAAAAGGATCCTGGAGTGTGTATAAGACCGAGCACCTCTCCTGAGGCGCACATCAACCAAATAACTGCTGCAGCATGTGGGCGACTAGCGAACCTAAGAATAGCATTCCAGGTATCTCAATCAGGAGTCGTCCAGAACCCTGTACACTCTGTACGCCAGGCCCATATTGGAATATGCAGCTCCAGTATGGAATCCACACTTGTCCAAGCACGTCAGGAAACTAGAGAAAGTGCAAAGGTTTGCAACGAGACTAGTTCCGGAGCTAAGGAGAATGTCCAACGAGAAGAGGTTAAGGGAACTCGACCTGACAATACTGGAGGACAGGAGGGACAGAGTAGATATGATAACGACATATAAAATGCTGAAAGGAATCGACAGGGTGGACAGAGACAGAATATTCAAGAGATGGGACACAGCAACAAGGGGTCACAATTGGAAGTTGAAGACTCAGATGAGTCACAGGGATGTTAGGAAGTATTTTTTTCACTCATAGGGTCGTCAGGCAGTGGAATAGTCTGGAAAGTGAGGTAACGGAGGGAGGTACCATAAACAGCTTTAAGAAGAGGTATGATAAAACTTATGGAGGAGGGAGAGAGTGGACCTAGTGGCGACCAGTGAAGAGGCGGGGCCAGGAGCTATGAATCAACCCCTGCAATCACAATTGTGTGAGTACACACACACACACACACACACATAGTGATGTACAACCTGCCACAGAACTGCAGGAGGCCAACAGAAGAGTATGAAAAAAGCAACAGAACAATGTTGGACACACTGGCTGAGGTGGCCAGAAGAGCTCAGGTGGGTAGAACAAAGTTACTGGTTATGGGTGATTTCAATCACCAAGAGACTGACTGGGAAAACCTGGAGCCACATGGAGAGCCAAGATGATGGATGTGGTACTGGAAAACCTCATACATCATAATGTTAGGGACAATTCCAGGAAGAGAGGTGAGTATGAACCAGCAAGACTGGACCTCGTATTCACCTTGAGTAGCTCGGACATCGAGGACATCACATATGAAAGGCCCCTCGGAGCTAGTGATCATGTGGTTCTGAGTTTTGAATTTAGAGTAGGATGGGAAAAAAACAAACTATAAAAAGGAGGACTACACACGCATGAGGAACTTCCTGCAAGAGGGTCAGTGGGAAAGAGAATTGGTAGGAAAATCAGTAAACGAAATGATGGACTACGTGACAACAAAATGCAAGAGATTAGTCGAAGAGGTAGAAGCGAGTAGGCACTGATAAGGAGTGAGGCCCAAAGATAGTACGAAAACGACACGGCCTCGAAGTCTGACCCGAAGCTGTTGTATAGCCACATCAGGAGGAAAACAACAGTCAAGGACCAGGTAATCAAGCTGAGGAAGGAAGGTGGGGAGCTCACAAGAAAAGACCAAGAAGTATGTGAGGAGCTCAAAATGAGATTTAAAGAAGTATTTACAGTGGAGGCAGGAAGGACTCCAGGAAGTCGGAATAGGGGGACACCCAAAAAAGTGGGGTGAAATCCAAAAAACCCAGGGGAAAAAGTCTATGTGAACTTATACCTCAAAACGGTTTTGTACCGTACTCCTCCCCGGGGGCCTTAGAGAAGGGGCAGGATTGTGTGGGTCACTAAAAAAAATCTTCAACACTCCATTCAAATGGGCAATTCCCTAAGGTAGTTCCCACTAAGGTCCCAATTAATAAAAAATAAAGAAACCAGACTTTAAATAAAAACCCAGTTAAAAGACGTGTATAGGCAAAGTCATGGGAAAAAGATTATCAGGAGAGTGGTGGACCCTAAAGGAAAAAGTTAAAAGACAACCAGCACGGTTTCGGGAAGGAAATCCTGTGTCCAAACCTACTGGGTTTTATGACAAGGTAACAAAAGAAAGCAAGAGAGAGAGGGGGAAAGTAGATTGCATTTTCTTGGACGCAAGAAGGGCCTCGACACAGTTCCTGAAAGAGGTTAAGCAAAAGCTAGAGGATCAGGCAGCAAAACAGGAAAGGCACTGCAAGGAAATCAAAAATACCAGACGGGGGAACAACAAAAGTCATGGTACGGGGCCGAAGGGGTCAGGGGGGCCCTGTGACGAGCGGGGTCCTACGGGGGTGGGTCCAGGCCAGTGCTTTTTTTTTTGGTATACGTAAAAGACATGACGGAAGGGATAGACTCAGAAGTGTCCCCTTTTAAATGATGTGAAGTTAAGAGGAGAATTAAAAACGGATGAGGGTCAGGCAGGATTTCAAAAGATTTGGGAAGGCTACAGACTGGGTCCAGCCGGGTTCCTTGAAATTTTCCCCCCCAAAAAACAATGTCTGAAAATTGGGGGGGAAGGGCAAAAAAGACCCAGACGAGTATAGGTAGGTGCCCAAACTAAAAACCTTACCAAAAGGAAAAATTTTTTGGTGGTATATACCGAGCACCCTCCTGAGGGCAAAAACCAAATAACGATGCAGAATGGGCGCCCGGCAAACCCAAGAAATAGAGTTCCCATCCTCAGTAAGGAATCGTTTTAAGAATCTGTCACCCTGAAAGTGGCCCTTTATTTTGAAGTATACGCATCGTTTGGATCCCCCACCTGGTCAAGCATGTCAAGAATTAGGGGAAATGCAAAGGTTTGCAAAAACTGCCCGAGTAAGGGGAATGTCCAACGAAGAAGGTTGGGGAAATTGGCATGACACACTGGAGGGCGGAGAGTCAAGGAAACTGATAACAACAAAAAATACAGCGGGAAAATTGACAAGAAGGGGCAGAGACAGGATGTTCCAGAGATGAGCCAAGAAACAAGGGGTCACAATTGGAAAAATTTAAGACTCAGAGATCAAAAGGATGTTAGGAAGTATTTTTTCAGTCATAGAGTTGTCAGGCCGTGGAATAGCCTAAAAGTGACGTAGTGGAGGAGGAACCCTAAATGTTTTAAAAAAAGGAAAATTTATAGAGCTATTATTAAGGGGGGAGGAGGACCATGCGTTAGGAAAAGGGGGGGCCAAAAACATGACCGACCCCGCAACCCCCAAAAAGGTGAGTCACACCAGATTTTAAAACCTTTTGTAAATTACTTTTTTCCATATATTTTTTCTTTTTGTTCATTAACCCCCTCTCTCCCTTTTTCTCTCTCTCTCTTCTCTCCTCTCTCTCACTCATATCTCTTCATCAACTTTCACCCATTCTGTCATCCCCCCCATTTTAAAATCACCCGCATTTCCCCCTTCCCCCTATTTTTCCCTTGTCCCTCTCTTCCCTTCTTTTTCCCTTTTCATTATTTTTCCATTATTCCCCCTTTTCTTAATAACCTCTCTTCCCTTGTTTCTTTCCCTTCCTCTTTTCTTTCTCCTTCACCCAGTTTGTCTCCCCCATTTTTTTTTAAATTTGTTTCCCTTTCCCATCCCCTTTTCAAATTCAACACCCCGCTTTCACTTACGGGGTTTGAATTCACTGCTCAACTTTAAAAATCCAGCATACATGACATTAAACCATTTTTCCCTTACATTAAAAAATGTTGAGCATTCTTGTGTTAACTCAAAATCAAAAATTAAATTAAATTCATCCGCATTCATTTACAAAAATTTTAAAAAAACTTTTAATTTACAAAAAACCAACATTCATTTACATCACCCAAAATTTTTAAAACATTCAATCAATAAAATTAAAATAAATAGAATATTATTTCAAAAAAAAAAAAATTAAAAAATCAGCCAATATTCATTTCAAAAACCAAAACATTCATTACAAAAAACCCAACATTCATTTACAATAAACCCAACATTCATTACAATCAACCAAATTCACTTACAATCAACCAACATTCACTTACAATCAACCAAATTCACTTAAAATAAAACCCAAATTCCTTACAATCAACCACATTCATTCCCCAAAAAAAACATTCATTACAAAACAACATTATTACAATCAACCAACATTCACTTACAATAACCCAAAATTTCATTCATCAACCCAACATTACTTCAATCAACCAACTTACTTACATAAAACCCATTCACTTACTCAACAACATTCACTTACAATCAACCAAATTCCTTACAATAAACCCAACATTCACTTAAAAAAACCAACATTCACTTACAATAAACCCCAACATTCACTTACAAACCCATTCATTACAATAAACCCAACATTCACTTACAATAAAACCCAACATTCACTTACAATCAAACCAACATTCATTAATAACCCAAACATTCATTACAATCACCAACTTTAAAGTCAAGTTATAATACAAAGAAAAAGTCCGAAAATATTAATCTGAACCACCTCTCCTCTCTTGTTTTTTTACAGAGTTTTAAAGGTCAGGTTAAGGTTCCAAATTTTATTTACAATTAAGAGCTGTTACCAATCAGCTCATTTGAAACCCTTTTTAATTTTACGGGACATACAAAGGGGAACTAAAATCTCTCAGTAATTATTTGGTTACTGTGATCCATTCCTTATGTCCCTTTACCAGCACGAGAGGTAGTGCTTGTATTTTTTCTTAAAAACCCTTGTACAGTGAATAATATTACGTAACTCAGTGTCATTAAATGGTCCACCTCAGTGTTGAAAAAATCTTAGCAAACTAATTATGTTTTTTTTTTAAATTGTATTTTGATTTTATTACTATTTTATTATTTTTATTTTTTTGTGTATTTTGAAGTGCTGTACCAGTGTGGGTCATTAGAAGCCGGAGTACAAAGGGCTCGATTTTCCCGACGCAAAAACTAAAATTTCCAGATGAAGTTATCAAACAGTGTGAAACCAATGGTGAGGTGCAGGTGACATGCAGCCTGACTGACCACTGGTGAGGTGCAGGTGACATAAGAACATAAGAACGAAGGAACACTGCAGAAGGCCTACTGGCCCATGCGAGGCAGGTCCAAGTCTCCTACCGGCTTAAGCTAATGCACCCAACCTAGTCAGGTCAGGTCACATTGACTTAAGGGAGGAACACGGCAACCGACCTGGTAGCACAAGCTATGAGGTCCAACTCACACCCACCCACATCCACTCATGTATTTATCCAACCTATTTTTAAAGCTACACAACGTTCTGGCCTCTATAACTGTACTCGGGAGTTTGTTCCACTCATCCACAACTCTATTACCAAACCATTACTTTCCTATATCCTTCCTGAATCTGAATTTTTCCAACTTAAAACCATTGCTGCGAGTCTTGTCTAGGCTAGATATTTTCAGCACACTATTTACATCCCCTTTATTTATTCCTGTCTTCCATTTATACACCTCAATCATATCCCCCCTTTAATTCTACGTCTTTCTAGAGAGTGCAGATTCAGGGCCCTCAGTCTATCTCATAGGGAAGGTTTCTGATACATGGGATCAACTTTGTCATCCTCCTTTGTACATTTTCCAGAGAATTTATATCCATTCTGTAATACGGTGACCAAAACTGTGTAGCATAATCTAAATGAGGCCTAACCAAGGATGTATAGAGTTGAAGAACAACCTGAGGACTCCTATTATTTATGCTTCTTGATATGAAGCCAAGGATTCTATTCGCTTTATTGCGAACACTTATGCACTGTTGTCTTGGTTTCAGATTACTGCTAACCAGAACTCCTAAATCTTTTTCGCAATCCGTAATATTAAGATCTACATTATTTAGTTTATATGTGGCATGGTTATTGTCCTGTCCAACATTTAGAACTTTGCATTTGTCTATATTAAAACTGCATCTGCCACTTCTCCGACCACTGCATCAGTCTATTCAAATCTTCCTGGAGTGCTCGATGTCCTCGTCAGAATGGATTCGACGGCCTATTTTGGTTGTCATCGGCAAACTTGCCGATGTCGCTCTTTATGCCCTCATCTATGTCGTTTATGTAGATTGTGAACAGCAGGGGACCCAACACCTGACCCCTGTGGAACACCGCTCGTGACGCTTCCCCACTCTGATTTCTCCCCTTTTATGCAAAACTCTCTGCTGCCTATTTGTCAACCATGCCTCTATCCAGGAAAAAAATTCTCCTCCTATTCCATGTGCTTTAATTTTCCTCAATAGTCTCTGATGTGGGACCCTGTCAAAAGCCTTACTGAAGTCCATATACACAATATCATATTCATTACCATGATCTACCTCCTCAAATACCTTAGTGAAAAAAGTTAATAAATTCGTAAGGCAGGAACGCCCCTTTGTAAAACCATGCTGAGATTCGTTGATTAATTTATGCTTTTCAAGGTGGCTACGAACTGCCTCGGCAATTATTGATTCCATAAATTTTCCCACTATGGAGGTTAGGCTTATTGGTCTATAGTTCGAAGCTAAGGACCTGTCACCTGTTTTGAAAATAGGTATCACATTTGCCATTTTCCAGCCTGACTGACCACTGGTGAGGTGCAGGTGACATGCAGCCTGACTGACCACTGGTGAGGTGCAGGTGACATGCAGCCTGACTGACCACTGGTGAGGTGCAGGTGGGCATGCAGCCTGACTGACACTGGTGAGGTGCAGGTGACATGCAGCCTGACTGACCACTGGTGAGGTGCAGGTGACATGCAGCCTGACTGACCACTGGTGAGGTGCAGGTGACATGCAGCCTGACTGACCACTGGTGAGGTGCAGGTGACATGCAGCCTGACTGACCACTGGTGGGTGCAGGTGACATGCATCCTGACTGACCACTGGTGAGGTGCAGGTGACATGCAGCCTGACTGACCACTGGTGAATTGCAGGTGACATGCAGCCTGACTGACCACTGGTGTGAAATGCAGGTGACATGCAGCCTGACTGACCACTGGTGAGGTGCAGGTGACATGCAGCCTGACTGACCACTGGTGAAGTGCAGGTGACATGCAGCCTGACTGACCACTGGTGAGGTGCAGGCGACATGCAGCCTGACTGACCACTGGTGAGGTGCAGGTGACATGCAGCCTGACTGACCATGGTGAAGTGCAGGTGACATGCAGCCTGACTGACCACTGGTGAGGTGCAGGTGACATGCAGCCTGACTGACCACTGGTGAGGTGCAGATGACATGCAGCCTGACTGACCACTGGTGAGGTGCAGGTGACATGCAGCCTGACTGACCACTGGTGAGGTGCAGGTGACATGCAGCCTGACTGACCACTGGTGAAGTGAAGGTGACATGCAGCCTGACTGACCACTGGTGAGGTGCAGGTGACATGCAGCCTGACTGACCACTGGTGAAGTGCAGGTGACATGCAGCCTGGCTGACCACTGGTGAGGTGCAGGTGACATGCAGCCTGACTGACCACTGGAGAGGTGCAGGTGACATGCAGCCTGACTGACCACTAGTGAGGTGCAGGTGACATGCAGCCTGACTGACTGACCACTGGTGAGGTGCAGGTGACATGCAGCCTGACTGACCACTGGAGAGGTGCAGGTGACATGCAGCCTGACTGACCACTGGTGAGGTGCAGGTGACATGCAGCCTGACTGACCACTGGTGAGGTGCAGGTGACATGCAGCCTGACTGACCACTGGTGAAGTGCAGGTGACATGCAGCCTGACTGACCACTGGTGAGGTGCAGGTGACATGCAGCCTGACTGACCTGGTGAGGTGCAGGTGACATGCAGCCTGACTGACCACTGGTGAGGTGCAGGTGACATGCAGCCTGACTGACCACTGGTGAGGTGCAGGTGACATGCAGCCTGACTGACCACTGGAGAGGTGCAGGTGACATGCAGCCTGACTGACCACTGGTGAGGTGCAGGTGACATGCAGCCTGACTGACCACTGGTGAGGTGCAGGTGACATGCAGCCTGACTGACCACTGGTGAGGTGCAGGTGGACATGCAGCCTGACTGACCACTGGTGAGGTGCAGGTGACATGCAGCCTGACTGACCACTGGTGAGGTGCAGGTGACATGCAGCCTGACTGACCACTGGTGAGGTGCAGGTGACATGCAGCCTGACTGACCACTGGTGAGGTGCAGGTGACATGCAGCCTGACTGACCACTGGTGAGGTGCAGGTGACATGCAGCCTGACTGACCACTGGTGAGGTGCAGGTGACATGCAGCCTGACTGACCACTGGTAAGGTGCAGGTGACATGAAGCCTGACCGACCCTCGTGCAGTAGAAAGGCTTGAAACCATATTAACAAGGCAGTCAGTGGTTGGCAAATTGTATTTAGATCAACAGAGTGCACAGGCTCAGTAACAGAGTGCACAGGCTCAGTAACAGAGTGCACAGGCTCAGTAACAGAGTGCACTAGGTGGCTAGATTTGCATGTGCAGCTGCAGTAGTGGGTAATGGCCGTGTTCTCTTGCATGAGCAGTCATGCTGGACGCTAAGGTGTTATTCACTGCCTGTTAGTTAACTGGAGGGGTTTGACTCCCATCTACTGCAGGAGACGCATTAAACTCTGTGTACGTACAGAGTGACACATCTCTTAGCGTACTTACAGAGTACTGTGTACTCTGACACAGAGTTTGCAGGTTCGAGTCCTGCTGTAGACGTAGAGACAATGTTTGTATATATATATATATATATATATATATATATATATATATATATATATATATATATAATATGATGCAAAAGAACCACGGGGGGGGGGAGTAGAATGATAGCTATAGGTCTCTCGTGTTGCAATCAACACATCATCAGGAGCTTCCCAAACTGCAGAAAAGAGGAGGATGTCCAAGCAAGTACGTTCCCAAAGAACGTCTTCACTCACTCCAGTCTATATATATATATATATATATATATATATAATATATATTATATATATAATATATATTATATATATATATTATATATATATATATAATATATATAAGTCTGTTGAGTGTACCTGGTAAAGTGTATGGTAGAGTTATAATTGAAAGAATTAAGAGTAAGACGGAGAATAGGATAGCAGATGAACAAGGAGGCTTTAAAGGGAAAAGGTAGGGGGTGTGTGGACCAGGTGTTTACAGTGAAACATATAAGTGAACAGTATTTAGATAAGGCTAAAGAGGTCTTTGTGGCATTTATGGATTTGGAAAAGGCGTATGACAGGGTGGATAGGGGGGCAATGTGGCAGATGTTGCAAGTGTATGGTGTAGGAGGTAGGTTACTGAAAGCAGTGAAGAGTTTTTACGAGGATAGTGAGGCTCAAGTTAGAGTATGTAGGAAAGAGGGAAATTTTTTCCCAGTAAAAGTAGGCCTTAGACAAGGATGTGTGATGTCACCGTGGGTTTTTTAATATATTTATAGATGGGGTTGTAAGAGAAGTAAATGCGAGGGTCTTGGCAAGAGGCGTGGAGTTAAAAAAGATAAAGAATCACACACAAAGTGGGGTTGTCACAGCTGCTCTTTGCTGATGACACTGTGCTCTTGGGAGATTCTGAAGAGAAGTTGCAGAGATTGTGGATGAATTTGGTAGGGTGTGCAAAAGAAAAATTAAAGGTGAATACAGGAAAGAGTAAGGTTATGAGGATAACAAAAAGATTAGGTGATGAAAGATTGAATATCAGATTGGAGGGAGAGAGTATGGAGGAGGTGAACGTATTCAGATATTTGGGAGTGGACGTGTCAGCGGATGGGTCTATGAAAGATGAGGTGAATCATAGAATTGATGAGGGAAAAAGAGTGAGTGGTGCAACTTAGGAGTCTGTGGAGACAGAACTTTGTCCTTGGAGGCAAAGAGGGGAATGTATGAGAGTATAGTTTTACCAACGCTCTTATATGGGTGTGAAGCGTGGGTGATGAATGTTGCAGCGAGGAGAAGGCTGGAGGCAGTGGAGATGTCATGTCTGAGGCAATGTGTGGTGTGAATATAATGCAGATGAATTCGTAGTTTGGAAGTTAGGAGGAGGTGCGGGATTACCAAAACTGTTGTCCAGAGGGCTGAGGAAGGTTGTTGAGGTTGGTTCGGACATGTAGAGAGAATGGAGCGAAACAGAATGACTTCAAGAGTGTATCAGTCTGTAGTGGAAGGAAGGCGGGGTAGGGGTCGGCCTAGGAAGGGTTGGAGGGAGGGGGTAAAGGAGGTTTGTGTGCGAGGGGCTTGGACTTCCAGCAGGCATGCGTGAGCGTGTTTGATAGGAGTGAATGGAGACAAATGGTTTTTAATACTTGACGTGCTGTTGGAGTGTGAGCAAAGTAACATTTATGAAGGGATTCAGGGAAACCGGCAGCCGGACTTGAGTCCTGGAGATGGGAAGTACAGTGCCTGCACTCTGAAGGAGGGGTGTTAATGTTGCAGTTTAAAAACTGTAGTGTAAAGCACCCTTCTGCAAGACAGTGATGGAGTGAATGATGGTGAAAGTTTTTCTTTTTCGGGCCACCCTGCCTTGGTGGGAATCGGCCGGTGTGATAATAAAAAATATATATATATATATATATATATATATATATATATATATATATATATATATATATATATATATATATATGTAATATATATATATATATATATGTGGAGAGTTAGAGGTTTGGGAAAATGGAGGAATATTTTGAGGAATTGTTAAATGTTGATGAAGATAGGGAAGCTGTGATTTCGTGTATAGGGCAAGGAGGGATAACATCTTGTAGGAGTGAGGAAGAGCCAGTTGTGAGTGGGGGGGAAGTTCGTGAGGCAGTAGGTAAAATGAAAGGGGGTAAGGCAGCCGGGATTGATGGGATAAGATAGAAATGTTTAAAAGCAGGTGGAATATAGTTTTGGAGTGGTTGGTGCAATTATTTAATAAATGTATGGAAAAGGGTAAGGTACCTAGGGATTGGCAGAGAGCATGCATAGTTCCTTTGTATAAAGGCAAAGGGGATAAAAGAGAGTGCAAAAATTATAGGGGATAAGTCTGCTGAGTATACCTGGTAAAGTGTAGGGTAGAGTTATTATTGAAAGAATTAAAGAGTAAGACGGAGAATAGGATAGCAGATGAACAAGGAGGCTTTAGGAAAGGTAGGGGGTGTGTGGACCAGTGTTTACAGTGAAACATAAAGTGAACAGTATTTAGATAAGGCTAAAGAGGTCTTTGTGGCATTATGGATTTGGAAAAGGCGTATGACAGGGTGGATAGGGGGGCAATGTGGCAGATGTTGGTTACTGAAAGCAGTGAAGAGTTTTTACGAGGATAGTGAGGCTCAAGTTAGAGTATGTAGGAAAGAGGGAAATTATTTCCCGTAAAAGTAGGCCTTAGACAAGGATGTGTGATGTCACCGTGGTTGTTTAATATATTTATAGATGGGGTTGTAAGAGAAGTAAATGCGAGGGTCTTGGCAAGAGGCGTGGAGTTAAAAGATAAAGAATCACACGCAAAGTGGGAGTTGTCACAGCTGCTCTTTGCTGATGACACTGTGCTCTTGGGGAGATTCTGAAGAGAAGTTGCAGAGATTGGGGGATGAATTTGGTGGGGTGTGCAAAAGAAAAAAAATTAAAGGTGAATACAGGAAAGAGTAAGGTTATGAGGATAAAAAAAAGATTGGGTGATGAAAGTTTGAATATCAGATTGGAGGGAGAGAGTATGGAGGAGGTGAATGTATTCAGATATTTGGAGTGACGTGTCAGCGGATGGGTCTATAAAAGATGGGTGAATCATAGAATTTGATGAGGGGAAAAGAGTGAGTGGTTGCACTTAGGAGTCTGTGGAGACAAAGAACTTTGTCCTTAGAGGCAAAGAGGGGATGTATGGAGGTATAGTTTTACCAATGCTCTTATATGGGGTGTGAAGAAATGGTGATGAATGTGCAGCGAGGAGAAGGCTGGGGCAGGGGGAGATGTCATGTCTGAGGGCAATGTGTGGTGTGAAAAATAATGCAGAGAATTCGTAGTTTGGAAGTTTAGGAGGAGGTGCGGGATTATCAAACTGTTGTCCAGAGGGCTGAGGAAGGGTTGTTGAGGGGGTTTTCGGACATTAGAGAGAATGGAGCGAAACAGAATGACTTAAAGAGTGTATCGTCTGTAGTGGAAGGAAGGCGGGGTAGGGGTCGGCCTAGGAAAGGTTGGAGAGAGGGGGTAAAGGAGGTTTTGTGTGCGGGGGGTTTGGGACTTCCAGCAGGCATGCGTGAGGTGTTTGATAGGAGTGAATGGAGACAAAAGGTTTTTTTAATACTTGACGTGCTTTTGGAGTGTGAGCAAAGTAACATTTATGAAGGGGTTTCAGGGAAACCGGCAGGCCGGACTTGAGTCCTGGAATGGGAAGTACAGTGCCTGCACTCTGAAGAGGGGTGTTAATGTTGCAGTTTAAAAACTGTAAGTGTAAAGAAACCCTTCTGGCAAGACAGTGATGGAGTGAATGAGGGTGAAAGTTTTTCTTTTTCGGGCCACCCTGCCTTGGTGGGAAATCGGCCAGTGTGATAATAATAATAAAAAATTTTATTATTATATATAATATATAATATAAAATATATATAAATAATATAATATATATATACATATATATAAAACATACATACGTTTTTCATGTTTTTATAATATATAATGAATGTAGGGGAAATTTATTTATACTCATCACTGAAGCAACATACTGTCCCATCAGAGTGAGTTATACTCACTGTACAGTCCCTAATAAATTAGCTAGCCTACTAGGTTTCCATCTTTGTGAGATATATTCACTGCACAGCCTATAAAATATAACATAGTCCATTATAAGCGATGTATACCGTCAATATATATGATGTATACTTTAACTGTAGGTGATGTATACCTTAACTGTACGTGACGTATCCCTTAACTGTATGTGATGTATACTGTCATTGTATGTGATGTATCCCTTAACTGTATGTGATGTATACTGTCATTGTATGTGATGTATCCCTTAACTGTATGGGGATGTATACTGCATTGTATGTGATGTATCCCTTAACTGCATGTGATGTATACCTTCATTGTATGTGATGTATCCCTTAACTGTATGTGATGTATACTGTCATTGTATGTGATGTATCCCTTAACTGCATGTGATGTATACCTTCATTGTATGTGATGTATCCCTTAACTGTATGTGATGTATACTGTCATTGTATGTGATGTATCCCTTAACTGTATGTGATGTATACCGTCATTGTATGTGATGTATCCCTTAACTGTATGTGATGTATACCTTCATTGTATGTGATGTATCCCTTAACTGTATGTGATGTATACTGTCATTGTATGTGATGTATCCCTTAACTGTATGTGATGTATACCGTCATGTATGTGATGTATCCCTTAACTGTATGTGATGTAAAACTGTCATTGTTGTGATGTATCCCTTAACTGTATGTGATGTATACCTTCATTGTATGTGATGTATCCCTTAACTGTATGTGATGTATACTGTCATTGTATGTGATGTATCCCTTAACTGTATGTGATGTGTACCTTCATTATATGTGATGTATACCTTCACTGTAGGTGATGTATTCCTTCGTATTATGGAGGTTACCAGCGCTGGAAGTGACTCCATCTGGACGAGGCACTCCTGAAGAGGGATCTCTCTCTCTCTCTCTCTCTCTCTCTCTCTCTCACTCACTCTCTCACTTGGTACATTCATTTGATCTTGTTTTCTCTGATAAATCAGACACATGTGCAACACTTGGCTAACTTTATTCTGGAAACGTTTCGACACAGAGTGGTTCATCAGTTCAATACAAGGAAGAATGGTGAAGATCCGACGGACTTTGAGGTAATCAGTCCCTCAATTTCGATAACAATACAGTATTTGCTGTATTGTTATAACCCCAAAAAAGGTCACTGAATACTATAACCTCTCCAAAAAAGGTCACTGAATATTATACCCCCCAAAAAAGACCACTCTTAAAGGTCAGCGATCATAGTGAAGCTCTCATCAGTTCAGCTTGAAAATAAAATCCCCAGCTTATTAATCTCTGCCAGCAGGGGGATTACATATTGCAATAATTGCTTTCAGCTTAACTAGGATTTAACCCCATTTTTTTGTCCCCCTCGAAGCTCACCTTTAATTTTGTTTATCATTTTTTTGGCATTATTTATTTTTTTTTCTAATTCGCCGGTACTCTCCCGGTCCCGGTCTTTTCCAGGTAGTGGTGACCCGGCCTTGGCTCCCTATCTGGGGAGTGTCTCGAGACTTAAGTCTCCCATGGGAGGAGGTACAAGTACTCCCTCATCTTTGGGACCAAGTGTCCCCAGGCCTAGCCACAGTCCCCGCCCTCACGGGGCTCGTAGGGAGAAGCTAGGCCTCTGGTCTAATATCTGCCCCGCCCCGAAGGGGCTCATTTTTTTTATTATTCTCTTTTTATCATATAATCCGTTAAAAAAAAGGGGGGGGGGCAAATATGTAATTTAATATTTTTTTATCATAAGTGTAAAATCTGGTTAAAAATATGTAATCCATTATTTTCTTCAATAATGTATGTATAATCACCTTAAAAAAATTATTACATATATATATATATATATAATTATGTTAATTATCTCTTAAATACATATTCAGAATTTTTTTATGAGTTATAATCTGGTATATTTTCTATTACGTAGCGCATAATGAGGGTAAACTGTGTTATTTAATGTAATCTGGTTAATTTTTAATCACCTGTAATGTGGCTATTTTGTATTATACATTATTCGCTTTAATTATTTTTTTAGCCACGTATCTGGTAAACTGAAAACCAAAAACAGACTTTTATTTCTCAAAATCAATGATAATTATTTAAGTCTATAATAATTAAAATACTCATTAGTCTGTAGATAATGTATATTCAGTCAAATATATTCACGTTCAATAGATAAATTACATATATGCATCGATACCATGCCCAGCCCTTCTAGGGTAGGGTAGGTGCCCGAGCCAGAGCTTGTACATCGACACTATGCCCAGCCCTTCTAGGGTAGGGTAGGTGCCCGAGCCCGAGCCTTTAGTTCACAAGACTGTCATTCCCATTAGCCCCCTTGGGGTGGGGATGGCAGACCAGAGAGGCCTAGCTTGTGGCTAGGCCTGGGGACAGTTGGTCCCAAAGATGAGGAGGTACTTGTGCCTCCTCCCATGGGAGACTTAGGTCTCAGACACTCCCTAAAGAGGGAGCCAAGGCCGGGCCACCACTTGGAAAAGGCCCGGGCCGGGAGAATACCGGCGAATCTTTAATAATAATAATAATAATTACATATATGCTATCAACACCATGCCCAGCCCTTCTAGGGTAGGGTAGGTGCCTGAGCCAGAGCTTGCAGTTCACAAGACTGTCATTCCCATTAGCCCCCTTGGGGCGGGGATGGCAGACCAGAGAGGCTTAGCTTGTGGCTAGGCCTGGGGACAGTTGGTCCCAAAGATGAGGGGGTACTTGTACCTCCTCCCATGGGAGACATACATACATATATATATATAACTGTTATAGGGACCCTCATCCTCAGAGAAAAGAATAAACTTGCTTCTGGGAAAACTCAAGGTTCTCCTGAAGCTGTTTGAGAATTTTCTCCTACCACCCCCTATATTTTATATATATTTTATTTAAAGACAAAATACATTGACAAAACATTCACAAAAATACAATGGAAAGTAAAACATAGGTAACTCAGAGCTATCTAATACTCGTCCAGTCCAGCGGTGGCCGCCGTGCCCAGAATGCAGAATGCCT
>NC_069406.1:61876677-61894165 GCF_026875155.1 Cherax quadricarinatus | reverse complement strand
TTATTTTTCGTTCAGCCTTTGTAAGGACTCGGCTAGCAAATGCAACTGCGTTGTACTTGCCATCGGTCTTTGAGCTAGTACGGAAACCTTGCCAATTGAACTAGCATCAGTTGTCAGATAGAAAGGTTTAGAAAATCTGGAATTTTCAAAAATTGGAGCAGAAGTTAGCTTTTCTTTTAGAGTTTGGAATGCTCTTTTTGAGGAAGGTCCAAACAAAAGGAGCATCTTTCTTAAGCACTCAGTTAGAGGAGGCAGCTATGGAAGAAAAATTGGCAATGAAAGCTCTATAAAAACCTGCTAAGCCCAAAAGGATCTTACGGCTTCAGCAGTTTTGGGAGTTGGAAAATTTAGTACTGCAGTTACTTTACTTTGGGTCAGTCGTAACCCCTCTAGGATTTGACTACGTGACCAAGAAACTTAATTTCTGATCTGAAAAATTGACATTTTGACAGTTTGTTCTTTAAATTGGCTTCTTCAAGCTTACCAAGTACTACATCAAGTCTTTTCAAGTGTGTATCCACGTCTTTAGACATGACGATTACGTCATCTAAGTACACCATAAGTGCATTACCTATGAGACCTCTAAAGATATTAGTCATGAGCCTTGAGAAGTGATAGGGGAAGATCGAAATCCAATGCCATTCGGAGGTAGTGATAATGCCCTGTAGGAGTGGGAGAATGCAGTTAGCTCTTGGCTGTCTGTGAAGAGGGACTTGCCAAAACCCTTGTAACAAATCTGGGTTGAAAAGACTTTATTATCTCCAATATTACGTAAAAGATCACCCAGTACAGGAGTGGAAAGCGATCTGGAATGGTTTTTGCGTTTAACTTCCTAAAGTCAATTAGGGGGACGCCAAGTACCATCCTTCTTAGGTACTAGTATCAAGGGGGGCTTTCCAAGGTGAATTGCTAGGTGCAATAACTCCATCATCAAGCATTTGTTGATCATTCTTCTGCGACAGCAACTTTTGAATGAGGCATTCTGTACGCAGGTATTTTAGATAGGGGCTAGTACCAGGTTCAAGTGGAATACGATGGGACAAAAAGTTTTGTTATACCATCTTCTTCACTGGTAAAGCAATGGCTTTACGACGTTTGTTCGCGAGTCAAAAAAAACGCTTGACTTCATCTGGGAAGTCAGTGGGAGCTAAGTCTTTCTCCTCAAACTGGTGGAACAGATTGATCCGTGAGGTGGGGTGAGGTCTCCCCGGCAGAAATAGCACCGACCCACTGGTCAGGTGACAACTCATCCTCTACCTGAACAGGGTAAGGATAGTGAACAAGGTCAACAAAATTGGTATTTGCTCTAAGGCGAACACTGTGACCAAAAGTGTTGGGCCGGTAGAAAAAGGATCTTACTATTCTTACAACATGTAAGGATGGTTCAACAAATAGACCTTTTACTTTTCAGGAATCACTGTCAACTAGGACGTTATCACCATCTGGAACACTTGGAACAACTACAGACACTCTAGTGAGAGCAATAGCCGCAACAGAAACGTCTTTCTGCAGACGGCATGTGACATTTAACAAGAGATGGCATATTACTAGTTGCAAGTAATTGTTTTCCGACAAGGCTTCCCCTGGGGAAGAAACTCTACTCAAACTAGCCCCATTGCGGGGATGGGTTGAGCATTTAAGGCAATCTGAGCGTCCTGGGACACTTGAGGCATCGGCTATCCTGAAAATTCTAAAAGGTATAGGGAACATGATGGGTGGACAGAATTACCATTTGCCTGACCGGGGGTACGTTTCTGGAGAATGCTTTAGCTTGTAAACTTGATCCGTACATCATATTTCGGCAACCCAGTATAACAGATTCTGACCCAAGCTGGAAACCCCAGAAGGGAAACGATAAAGTCGTCAATTTGTGAATGCCATCGAAAGGGTCGAGAACAATGCGTAAGTCTGCAGGAAGCAAACCCCAGTAGAAGGTCCCAGGGAAAGTAATCGGTCGACAACAAGGAAGGAAACAGTGAAGTCTTTTTCCCCTTGGGATAGAAAAAGGGGTTAGGGCTTTCGTCCCTTGGGAACCGCGGGTGAAACCAGTTTACCCAACAAAGGGGAGGACACAGAGTGGGTTCTACGAAAAGGACATGTCGTAAATTCTTATCCTTAAAACAAATGCCCTAATAATATTATTGCGCCCAGACCATAAAAAATTTTAAGGGGCGCATTAAAAACAGATGCTTGCACTATAGGGCCTAGGGTTGCATTGGAAGTTAGTGCAAAAAAAAAGGGTGGTTTTTTCATCAGAAAAGACTTGTTCTACTCCATCCCCAAAAAATCATCTATGTCGGGGACATGTGAAGCAAACCCTCAGCAGGGTTGTCTTTTCTCGAACTGTTTTAAAAGACTTCAAAGGGGGTTGTGAAGGGGGATGGGGACTCATTATCACCTACTGTCCCCATGGGGGGGTTTGGGAAGGGGGGCGCTCAAATTTCCCCCCGACTGGGAAGAACGAGCCTGGTTCGGGTTTATTTTTTGGAATTGAATGAATGACCCGGGTTTTGGGTTATTTAAAAACCAGGGAATTTTTCCCTTCGAGGGGTTTCTGCGGGGGGGAACGACCACGGAAAGACTAGAGTACTAAAGGGTTATAGAGGGGCATTACACTCAGAGTGTCTTTCCCTTTTTTTTTCCCTATGTAATACAGTAAGGAAGATCGATACTAAACTTTCAGTACACGCCCTCGAGGATAACTACGGGGAAAAAAAAATTTGGCAAAAAGCCCGGGAAAACCACGGGTGAACCCAATTCCCCCGACAATGGTTACTGAATGAAACAAAGAATACTCCCGGGGGTGTTAAGGGTCTTTTAACACGGGTTCTTGGTGTTTGGGGGAGAGGGTTTGGACGACTACGATTGTCTCTGTGGCGCAAACAAGGGGTGGTGCAGACTGAGGCATATTGTGCCCTTTACTTTTGATAGGGGGGAAAGTCCCCGGGGGGCAAAAGGGAAAGTACATGATTTAAGGCAGAAAGGGAGGTTCCATCGTTACAGTTGGAGGTTCACCCTCAAAGCACACACAGGGGCAGGGGGATTAGTTTTTTAAATTGCCCCAAAAAAGCGCTATTTTAGCAATTGATGCTGAAAAGGGTTTTAAAGCCTCCCCGGGAGAAAAGTGATGATGGACACTTTTGAAAAATGATTTTAAAAGTTTGTTTTTGGGTCAAACACCAAATGACTAAACCCGATTCAGTCCCTCAGGGGTGTGGCATTCATTTGTTCCCAAAAACGACATAGGGGATCACTGTTTTTACGTGGGAAAAGGGGAAAACAATCATTCCCCCAAAATTTTGGTCCCCCCTAGTAGATTCCTGAATCTCGCATATCAAGGAGATCAAACAAGGGAACAGCACGGGAAGATCGATAAAGACTTCTTTAGCAATTTGAAAAGGTTTTCCCTTCTGAAGGGGGACCTTCAGCTAGACCCACTACACGAGAACGAATGGCTGAAAAACCAAACTTCAAACATTACAGGGCCTTTTGAAAAAAGGAAACGCATCAAGGGAATCACGGTAAAAACTAAAAAATCTCGGTGTCTGAGTGGGTTCTGGTGGGAAAGGAACTGTGAGGACTATGACGGGGCCAAATAGTAGCCTGAGGGGTTGGTGTCGACATTCACTAAAGTTTTAAATTTTTTACAAAAGGGAAGACAAATGGCAAAGTAACAGAGAAAAAATAAACAAAAATAATGAAAAATTTAAAAATATTTTAAAAATTCTAAAATTTAAAAGAAAAGATAAAAACTAATTCGCAGGTTTAATTTTTTTAAATACACTGCAAGAAAAAAAAGAAAAACCAAATTTAAAAGGGACTTTTGGGCCCAAGAGAAAAAAAAAAAAATTTTACTTTTAAAATAACAAGAAAAAAATATTACGGGAGCTAAAATTAAAATTTAAAAAATAAAGTTTGTTTTTTCCCTTTTGCTAATAAAAAAATTAAATTTAAATTTAAAATTTTTTAAATCAATGGGGAAAGAAACAAATAAAATTTTTAAAATTGTTAACGGGGAAAATTTTTTAAATATTTTCTAAGAATGCATAGACAAAAAAAAAATATAATTCATAAAATATCAAAAAAAAAAAAAGAATTTACTGCAAACATTTAACAAAATAAATTTACTTCAGAACAATGCAACAAAAAAAGGTATAAAATTAAACACTGCATAATAAAAATGGCAATGGGGAAAAATCAAGGGGAAAAAAATGAATTTAAAAAATGAAGACCAAAAAAAAAAATAAAAATGATTGAACCTTTAAATCTTAAAAGTAAATTAGACAAAACAATTTTCTAAACAAGTAAAAAAAACACTTTACGTTTTAAAAATAATTTAAATTTCCCCTCAAAATTTAATTTGTTTTAAGAAAATAAAATATGAAACACAGGAAAAAAAACAGGGGAAATAACACTTTTCAGTTTACGGAAAAACCACCATATTAATTTATTTTTACAACAAATTTCCCGCTGGGGACTGGGGTACAAAAAAATCTTGCTGTACTGATACGGGCAAAAAAATTTGGGTGCCAAAAAAAAATGGTACACAGTTTTGCGAAAAATTTTGAGGAAAGGAAAACACTGTTGGGCATACGAAAAAAAAAAACCACATAGAAATAAATGGAAAAATTTGGGATATGGGTGAATATCATGCAATTTAAATACAAAGACAATACAATAAAAAAAAATTTGGGGCACTTCACACAGGGTGACTGGGTGGTACACTTTCACAATAATACTTACGACGGGGAAAAAGCATTTAAAAAAAAACACAGGATAAAAAAATAAAGATAAGTGAAAAAAACTGAAAAAATTGGAAAAATACTGAATTAAAGAAATACTGCGTTTTTCACTGAAAAACAAAGGGTTTGAGTACCAAACAATTTACATAATTTCTCACACACGCAAAAAGTCTTTAAAAGCAAGAAAAAAATTTTTTTCAAGAAAAATTTTTCACTGAAGTCGGGGGTTTAAAAAACGGACGGGGGACCCCGGGGTGGGGGGGGGATGAAATGGTATGGTGTCCCCCCCGCGGTGATGGGTGACGGGCCCTACAATTTACTGTTGTTGGGAAGAAATGGCATTCTAGACGAACTCACATAACTGGTTTATCCGTTTTGGGACCAGTACAATCTCTTTACCAATTAGTGAGCCAAAACAGTCTAGGGCCGGGACAAGGGTTGGGAAACAAAACCCCAAGTTATGGGTGGGGTGGCTGGTGGGGGGTGGGGGAGTGGGGGGTTTTGACTCTCGCTGGGTACTCCCCCGCACCCCCGGGGGGTGGGGGAGAGAGTGGTGGGGGGGGCGACTCTTGGCGGACGCGCTCACTCCCCTACCCACGGAAAAGGTGGCTTGGGAAAAACCCACTTTTATTCCAAAGGGAAGGTTTTAAAAAACCCCTCTTTCATCCAAAAAGGGGAAACACAAAGCGATTTAAACAATTCCTCATAGGACTTGGGTTACTTCTTACTGCGTGGGTTTTCTTCTCTTTTCTCACTGGGTTTTAAAACTGGGGTTTGGGTGGCTGGCTTTTTCCCCCGAGAATATTTACTGGGAAAACGTTTAAAGATGCACAAAGCAGGAGGGGGCAGTTGGATACAGGAACAGGGTGGATGAAAAGGCTGACTGGCGTTTACTTTCCCCCAATCCCCGGGTTACTGGGCTGGGTTAAATTTAAAAATCCGGGGCAACCCCCCGGAGATTGAACAATTACACACAACTTTAAGCAGGGAAACTTTAAACGGCTGCAAAAGGGTTGCAGGGAGAAGCTGTAATGAAGGTTTTAAACGGCTGGCTGGAGGGTATGAGGGGAGGTTTGGTGGGGATTCACCCTTTGGGCCCTGCCGGGGGACTCCCTCAACCCCTTTTAAAAAGCCTTGAATTACCCTTTTAAAAAAGTAAATCCCCGCTCCCCACCGCTGTTTCACATTTATATGTGGGGGTTCGATTTCGTGGGTTAGGGTTTTGAAATACTCACGTAAGGGTGTTATAGATAATTCTGATATGGGGGCAGAGCCCGCCAGCCGTTCCTATCTCCTTGCTTTCCCCTCGTAACACTGAAATAGCCGGCTGGCCCCTTAAACCCCTAGGGGGGTGTTTTGAAATAGTTCAGCTCAGCACAATTATTTTAAACAAAGGCGTTTCGGGAAAATGGGTTTCTAGAATGGTACGGTTAAATTCTCCCGAACCATCCCAATACCACCATCATACCACCAAACCCCACCACCATCGCCACTACCACCATCACCATACCACCAAATACCACCACCACCACTACAAACCCAACCCCTTCCACCACCACCACTACCAACCAACACTACCACCACCACTACCACCTCACCACTACCACCCTCACCACTACCCCATCACCCCTACCACCACCCCCCACTTTCCACCACCATCACACCACCTTTACCACTATCACCTTTGCCACTACCCCCAACAAACCCCCACTTTCCACCATCATCACCCCCACAAATACCATCACCACTACCACCATCACTACCACCATCGCCACTATCCCCCATCACCACTACCACCACTACAAAATTCTCGCTCATTAGTAAATGGTGAGAGGTGTATATTTCATTTTAACTCAAAATTAAATCGTGGTGCTTTATTAATTAAAAATTTCCTTCATTTTTAAATACCAATAGATTTAATTTTAGGTGAAAAACTATGCATTAATGTGGAGCCAACTTTGTCCAGATGGGATACTTTATGTCATATATATATATATATTAATATATATATATATATATATTATATATATATATATTATATTATATATTAAAATATATAATTATATATATATATGTATGTGTGTGTGTTGTGTGTGTGTGTTCTCACACCCCAAACAGCGCATCAAATCTCTAAAATCACTTGTTTTCAAGTATACTAATCAAAAAACCCACACTCTTTTGCTGGATGCACAAGCAAATACAACTTTAAACCTTTCACACCCTCACTCCAAACTTGTCCTGGATAACTACTTTTCCCTCATTCCTTCCCCCCCGGGTTTTATACACCCTTCTGATCATCCCATTTCATCCATTCTCTCAGAATCACAACCTCTCCTTGGCACTCTGTGTAATACCTTCCATAACAATTTCCCTCCTTCGTCTTCAAATTTCTGTTTCCAGTTCTCTGTTTTATGTTTACTTCACACAGGCTTCACCCATAACATCTCAATCCCTCCAGCCTCCTCCTCGCTGCAACGTCTAAAGTCCATGTCTCTCACCCATGTAAATGGACTGCTACCATTATGCTACATAATTAAACATATTTTTTCCATTTGATGCTTCAACACAAGACGACTCTTTCCCTTCATTTATTCTATAGTTCACTTCGTCTTTACAATTCATCTATGCCGTTTACTACCAAAATTTAAATGCATTCTCCACCCCCCTTCTCCCTCCTCTCAATCTGGTATCCGGTTGTTCATAACCAACTTGGTGTCCACCTCTAGTACATATTATGGGGACTCAGCAAACAGAGAAAGGGATTTTTAGTACAGTTTTGCTGAGAATTTTAAATTCCTGCCAAATTATAAATGTGGAAATTTAATTTTCAAGTCTTGGAGGTGCTGGGGCGACAGCCGGGAACCCAAGATGCAGCTGGTATATTTCCTCTGGATGGCCACACTCAGATGCTGGTTAAGAAAGGTGGCAACCTGGGGGTCTACGTGTCTTTTTTTTCTCTTCCTTGTCGATTCTTCCCTCCTCCTCCATCTCCTCCTCTCCTCCACCTTCATTTCAGTTTCGGGTTTAAAACGACTTCATCCTCTCCTCCTCTTTCCTATACATCTTCGCCGCTTCCTACAATTTTTCCTTCCTACCTACTTTTCACTCCTCCTGAATCTCCTTCCTTCGCCCATTTTTCCCCCACGTCTCCCCTCCTCCTCCTCCCCCTTCTCCTGCTTTATCCTCCGGCTAAAACCATCTCATCTCCTCTTCTCACACGCGCTTATCAACTCAAGTCCGCCACATTTTACCAATAACCAATAGTTTAGGATTGCTGATCGTGCCGCAAGTTAGTCGCGATCTCTGTTACGTTCACCTCGTGAACTGAACGACTGACAACTTGTGTAGCATTCTTAGTCATGTTCAGTCTTGGCAGTGTGTCTACTGTCTCTCGCACACACACACCCCACACGAGCAAAACACCCCACGCACACGACCCACACCATACACACACACACACACACACACACACACACACAGACGAGGTTGATAAAGCTCATGGAGCAGGGAGAGGGAGGATCCAGTAGCGGTCAGTGAAGGGCGAGGCCAGGAGCTGAGTCTTGACCCCTGCAACCACAAATAGGAGAGTACAAATAAGTAAGTACACACACACACACACACACACACACACACACACCACACACACCACACACACCCACACACCCACACACCACACACACACACCACACACACACATATATATTATATATTAATATATATATATATATATTATATATATTATATATATATATATATTATATATATTATATTTAATATATATATATATATTATATATAATGAGAAAATGTGTGAAATATATTTTGGTGGTATATTTTATTTTTGGTTTGCAATAACCCGAGCGACAATTTGAGCAAATTTGCATGAAAAAAATTTTTAATTTAAATACACGGGAAGTTTAAATTGAAAAAAAAAATCTGAAATTAAAATAGTGTTTATGTGATGGCTGATGTTTCGCCCCCTCGCTGGATGACAACAAAGCAAGTCACGTGATTAGCAGGTGTATTATAACTTAGGTATTTTACTCTCCTCTCTCATCCGTCTCCTCTTCATTTTCCTCCTCCTCCTCTTTCTCTTGTCTCTGCCACCCATTTCTGGCAGGCGAGGATGAAGGTGGAAGAGAGATCGGCAGAATAAAAAAGAGAAAATGAAAGGAAACGAGAAGAGAAAATAACTTCCACGTTCAAAGCTTCGAAAAATTGTGCAGCAGTGTGGTGCAGCAGTGTGGTGCAGCAGTGTGGTGCAGCGTGGTGCAGCAGTGTGGTGCAGCAGTGTGGTGCGCAGTGGTGCAGCGTGTGGTGCAACAGTGTGGTTGCAACAGTGTGGTGCAACAGTGTGGTGCAGCAGTGGTGCAGCAGTGTGTGGTGCAGCAGGTGGTACAGCAGTGTGGTGCAGCAGTGTGGTACAGCAGTGTGGTGCAGCAGTGTGGTGAAGCAGTGTGGTGCAGCAGTGTGGTGCAACAGTGTGGTACAGCACTGTGGTGCAACGTGTGGTGCAGCAGTGTGGTGAAGCAGTGTGGTGCAGCAGTGTGGTGCAACAGTGTGGTGCAGCAGTGTGGTGCAACGGGTTTTGGTACGCACTGGTGCGCAGTGTGGTGCAGCAGTGTGGTGCAACAGTGGTAAGCAGTGTGGTGCAGCAGTGTGGTGCAGCGTGTGGTGCAGCAGTGTGGTGCAGCAGTGTGGTACAGCAGTGTGGTGCAGCAGTGTGGTGCAGCAGTGTGGTACACCCAGTGGGGTGCAGCAGTGTGGTACGCACTGTGTTGCAGCAGTGTGGTCTAGCAGTGTGGTTCCAGCACTGGGGGTGCAGCACTGGGGTCCCAGCAGTGTGGTGCAGCAGTGTGGGCAGCAGTGGGGTTTACAGCACTGTGGGGGCAGCAGTGGTGCAGCAGTGTGGTACAGCAGTGTGGTGCAGCAGTGTGGTACAGCACTGTGGTGCAGCAGTGTGGTGCAGCAGCGTGGTGCTGCATCGTGGTGCAGCAGTGTGGTCCCAGCAGTGTGGTGCAGCAGTGAGGTTACAGCAGTGTGGTGCGCAGTGTGGTGGCAGCAGTGAGGTACAGCAGTGTGGTACAGCAGTGAGGTTTACAGCAGTGTGGTGCAGCAGTGTGGTACAGCAGTGTGGTGCAGCAGTGTGGTGCAGCGCGTGGTGCAGCAGCGTGGTTCAGCGTGTGGTGCACAGTGTGGTGCAGCAGTGTGGTACAGCAGTGTGGTGCATCAGTGTGGTGCGCAGCGGGTGCAGCAGTGTGGTACAAGGTGTGGTGCGCAGCGTGGTACAGCAGTGTGGTGCAGCAGTGTGGTAAAAGCAGTGGTACAGCAGTGTGGTGCAGCAGTGTGGTGCAGAAGTGTGGTACAGCGTGTGGTGCAGCAGTGTGGTGCAGCAGCGTTGTACGCGTGTGGTGCAGCAGTGTGGTGCAGCAGCGGGGTACAGCAGTGTGGTGCAGCAGTGTGGTACAGCAGTGGTGCGCAGTGTGGTGCAGCAGTGTGGTGCAGCAGCGTGGTACAGCAGTGTGGTGCAGCAGCGTGGTACAGCAGTGTGGTGCAGCAGTGGTGGTCCAGAAGTGTGGTACAGCAGTGTGGTGCAGCAGCGTTGTCAGCATTTGTGGTGCAGCAGTGTGGTGCAGCAGCGTGGTACAGCAGCGTGGTGCAGCAGTTTTGGTACAGCAGTGTGGTGCAGCAGCGTGGTGCAGCAGCGGGGTACAGCAGTGTGGTGCAGCGTGTGGGTGCAGCAGCGTGGTGCAGCAGTGTGGTGCACCCAGTGTGGTACAGCAGCGTGGTGCACCAGTGTGGTGCAGCAGTGTGGTTCAGCAGTGTGGTGCAGCAGTGTGGTGCAGCAGCGGGGTGCACCGTGTGGTACAGCAGTGTGGTGCAGCAGTGGGGTTTGCCAGCAGCGTGGTACAGCAGTGTGGTGCAGCAGTGTGGTGCAGCAGCGGGGTGCAGCAGTGTGGTGCAGCAGTGTGGTGCAGCAGCGGGGGTGCAGCAGTGTGGTGCAGCAGCGTGGTTCAGCAGTGTTGTGCAGCAGTGTGGTGCAGCAGGCGTGGTGCTGCAGTGTGGTACAGCAGTGTGGTTCAGCAGTTTGTGCAGCAGTGTTGTGCAGCAGTGTGGTGCAGCGTGTGGTGAGCAGTGTGGTACAGCAGTGTGGTTTGCAGCAGTGTGGTGCAGTAGCGGGGTTACAGCAGTGTGGTGAGCAGTGTGGTGCAGCAGCGTGGTACAGCAGCGTGGTGCGCAGTGTGGTACAGCAGTGTGTTGCAGCAGCGTGGTACGCAGCGTGGTCGCAGTGTGGTACAGCAGTGTGGTGCAGTAGTTAGGTACACAGCGAGGTACAGCACCAAGGTAAGCAGTGAGGTATAGCTCCGGGGTACAGCAGTGAGGTTAGCAGTGAGGTATATTTTAAGAGGTCAGCAGTAAGGTACAGCTGCGAGGAACAGCAGTGAGATACAGCTACGAGGTACAGCTTCAAAGTAGAGCAGTGAATTACAGCTACGAGGTACAGCAGCGAGGTACAGCACCATCACAGATATGACTCACAATACGACCTCGGCACAGCGCCCGGTTACGGAAATACCTCTTTAGAGGAAGGAATTTGAGGTAAGGGGAAAGGGGGTGTGCTGTGTTGTGTTGTGCTGTGCTGTGTCGAGTGCTGTGTTGTGTTGTGCTGTGTTGTGTTGTGCTCTGGTGTGTCGAGTGCTGTGTTGTGTTGTGCTGTGTTGTGTTGTGCTCTGGTGTGCCGTGTTGTGCTGTGCTGTGTTGTGCTGTGCTGTGTCGAGTGCTGTGTTGTGTTGTGGTTTTGTTTTGTTGGCTGTGGTGGTTGCGGTGTGCGTGGTGTGTTGTGAGGGTGGAGAGTGCTGTGGAGTGAATGCTTTGGAGTGAGTGCAATGGGGTGAGTGCTGTGGAGTGAGTATTTCGGAGTTGGTGGTGGGGGTGATTGCTGTGGATGTGTAGTGAATGTTGTGGAGTGAATGCTGTGAGGTGAAAGCTGTGGGGGTGGGGCTGTTGGGTGAGTGCTGTGGGGTGAGTGCGTGGAGTGATATTGTGGAGTTGGTGGTGGGGGTGATTGCTGTGGAATGTGTAGTGAATGCTGTGGGTGATGCTGTGAGGTGAATGCTGTGCAGTGAGTGCTGTGGGGTGAGTGCTGTGGGTGAGTGTTGTAGTGAGTGCTGTGAGTGGTGGTGTGGGGTGAGTGCTGTGGAGTGAGTGCTGTAGGATGAGTGCTCTGGAGTGAGTACTGTGTAGTGAGTGCTGTGGAGCAAGTGCTGTGGAGTAATGCTGTGGGGCAAGGTTGTGGAGTGAGTGCTGTGTAGTGAGTGCTGGTTAATGGGTGCTGTGTAGTGAGTGCTGTGTAGTGAGTGCTGTGTAATGAGTGCTGTGTAGTGAGTGCTGTGTAATGAGTGCTGTGTAATGGGTGTTTTGTAGTGAGTGCTGTGTAGTGAATGCTGTGTAGTGAGTGCTGTGTAATAGGTGCTGTGTAGGGGTGCTGTGTGAGTGAGTGCTGTGTAGTGGGTGCTGTGGAGTGAGTGCTGTGTAGTGAGTGCTGTGTAGTGGGTGCTGTGGGTGAGTGCTGTGTAGTGAGTGCTGTGTAATGAGTGCTGTGTAGTGAGTGCTGTGTCATGAGTGCTGTGTAATGGGTGTTGTGTAGTGAGTGCTGTGTAGTGAGTGCTGTGTAGTGAGTGCTGTGTAATAGGTGCTGTGTAGTGGGTGCTGTGTAGTGAGTCCCTGTGTAGTGGGTGCTGTGGAGTGAGTGCTGTGTAGTGAGTGATGTGTAGTGGGTGCTGTGGAGTGAGTGCTGTGTAGTGAGTGCTGTGTAGTGGGTGCTGTGTAATGAGTGCTGTGTAATAGGTGCTGTGAAGTGAGTGTTGTGTAGTAGGTGCTGTGTAGTGAGTGCTGTAATAACCTAGTTGTGGTTGCTGGGGGTCGAGACATGGCTCTTGGTCTTGCCCTTACATGAACACTGTGGAGTTTAGCAGGTGACTCTTTGTTTAGATGTGGGTCTGTACTCGTTTGTTTACAGTCTCATGGTGTAGACAGCCTGTACTGTCTGCACAGACAGCCCATGCTGTCTGCCAGCTTAGTTCATATTTCGCGCCACTCAGGTGCTGCCATCTATAGGCCTTGCCACTTCAGTATGCCCAGACTTGCCTCGCTCTCACTCACTCACACAGCGGCCTAGCAGGAAGTCACAAGTACTCCCAGCTCTCTCTCGTGGGCATGGCCCTGCCCGGGCCATGGGCTCAAACACACAAGCCTGTGTAACCCACCACTACTTAACAATAAACAAAGAAGCCTCCGAAGAAGTATATCATTAACACCGCTCTACAGCCTACCCAAACAAACCCTCGTCATAAATGGTGAAAGCGGTGGGATCAGCAGTTGTTTGCCCGTGAGAGAAGGAGGAAGAGGTATGAAGTCATCTTCACTTCATCATCCCATACAAGAAGCATCCGTCTCTCAACGAGTTATCCTGATGTCGTGTCTGCAATTTTGAGCATCCAGACACAGGTACTAGCAGGATCCAACCGAAATTTGCCGAAATTCTCCGAGAATTGTAAGTGGCGTCCCAGTGACTCCACGCCACAGCGTCCCACGCTGTTTCTCAAGTCACGTGTTCAGCGTCACTTGTATGTTGCTGTTGTTGTTCAGCTCAGCACAGCCGTTTCAGCAAGCCAGAGGTGAGTTTTGTGGTGATTTCTGCGTCTAGTGTGAGCTTCTCCACGTGGTTGTGGGTGGAGGAGGAGGAGGAGGAATGGCTAGATGCTCGCCCTGCCATACACTCACCACGCTCCTAGCCTACCATACACCACTCACCACTGCCCACTCCCTCTGCTGTGTTTTCTGTTTTTTTCGTATGAATTCATTGCCAGTGCTGTGTATCCGAGTGCCCGAGGCCACTCGAAGCTACGTGAATCACGACGTCATGTGGGTGTGGACGATGTCACGTAGACCTACAAAGCCACGTGAGTTACCAGATGTCCCAGGCCTCATGCTGTGGTCTGCTGCCCGCATCACATCGACGCTACCCACGATGCTGCCCGACTTCATGACGTCACGTTGTCTGCCTGACGTCACCTCGAGATGTCTGCTGACGTCACCTTGCGACATCACGCCTGACATCACATGTCACATCGAGTGTTCTAGTAATTATTTCAGTATTATCGAGAAGATTGAGAGAAGATATATGTCGTGTGTTAATTAATTCCTCTCAGTCAGTGTTCTCACATTTTAGTATGTCTTAGTCAGTTTTATGCGCAGAAAAGCATCATTTGCTAGTTAAGCCATGTTGTACCGTATGTACAGCGGTGTGTTTGTAAGTTTTCCGTGTGTCCAGTGAGGTCTGTGGTCAGACCCTTGAGTTGTACCACTAAGTCACCCGCCTGACCAGTGTTTGACAGCTGATTTCTCAGCCCTGAGCGTACGAGCCCTCTTGTACAGAAAGCTTTTATGCTCGTCGCTCGTGATGTTCTGCAGAATCGTACCTGCTACGATTCCCATCGAGATTTGTTTCACTTCACCTCCAGACCTTCAGAGTGCAGTTATATGTAGAGAAACAAGTCTGGGGACGCTTAGACTAACCTCTGCTTATAACTCCAACTGTCGAGAGATGATACTCGTCAAGCCGCAGCCAGGCCTGTCGGCAGGCGCTGTGTCAGCCTCGTGTCACAAGCTTCAGTGAGCAGCCTGCACAAAGAAGATGTCACTTTGACTGCTAGCTCTCTCACTGCAGTCTGGTGTATGATGTTACGACTCCCAGATGTTTCGCCCAGTCGTCTCTGCCACGACTCGCTCCACAACTCGCTCCACGCTCGCCGGCAGTGACAGCCCAGCGACAGTACCAGTCGAGAAGTGCCCTCCTGAGTCGCTTGCCAGAAGTCCTGCCCAGTTGCCGAGTTTTGTCGACGCCTCACTCGAGGGCACCAGTATGTCGTGCCCCAGGTTGAGTGAAAACCTGCAGCGACTCCTACGATGTCTGCTTCACCGTTCCAGAGGAGACCGTACCCTGTTACGTCACAGCTCAGCCGCAGCGATGTCTCCCGTGTTGCAGTATCTGTCCAGACGCAGGAAGGCGTGCAGTGATGCCCTTCGATGCTCACTGCCTTTGACCACGATGTTTAGCACACCCCACATGTTTTTTTCTTCCCTCCCTGTAGGAAGTTTTTTTTTTCCATGTCCATATGTATATATATGTTTTTATTTTGTGTTCTGTGCCCTGTTCCTACGAGAGAGAGACCGAGTTTCTTTTACTACCAGTATTGTCGCGTCGGGACGACGCGCGATAGGTGGCCGAGCGTATGTAGACAGCCTGTACTGTCTGCACAGACAGCCCATGCTGTCTGCCAGCTTAGTTCATATTTCGCGCCACTCAGGTGCTGCCATCTATAGGCCTTGCCACTTCAGTATGCCCAGACTTGCCTCGCTCTCACTCACTCACACAGCGGCCTAGCAGGAAGTCACAAGTACTCCCAGCTCTCTCTCGTGGGCATGGCCCTGCCCGGGCCATGGGCTCAAACACACAAGCCTGTGTAACCCACCACTACTTAACAATAAACAAAGAAGCCTCCGAAGAAGTATATCATTAACACCGCTCTACAGCCTACCCAAACAAACCCTCGTTATAATGGAAGTTGAGGCATAGCTCCTGCCCCCCGCATTCTAACGGACGTTGTGCTGTTAACCTGTGGTAATACCCATTAGTACTACATGTTACTCCAATCAGAGTATACAATGTACTCCACATTACATTTCGGTGATGTCTGTTTGTTTTTTGGGCTTAAGAGTAATAGCAATAATGGGGTGAGAAAGGTTGTGGGTAGACAGGAAGAAAGGTTGTGGGTAGACAGGAAGAAAGGTTGTGGGTAGACAGGGAGAGAGGTGAGAAAGTAAGTAGGTGGGTTTTACGGGAGTGGGTTTGGCTGGGTCTTACCTTCTACCAAAATTTAATATTCAAAGACTGTTTAGGCTATACTATAGTAATTTAGATCTCTTTAGGTTAGGTCAGAGCATAGCAACATATATTTGCGTTATATTTTACCAAGAGTAGCGATATAACGTAAACGATATATTTACGCCTGGCAGCGGACCGCTAGATCTAATCTAGAACGTCGGTATAACAACGTACGTTGTTAGTATGGATTGTCGTGCGATGTAATCGAACGTACAAGTTGGTTGGTTGGTTAATGAGGGGGGGGGGTTAAAGTCTATCGAGTAAACTACGGTCATTCAGGTTACACTTTCGGTTTGAATTATGGTAGGAAGTGACCTGTCACGGGGGATAATGACCTGAATTTGTTCTAATAACCCCACGTCGTTTTCTTCGTCCACAGGATGGATATGGGGTGCAAAATAAACTAGTCACTTTAGTAGCAAAATCTAATCTTTGCTCTGTGCTTAGCATGCACACATATACACATGTGCAGTGTGGACTTATTAATGTCGTGTGTGAGTGACGAACACACGTTAATACCTGTGCGTGTCAAAAGTTTCATGTGTTTGACGTATCACATATGTGAATAACTAAAGTGTAATGAACACTTGTAAATGTTGAATAATAGCCACAAGGAGACAGAAAACAGGAGGTTGATTGATGGGTGTTGAACTGGGCTGCCACTGGAGGGCCGTTTAAAACGCAAACATTTAGCTCACGCACTGATAAATTTCTCTAATACACTTTATACAAATAACCCCCACATAGGAGAAAGTTTATTGTTCCTATGGGAAAGTTAAATGTGTACTGTTCCTTTTGTGTAAGTTATGCGTGCATTGTGCCTTTTCCTTCTTTAAACTTCTCTGTTTCTCATTAGCAATAGTGGACCTACTTTTTATGTTGTGTCCCCCTTTGGCAAGCAGCAAGGGCTGGCACACATGATATTCTAATAACCTTTTAATTTTATCTGTTGTTTGTATGAATTACACTATATTATTATTATTATTTTTTTAAAAAGACCTTCTCATACAATAAATCCAAAATATTTAAGCTATGTGGACTGAAGTCGCTTCTGCTGCTCCTCAGGGATTAAGGGGCCCCTCAAGCTTAAGCTTCATCATTTCAAAGTAGATCCACCCCTGCTAATTGAGGAATTACAAATATCTTCGAACAAGACGTTTACATTCAGTAAATATTGGGGAAAATTACACTTTCTTGTGCCTTGCCCAAACCCTGGCGGAGGCGACATGTTTACCGCCCTCGCAGTCCCTGGTACTTGAAAGGATAGAGTCGTGACTAAGGCAGCTTTATCACTGGGCGAAACGATGCCTAATAAAAGACTTCCCTCAGCAGCTTGTGTCTCTTGTTCACATTTTACATTTTGGGGTTATTGTAAATGTTTTGAAGCGAGGATAAAATTGCTTCTTTTTAACTAATAAAATCTCTGTGCTCTGATTATTATAATAATAATATGATAAGTGCTGTTTAATAATATTAATATTAATAATAATAATAGTAATAAAAATAATTATAATTATTATTATCTTTAAAGTCAATTGCTTGAAGGGATTATGTTAACATTTTAATACGTACACAACTTTTAGATTATTTAGAATAACCAATAAGGGTAAGGAGGGGTTAAAAGTTGTGGTCAATGGAGGCTGCTCTACTTGGTCGAAGCCTTAGTACATCGAGCGCCCACTGAAGGAAAAAAATAGAGAAAGAGTGCAAGGATCATGCTTTCAGAGTTCAGTTAGAGAGGCCTATCAGATGCTTGAGAGTTATGATACATGCTTGAGATCATGATAGTGCTTGAAGAG
>NC_069406.1:61871298-61876177 GCF_026875155.1 Cherax quadricarinatus | reverse complement strand
TTGTAATTCCTCAATTAGCAGGGGCGGATCTACTTTGAAACTGATGAAGCTTAAGCTTGAGCGTCCCTTAATCCCTGAGGAGCAGCAGAAGCGACTTCAGTCCACATAGCTTAAATATTTTGGATTTATTGTATGAGAAGGTCTTTTTTAAAAATAATAATAATAATATAGTGTAATTCAGTACAAACTAACAGATAAAATTAAAAGGTTATTAGAATATCATGTGTGCCAGCCGTTGCTGCTTGCCAAGGTGGCCACATAACATAAATGTAGGTCCACTACTGCTAATGAGAAACAGAGAACTTTAAAGAAGGAAAAGGCACAATGCACGCATAACTTACACAAAAGAATAATACACATTTAACTTGCCCATAGGAACAATAAACTTTCTCCTATGTGGGGGTTATTTGTATAAAGTGTATTAGAGAAATTTATCAGTGCGTGAGCTAAATGTTGCGTTAATCGACCCTCCAGTGGCAGCCCAGTTCAACACCCATCAATCAACCTCCTGTGTTTCTGTCTCCTTGTGGGCTATTATTCAACATTTACAAGTGTTCATTACACTTTAGTTATTCACATATGTGATACGTCAACACATGAAACTTTTGACACGCACAGGTATTAACGTGTGTTCGTCACTCACACACGACATTAATAAGTCCACACTGCACATGTGTATATGTGTGCATGCTAAGCACAGAGCAAAGATTAGATTTTGCTACTAAAGTGACTAGTTTATTTTGCACCCCATATCCATCCCGTGGACGAAGAAAACGACGTGGGGTTATTAGAACAAATTCAGGTCATTATCCCCCGTGACAGGTCACTTCCTACCATAATTCAAACCGAAAGTCACTTCCTACCATAATTCAAACCGAAAGTGTAACCTGAATGACCGTAGTTTACTCGATAGACTTTAACCCCCCCCCTCATTAACCAACCAACCAACTTGTACGTTCGATTACATCGCACGACAATCCATACTAACAACGTACGTTGTTATACCGACGTTCTAGATTAGATCTAGAGGTCCGCTGCCAGGCGTAAACATATCGTTTACGTTATATCGCTACTCTTGGTAAAATATAACGCAAATATATGTTGCTATGCTCTGACCTAACCTAAAGAGATCTAAATTACTATAGTATAGCCTAAACAGTCTTTGAATATTAAATTTTGGTAGAAGGTAAGACCCAGCCAAACCCACTCCCGTAAAACCCACCTACTTACTTTCTCACCTCTCTCTCCCTGTCTACCCACAACCTTTCTTCCTGTCTACCCACAACCTTTCTTCCTGTCTACCCACAACCTTTCTCACCCCATTATTGCTATTACTCTTAAGCCCAAAAAACAAACAGACATCACCGAAATGTAATGTGGAGTACATTGTACACTCTGATTGGAGTAACATGTAGTACTAATGGGTATTACCACAGGTTAACAGCACAACGTCCGTTAGAATGCGGGGGCCAGGAACTATGCCTCAACTTCCATGAGACTGTAAACAAACGAGTACAGACCCACATCTAAACAAAGAGTCACCTGCTAAACTCCACAGTGTTCATGTAAGGGCAAGACCAAGAGCCATGTCTCGACCCCCAGCAACCACAACTAGGTTATTACAGCACTCACTACACAGCACCTACTACACAACACTCACTTCACAGCACCTATTACACAGCACTCATTACACAGCACCCACTACACAGGCACTCACTACGCAGCACTCACTCCACAGCACCCACTACACAGCACTCACTACACAGCACTCACTCCACAGCACCCACTACACAGCACTCACTACACAGCACCCACTACACAGCACCTATTACACAGCACTCACTACACAGCACTCACTACACAGCACTCACTACACAACACCCATTACACAGCACTCATTACACAGCACTCACTACACAGCACTCATTACACAGCACTCACTACACAGCACTCACTCCACAGCACCCACTACACAGCACTCACTACACAGCACTCACTCCACAGCACCCACTACACAGCACTCACTACACAGCACCCACTACACAGCAACCTATTACACAGCACTCACTACACAGCATTCACTACACAGCACTCACTACACAACACCCATTACACAGCACTCATTACACAGCACTCACTACACAGCACTCATTACACAGCACTCACTACACAGCACTCACTACACAGCACCCATTACACAGCACTCACTAAACAGCACTCACTCCACAACACTTGCCCCACAGCACTTACTCCACAGCACTTGCTCCACAGCACTCACTACACAGTACTCACTCCAGAGCACTCATCCTACAGCACTCACTCCACAGCACTCACCCCACACCACTCACTCCACAGCACTCATCCCACAGCACTCACTACAACACTCACCCCACAGCACTCACTGCACAGCATTCACCTCACAGCATTCACTCCACAGCATTCACTACACATCCACAGCAATCACCCCCCACCACCAACTCCACAATACTCACTCCACAGCACTCACCAACAGCACTCACCCCACAGCATTCACCTCACAGCATTCACTCCACAACATTCACTACACATCCACAGCAATCACCCCACCACCAACTCCGCAATACTCACTCCACAGCACTCACCCCATTGCACTCACTCCATAGCATTCACTCCACAGCACTCACCCCATTGCACTCACTCCATAGCATTCACTCCACAGCACTCACCCCATTGCACTCACTCCATAGCATTCACTCCACAGCACTCATCCACCTCTCACAACACACCACAGCACACCGCAACACACCACAGCACAACAAAACAAACCACAACACAACACAGCACTCGACACAGCACAGCACAACACAGCACAGCACAACACGGCACACCAGAGCACAACACAGCACAGCACAACACGGCACACCAGAGCACAACACAACACAGCACTCGACACAGCACAGCACAACATAGCACAGCACAACACAGCACACCAGAGCACAACACAACACAGCACACCACCTTCCCTTACCTCAGAATTCCTTCCTCTAAAAGAGGTAATTCCATAACAGAGGCGCTGTGCCAGAGGTCGTATTGTGAGTCATATCTGTGATGGTGCTGTACCTCGCTGCTGTACCTCGTAGCTGTAATTCACTGCTCTACTTTGAAGCTGTACCTCGTAGCTGTACCTCACTGCTGTTCCTCGCAGCTGTACTTTACTGCTGTACCTCTTAGATATACCTCACTGCTATACCTCACTGCTGTACCTCGGAGCTATACCTCACTGCTGTACCTTGGTGCTGTACCTCCCTGCTGTACCTAACTGCTGCACCACACTGCTGTACCACACTGCTGTACCACGCTGCTGTACCACGCTGCTGCACCACACTGCTGTACCACACTGCTGCACCACGCTGCTGTACCACGCTGCTGCACCACACTGCTGCACCACACTGCTGTACCACGCTGCTGCACCACACTGCTGCACCACACTGCTGTACCACACTGCTGCACCACGCTGTAGCACCACGCTGCTGCACCACACTGCTGCACAACACTGCTGAACCACACTGCTGCACCACACTGCTGCACCACGCTGCTGCACCACACTGCTGCACCACACTGCTGCACCACGCTGCTGCACCACACTGCTGCACCACACTGCTGTACCACGCTGCTGCACCACACTGCTGCACCACACTGCTGTACCACGCTGCTGCACCACACTGCTGTACCACGCTGCTGCACCACACTGCTGTACCACGCTGCTGCACCACACTGCTGCACCACACTGCTGCACCACTGCTGTACCACACTGCTGCACCACACTGCTGTACCACGCTGCTGCACCACACTGCTGCACCACACTGCTGTACAACGCTGCTGCACCACACTGCTGCACCACACTGCTGTACCACACTTCTGCACCACACTGCTGCACCACACTGCTGTACCACGCTGCTGCACCACACTGCTGTACCACGCTGCTGCACCACACTGCTGCACCACACTGCTGCACCACTGCTGTACCACACTGCTGCACCACACTGTTGTACCACGCTGCTGCACCACACTGCTGTACCACACTGCTGCACCACGCTGCTGCACCACACTGATGCACCACACTGCTGTACCACACTGCTGCACCACACTGCTGCACCACACTGCTGAACCACGCTGCTGCACCACGCTGCTGCACCACACTGCTGCACCACACTGCTGTACCACACTGCTGCACCACACTGCTGTACCTCACTGCTGTACCACACTGCTGTACCTCACTGCTGCACCACACTGCTGCACCACACTGCTGTACCTCACTGCTGCACCACACTGCTGTACCACACTGCTGCACCACGATGCAGCACCACGCTGCTGCACCACACTGCTGCACCACAGTGCTGTACCACACTGCTGCACCACACTGCTGTACCACACTGCTGCACCACACTGCTGTACCTCACTGCTGTACCACACTGCTGTACCTCACTGCTGCACCACACTGCTGCACCACACTGCTGTACCTCACTGCTGCACCACACTGCTGCACCACACTGCTGTACCACGCTGCTGCACCACACTGATGCACCACACTGCTGTACCACACTGCTGCACCACACTGCTGCACCACACTGCTGAACCACGCTGCTGCACCACGCTGCTGCACCACACTGCTGCACCACACTGCTGTACCACACTGCTGCACCACACTGCTGTACCTCACTGCTGTACCACACTGCTGTACCTCACTGCTGCACCACACTGCTGCACCACACTGCTGTACCTCACTGCTGCACCACACTGCTGTACCACACTGCTGCACCACGATGCAGCACCACGCTGCTGCACCACACTGCTGCACCACAGTGCTGTACCACACTGCTGCACCACACTGCTGTACCAC
>NC_069406.1:61858798-61866298 GCF_026875155.1 Cherax quadricarinatus | reverse complement strand
TGAGGTTTATAGGGGGGATGGGGGAGTGGGATTTGGGGAGTGGGGAAAGTGGGGTTTGGTGGTTGGGTTATGGGATAAAGGGGGACAGTGGTTTGTTGGGAGGGGAAAAGGGGGTGTGGTGATGGTGGGAGTGGGGATGGGGGTAGTGATAGTGGTTTATGGGAGAAATGGTATGGTGATGGTGGTATTGGGATAGTGGGGATGGTGGTGGGGGGGTTGGGGTGGGATTTTTTGGTGTGGGTTTATTGGTTTGGGGGGTGGGGTGGGTTGGGATGGTGGGGGGGGTTGGGGATGGTGGTTGTGAAAGTGGTGAGGGGGATTGTGGGAGGGGGGGAGGTGGGAGGGTGAGGGGGGAGGGGTGAAAGGGGGGAGTGGGGATGGGGAGTGGTGATAGTGGTTTGGGTGGGGAGTGGTATGGGGGTTAAAGGGGGAGGTGGGGATGGGGAGTTATGGTGAGGGTTTTTAGGGGGAGGGGTAGTGGTGAAAGTGGAGTATCAGGGTTTTAAAAAAAGACACACACACAAGGGAGTGTGGGGAAAGATTCAACGAGGCGAATTAGGTCCATTCACCAAAACCTTTACAAAAAAGGGGTTTAAATTTAAACCAGGGAAAAAAAACCGTGTGTTGTCCCGAGCAGCAAAAAAAGAGGGGGAGGGGAGAAGAGGGGGGAGGGGGGGGGAAAGAGGAAAAAAAGAGGGGAGGGGTGAGAGAAAATTAAAAGAGAAGAGAGATAAAAAGGGGTTTGCAAGATTCCCGTAAAAGGCCAAACAAGGGACGCCACAATTTGAGTAAGCTCCCTTCTTGGTTTTCCTGCCCCTCCCCATCTCGCTGAATTTTAAAAGGTAGAGAACAGGGCAAGAGTCTATCTCTCGCCTGGACCCTTTCCCGGATAGATCTGTTTATTTTAAACAGAAAAACCTTAACCAGGAGGATTTTGGGTGGGCCTTTTGTTAGTTTCAAGGCCCCAATATTGTCAAAATACCACACTTGGAAACCACTTCGGGACCGCGTGAAAAAAGCTTTTAGCCACAAGACGGGCAGAAAAACAGAAATTTACTCTGGGTGTACCCCCTTTCCAGAAACATCACTCCATCTGGATCAAAATATACCCAGGTGACTGAGTATGGAACCCCAAATTTGTACAGCCCTAATGAAGTCAACGAGAAAAGTAGTTGATCCAAAAGAAAATGCTGGGCCCCCAGGTTTCCCCCAATTCATCCTGTTTCCCCACTTTATATCCCATAAAAAAAATTTAAAAAAGCTTTCAAAGGGGCTGATGTAGGTAAAAGCTCTTAGCTTGTCAATAAAGTTAGGGAAACCTTTCCCTTTTAAAAAAGCTTTCAATTAAAACTTTGGGATCCTTAACCCTTTTCAAAAAACCCGGTAAAAAAAAAAAAAAAAAAAAAAAAAAAAAAGAGAGGGGAAAAAGAAGGGAGGAGAGAGAGAGAGAGGGGGGGAAAAGAGGGGAGGGGAAGGGGGAGAGAGGGGGAGGGGGAAGAGAAGAAAAAGGGGAGAAAGAGAGAAGAAGGGGAGAGAGACAGAGAGAGAGAGAGAGAGAGAGAGAGAGAGAGAGAGAGAGAGAGAGAGAGAGAGAGAGAGAGAGAGAGAGAGAGAGAGAGAGAGAGAGAGAGAGAGAGAGAGAGAGAGACTGACCAACCAACCTCCTACTGAAAGAAGGAAAAGAGATCAGAACGTAGAGAAGAAGAAATGAGGATGAGGAATAGTGGCGGATAGGAGGGGAGGCAGAGAAGGAAGACGGAATAAGCCTAGAAAATGGGGAAGAGATAGAAATAGGTTCGAGTAATTGAAGACAGGAAGGTTAAATAGAGAGAAATAAACAATACGAAAATTGACTGAAATCACTCTTGGAATATAGGGGCTAGATAGATGGGGTTACATAAAGTATGAGGGGTAGATAGATAGATGGGGTTACATAAGGAACAAGTGTCAGATAGATCGGGAGAAGTGTCGTGTCTCTTGTTGCGCCAAGTGTCGTGTCCATTTCCTTCTCCTTCGTGAATGATGGTGGAGTGGTGGTGGTGGGTGTGGAGCTCCTCGCGACGAAGAGAAAGTCGAGGAGGAGGAGATCGAGGAGGAGAAGGAGGAGGAGGTCGAGGAGGTGGTCGATACATTCTGGCTTTGCTGGTGACTCTCCTACCAGACATAGCTTTTGTCTCTTTCTCCCTCAGTAGCTGCTGTTGTAACTCGCCTACTTCTGAGGCAGCAGCTGCTGCTGTTATAACTCGCACACTTCAGAGGTATCAGCCGCTGCTGTTCTAAGTCACACAATTTTGAGGTATCAGCTGCTGCTGTTCTAACTCGCCCACTTCTCCCGTTGCTGCTATTACAATAAGTCGTCCATCCCTAGTGTAACTCCTCTCCTCTCATATGAGGGGTCCGTCTTCAGACATGAAGCCTCAGAGATCAAGTTACTAACTGGTAAACAATATATTCCTTGTTTGAGTGTAGGCTGACACTGTTTTGTGCTGGCTATCTTCAGCCCATCCTCTTAACACCAGATATAATTTCTCTGTTGCTAAGACTGTCAAATGGACGACTGTTTAACGAGGCTATAAACAGTGATTAGCTAACTTTTTCTATGCTGCTCGAGCATCCTTGAGGCTTCATGTTCTGCCATAATACGTTAACGAAACAATACGCATCAGAGACAACACAAACAAACATACAGAAAGTCAAACAGTCAGACAGACATAACATCGAGTCAAACAGTCAGACAGACATAACATCGAGTCAAATAGTCAGACAGACATAACATAGAGTCAGTCAGACATAACACAGAATTAAACAATCAGACATAACACGGAATCAACAATCAGACAGATTAACAAACTCAGGGAGCGGAAGTCAACAAACGCTGGAAGAGACTCTCCGTGTCTCCAGGTCTGGTAATGGTTGCCTCCCACCCAACCTTCCGTGCTCTCAAGTTCGTGTTTTTTTTTCCAAAGTTGACATAGGACCGTCACAACGTCCGAAAAAAATGTCATTTAAAGTCTTAAAAAAATATATATATGATTTTCGTTGCTCGGGTACTGACGTAAGACATTCTTTCTCTTATCCTCTCCCCCCTTTATCTTCCTCTCCATTCCTTGCTACTTCCAGTGTATTTTTTCCCTCTCTTATCCTCCTCTTTAAGGCTGCATGTTCGCCTATACACCACCAATCAAGAATACTTTAATCCCCATTGGAGGGATAAAGTAAACTCTCAGCACATATACACTGAGAGATGTATACACTTCTTTGTGTATACATCTCTAGGTGTATACTCCATTAGGTTACTCAAGCTTCAGGAAACACCGTACTGCCCGAAATGCTCAGGCATGCTAGTGGCTTTCTTTGTCCATGTAAGCTACATATCGTACACTAAGCAAACTAATAAAAATTTAGATTTTGATTTAGACGTAATGTCGACTCTCGGATCATTTTGAAATCAACGTGTAAGACAATATCGTAAATCACTGGACTACGTCTCATTCCGGCTCTTCCAAAGATTATCATCTCACTTTATTTTGACAATATCCCTTCAACAGTTTCTTAAAACCGTCTTTTTATCCCTCACGCCTCTCCCATCTTCGCAAGTATCTCGCCATAATTCCAATGGTCTCTAAACACGTAATTGGTCTCTACACACGTAATTCTGTTGGTCTCTAAACACGTAATTGGTCTCTACACACGTAATTCTGTTGGTCTCTAAACACGTAATTGGTCTCTACACACGTAATTCTGTTGGTCTCTAAACATACTTCTGTTAGTCTTCAAATGGTCTGGTGTTCTTGCGTTATCTATGTTTCAATTTCTGTTCTCAGTGGAGAGGGAGAGAGAGAGAAAAGAGAGAGAGAGAGAGAGAGAGAGAGAGAGAGAGAGAGAGAGAGAGAGAGAGAGAGAGAGAGAGAGAGAGAGAGAGAGAGAGAGAGAGAGAGAGAGAGAGAGAGAGAGAGAGAGATTTAGGGTGCCACACGAGAATAGAGAGTGCCTCTAGGGTGCCACACTGCAGACGGCAGGTTCAGCAGGGTGCCGGTCTCCTAATATGATTCGAATCCTGAAGAAGACTGCTTCTCAAAATGATTCATCTACTCACACACAGTCCAGCAGACTGCTCTCTCTCTCACTGCTCTCTCTCTCTCTCTTTTATACTGGGTTTTACAAGGTTAGGTTAAGGTTCCTAACTTTATTTACAAGCTAAAAGGTGTTTCCTACATTAGCCTATCTGAAAGCCTCTCTTTCTGTCTCTCTGTCTCTCTCTCTCTCTCTCTGCTTTATCAACACACACGTTTTTCATAATAATGGTAGACAATTCCGACAAGCTGAGGAATTACACACACGTTCAGCATCTCGATATCTCTATTTGGAAACGTTTCGCCCACCAGTATAGTATAGAATATCGTAGATAACTAAGACACATATACAACATTTAGGTGGATTTATTCCCAGGTTGAGGGACTGACTGCATCGTCACTCCATCTCCACTGCTTCCTCTGCCTCCTGTGTATTCGACTGACGAAGCCTACTGTGTAGGCGAAACGTTTTGGATTAACGATACCTAGATGTGGCAAGTGTGTTTAGCCTATCCCATCTTCTCATCAGTTCTGTGTATAGATCTGCACAGCTGTGCTGGGGACTGATTACCTCATCTACTGCCGCCACATCATCTCTGCAATGGACTGATAAAGCCACAGGTTGGCTACAGGTCTTCAAGTGAGAGCACCCAGGTGTTGCAAATGTGTCTAATTCCTCAACTGGTATTCCTCATCGCCTTTTTTCTTACTGGAATTTGAGAGGGACAAACACAAGACGCCCCTTTTTATGGGCCGCCCGAAGAGACTCAATCCTCCAGCCATTCCTTGTGTAGCAGCCTGAGAGAGTTTCTCCCACTCATACCTGTGTTTCCAGTGAAGGGTTTATTCCCAGTGCAGCGTTTATTACCAGTGCAGCTTTTATTTCCAGTGAAGGGTTTATTTCCAGTGCAGCGTTCATTTCCAGTGCAGCTTTTATTTCCAGTGAAGGGTTTATTTCCAGTGCAGCGTTCATTTCCAGTGCAGCGTTTATTTCCAGCACAGCGTTTATTTCCAGTGCAGCTTTTATTTCCAGCGCAGCGTTTATTAACGTGTTGACCCCCTCATAGAAGGTTCCTTGACGCCGGTGAGGGCTCTTGTTCAAGGGAACTGGATCTGTGCTCCAGTTCTCTGAATTAAGCCTGAATACCTTCCATTACCTCCCCCCACAGGTGCTGTATAATCCCTATGGGTTTAGCGCTCCCCATAATAATAATAATAATAATTAACATGTGGATATGCTCGTGGTCAGATGTGGAGAGACGCTGGTTGGTCTCTCCCGACCGTCGGAATGTTTGTGGTGGTTGAGTTCCTCGGTCTGTGTGACCACCTTCAGGTTTCTTCAGGGACCACCTTCAGGTTTCTTCAGGGACAACCTTCAGGTTTCTTCAGGGACCACCTTCAGGTTTCTTCAGGGACCACCTTCAGGTTTCTTTAGGGACCACCTTCAGGTTTCTTTAGGGACCACCTTCAGGTTTCTTCAGGGACCACCTTCAGGTTTCTTCAGGGACCACCTTCAGGTTTCTTCAGGGACCACCTTCAGGTTTCTTCAGGGACCACCTTCAGGTTTCTTCAGGGACCACCTTCAGGTTTCTTCAGGGACCACCTTCAGGTTTCTTCAGGGACCACCTTCAGGTTTCTTCAGGGACCACCTTCAGGTTTCTTCAGGGACCACCTTCAGGTTTCTTCAGGGACCACCTTCAGGTTTCTTCAGGGACCACCTTCAGGTTTCTTTAGGGACCACCTTCAGGTTTCTTCAGGGGCCACCTTCAGGTTTCTTCAGGGACCACCTTCAGGTTTCTTCAGGGACCACCTTCAGGTTTCTTCAGGGACCACCTTCAGGTTTCTTCAGGGACCACCTTCAGGTTTCTTCAGGGACCACCTTCAGGTTTCTTCAGGGACCACCTTCAGGTTTCTTCAGGGACCACCTTCAGGTTTCTTCAGGGACCACCTTCAGGTTTCTTCAGGGACCACCTTCAGGTTTCTTCAGGGACCACCTTCAGGTTTCTTCAGGGACCACCTTCAGGTTTCTTCAGGGACCACCTTCAGGTTTCTTCAGGGACCACCTTCAGGTTTCTTCAGGGACCACCTTCAGGTTTCTTTAGGGACCACCTTCAGGTTTCTTTAGGGACCACCTTCAGGTTTCTTCAGGGACCACCTTCAGGTTTCTTTAGGGACCACCTTCAGGTTTCTTCAGGGACCACCTTCAGGTTTCTTTAGGGACCACCTTCAGGTTTCTTTAGGGACCACCTTCAGGTTTCTTCAGGGACCACCTTCAGGTTTCTTTAGGGACCACCTTCAGGTTTCTTTAGGGACCACCTTCAGGTTTCTTTAGGGACCACCTTCAGGTTTCTTTAGGGACCACCTTCAGGTTTCTTTAGGGACCACCTTCAGGTTTCTTTAGGGACCACCTTCAGGTTTCTTTAGGGATCACCTTCAGGTTTCTTTAGGGACCACCTTCAGGTTTCTTTAGGGACCACCTTCAGGTTTCTTCAGGGACCACCTTCAGGTTTCTTCAGGAACCACCTTCAGGTTTCTTCAGGGACCACCTTCAGGTTTCTTCAGGGACCACCTTCAGGTTTCTTCAGGGACCACCTTCAGGTTTCTTCAGGGACCACCTTCAGGTTTCTTTAGGGACCACCTTCAGGTTTCTTCGTGTTTCCTGTACACTAACATTTAATAACACTTTAAAACTCAAAATTACGAAATAAGGTAAAGTTTCAGTGTATATACACCGAAAGATACACATCTCTTGGTGTATATTATATACACTAAGAGATGATTTTACACCTTTTAGTGTATACATTATATATATATATATATATATATATATATATATATATATATATATATATATATTATATATATATATATATATATATATATATATATATATATATATATATATATATATATATATACACACACATACAGAGAGAGAGAGAACTCTCGGTGCATAAACTCTTAGCAGAATACAGTGTATATATGGCATACCATGTATACAAGGTATACCATGCATATAAGGTATACCATGTATATAAGGTATACCATGTATATAAGGTATACCATGTATATAAGGTATACCATGTATATAAGGTATACCATGTATATAAGGTATACCATGTATATAAGGTATACCATGTACATAAGGTATACCATGTATATAAGGTATACCATGTATACAAGGTACACCATGTATACAAGGTATACCATGCATATAAGGTACACCGTGTATACAAGGTATACCATGCATATAAGGTATACCATGTATATAAGGTATACCATGTATATAAGGTATACCATGTATACAAGGTACACCATGTATACAAGGTATACCATGCATATAAGGTACACCGTGTATACAAGGTATACCATGTATACAAGGTATACCATGTATATAAGGTATACCATGCATGTAAGGTACACCATG
>NC_069406.1:61833798-61853798 GCF_026875155.1 Cherax quadricarinatus | reverse complement strand
AGTCAAGAGTACTGGGTGAGGAAGTCAAGAGTACTGGGTGAGGAAGTCAAGAGTACTGGGTGTGGAAGTCAAGAGTACTGGGGTGTGGAAGCCAAGAGTACTGGGTGAGGAAGTCAAGAGTACTGGGTGAGGAAGTCAAGAGTACTGGGGTGTGGAAGCCAAGAGTACTGAGTATGGAAGTCAAGAGTACTGGGGTGTGGAAGCCAAGAGTACTGAGTATGGAAGTCAAGAGTACTGGGGTGTGGAAGCCAAGAGTACTGAGTATGGAAGTCAAGAGTACTGGGTAAGGAAGTGTTCTGCTCTGGGTTTGGTCCCATCCACAACAGCGACGAAATATCGCCAATATTAAGTCGCCAAAGGCGCGGAGAACAAATGGCTCTACAGACCTTTAAATTACTGCAGCGTCTGCCTTTGCTAGGGCTCAGCATTTTCCTGGGCAAAGATGAAGCCAATGTTTGGGCAGAACTGAAAGTGAGAATTGTTTTGCAGAGATGAGTTTGGTGTTTTTTTCTATGCGTGGGGCTTTTCACATCGAGGGAGAGAGAGAGAGAGAGAGAGAGAGAGAGAGAGAGAAAGAAAACGAGAGAGAGAGAGAGAAAACGAGAGAGAGAGAGAGAGTCAGAGAAGGAAGCACATTCACCATCACTCGTTCCTTGGCTGTCTCGTCAACCGAGAGAAGTTAGGAACCAGTTGTGGTCATCTCAACCATCCATCTACTACTGTAGACATTCTCTCTCTCTCTCTCTCTCCAATACCTGGAGCCTCCTCCTTTCCCTCCTTGCATGACCACACGCCTCTCCTATACAAAAGTTTTCTCACCACTTCTCTCCAGTACAGTTCCCCTTTGCTATCCATCAAATGACAAATCTCTTTCAATTCTCAACCCCCTCAACACCCTGGAAACTTTCCTCCCATCATCTGTTCCGCGGTAGACCTCGTCCTTCACACACACACACACACACACACACACACACCACACACACACGTACTCATATACAACAGGGCCTAGTGTCTAATCGACATGTGCCTAGGACAAAATGGTAACTAACACACAGGAGCTTGGACTCGACCCCCGCAACCTCAACTAGGTGAGTACACACCTAGTAGCGATAAGTGAAGAGGCGGGGCCAGGACCTGAGTCTCGACCCCTGCAACCACAATTAGGTGAGTACACACGCGCACACACACACATACACACACAAACACACACACACACACACACACACACACACACACACACACACACACACACACTCACACACACTATCACACACAAATCACACACACTATCACACACAATCACACACAATCACACACACAATCACACACACACACAATCACACACACACAATCACACACACACACACACACACACACACACACACACACACACACACACACACACACACACACACACACACACACACACACTCGTCTGTGTCTGCTCATACCTTCACTACCAGATATCTGAATACGTGTACGTCCATCAAGATGTTTCTATCTCTCTCTCTCTCTCTCTTTATCTTTGTCTCTCTCTTTATCTCTGTCTCTCTCTCTCTTTCCTACCCCTCCCCCCCGTCTCCAATCTTTCATTTTTTTTCTAAATGCTTCCATCACGACGTTTTTCTCTGTTCTCACCTCTCTTACTCCCATCATTTACACTTCCTTCTATTCCCCTCCTCCTCAGCGGTTCCTTTCTTTCATATCTCGCTTTATGCATCAAAAGATGCATGATTTATTATACAAGAAGTGATATTTAGTTTATTATAGAAGGAAAAAAATACACGGATTATACACTACTGTGCAACAGATTTTATACATTACTACTGATCAATAATTTTGTGTGTATGGAAATACACAAGTATATAATGTATGCTCATTCCAACATTCTTCCTGTGTTTTATACACAGTATTAATTATACACACATCTTTTACCAACAAAAAACATTATTTATTTTGTGTGTGTTTTAACTAAGGATTTAAAATGTAAACATATATACATGTGATAATTCCAGTGGGTTAAGTGCTACTTTTTTTGTCCTGGCCACTTGTGTCTCGGGGAGTCTCAATATTATAGTTTGAGGAGACCCATAAATGTACATACTGTACTTAGAACAAACACACTGTACCCACAACACTCACCAACACACTGTACCCACAACACTCACCAACACACTGTACCCACAACACTCACCAACACACTGTACCCACAACACTCACCAACACACTGTACCCACAACACTCACCAACACACTGTACCCACAACACTCACCAACACACTGTACCCACAACACTCACCAACACACTGTACCCACAACACTCACCAACACACTGTACCCACAACACTCACCAACACACTGTACCCACAACACTCACCAACACACCGTACCCACAACCAACACTCACCAACACACTGTACCCACAACACTCACCAACACACTGTACCCACAACAAACACTCACCAACACACTGTACCCACAACACTCACCAACACACTGTACCCACAACACTCACCAACACACTGTACCCACAACACTCACCAACACACTGTACCCACAACACTCACCAACACACTGTACCCACAACACTCACCAACACACCGTACCCACAACAAACACTCACCAACACACTGTACCCACAACACTCACCAACACACTGTACCCACAACACTCACCAACACACTGTACCCACAACACTCACCAACACACTGTACCCACAACACTCACCAACACACTGTACCCACAACACTCACCAACACACTGTACCCACAACACTCACGAACACACCGTACCCACAACCAACACTCACCAACACACTGTACCCACAACACTCACCAACACACTGTACCCACAACAAACACTCACCAACACACTGTACCCACAACACTCACCAACACACTGTACCCACAACAAACACTCACCAACACACTGTACCCACAACACTCACCAACACACTGTACCCACAACTCACCAACACACTGTACCCACAACACTCACCAACACACTGTACCCACAACACTCACCAACACACTGTACCCACAACACTCACCAAGACACTGTACCCACAACCAACACTCACCAACACACTGTACCCACAACACTCACCAACACACTGTACCCACAACAAACACTTACCAACACACTGTACCACCCACACACACACACAACATCAACCCAACACACACACACACACACACACACACACACACACACACACACACACACACACACACACACACACACACACACATATATATATATATATATATATATATATATATATATATATATTATATATATATATATATATATCATGGCGGGTTTAGACATTTTTTCGTGTGTCGTGTAACAGAAGAATGGAGTTCAATTAGTTAGCAGTGTCATCCCAGTCTGCTGGTCTGGGGGTGTGGTAGTCTGTGTGGGTCTGCGGGTGTGGTAGTCTGTGTGGGTCTGCGGGTGTGGTAGTCTGTGTGGGTCTGCGGGTGTGGTAGTCTGTGTGGGTCTGCGGGTGTGGTAGTCTGTGTGGGTCTGCGGGTGTGGTAGTCTGTGTGGGTCTGCGGGTGTGGTAGTCTGTGTGGGTCTGCGGGTGTGGTAGTCTGTGTGGGTCTGCGGGTCTCGGGAGGAAGGACTATGGGTAAAATTCTCGGGTTTTGTGGACTGAAATTCACCTCTGAATTGATTGGAATAGTACAGAGCGCAACAGGAACTCTTGACACCTAGTAGGAATACATGTGAGTACACTGGAGGGCATGTGTGTACATTGGAGTACATAGGTGTACACAGGAGTACATGGGTGTACACAGGAGTACACGGGAGTATATGGGTATACACAAGAGTACATGGAAATACATGGATAAGGTAGATTACATTTTGTCTCACTGTCTAAATCGAGACTATCCGCTGAGGTAGATTATCTACTGTCTGTCTACTATTAACTGGGATGAAGAAAATAGAGATAAGGACAGCCGATATGAGGATAATTAAGCTCAGACCAGGATAATTCAGCATTAAAGAAAGTGTACGAGAGTACATGAGTTGTGTCACTGTGTACTCACCTGGTTTTGTGTGTGTGTGTGTGTGTGTGTGTGTGTGTGTGTGTGTGTGTGTGTGTGTGTGTGTGTGTGTGTGTGTGTGTGTGTGTGTGTGTGTGTTTGCTTGAACACAACATTTGCATGCTGGTAGTGTTGGCCACATACCAGACTCACATACCATGGCGAGGACCTCGCCTGTTCGGGCGTAATATTTCACTCATTTCCATTACCATTCACTGTAACATTATGTAACATTACAGCCCAGCGTTTGGGACTTTCATACTAATATTCTGTCATAACTTTCATAAATCCGCAAAGAGAGTGTCTCTCATCTATTTTTCTAAGAGTCACAAATTATAGAATACGATGTACGCCTTACGCAATTCTTTGACTCATTCGACAAATGAGTCACAAAACATGAAATACTGCCTCATGCTCTGCGGTTAAGTAACGCCGGCAGTAGGAATGGTAACGATGCAGTTATTACACTGGATACTTTATTTCTGTGTTATCTCTCGTTGATCTGTATTTTTGGTTCAAGGCGTTTACCGGGAGTTTTTTTTTTTTAACACAGACTAGGTGAACCTCCACTAGTTGTCTTCCGGAGTTGTGAATAACAAATACGTGAGAATAAGTGATTGAGGTGTCACCTCGGTGTTTAACATATAAAATGTGCTGCTCTTGTCTCTCCTTCCAATTCCTCTGAAGATGTGTGTATGCACACGAAAACGCTCATTGACTTTCCTATTTTCACTGTAGTATTTTTATATATGTAATCTTCATTATTCAAGGGGAGACAATAGAATGATATTATATTGTTGATAGTAAAGATTATCAAGTCAATGAGAAAGATACATTCGCCTGTATAGCAGGTTTCTCAGTCCAATACAACACTGGAAATGTTGTAGAAGTTATTTTTGGTGAAGAGATACCCAAATGTTGTACATGTATCTTATCGTACTATGCCATATAGTGATCCACGTTCGCATACAGTGATCCTTATGTTGCCATCTCTCTCTCTCTTTCAGGAAGGACAGAGACCGTAAATCGAGAACGTCCCTCAGATGTGTGTGTATCTTCAGCGTCCACGAGGTGAAGATGTTATCACAGAGTGAAGCATGAAACCCCACACTCTGCTCCACCGTTCAACATGCGTCTGACGAAACGCTTCGTTAATAAACAGTTTAAGTCGTACCACTCTACCAGTTCATCGTACGTTTCTCCGTAGAGTGTTACAAGAGCCAGTGTAGTGAGTAACTGGAAGATGAATGAAGTAGATTTAGTGAGGAGACTAGATAACTATGGAAACTACGGTACAAGTGACAGTAGCAATTCTACAGAACATTATGCTAGGTGTAATTCATCTAGATACGTCAAGTGTGTGTGTAGCGTTCCCAGTGAAAAACAACAGGCAGGACGCCTTACACGGTGCGAATCGCACAGGAGAGATAACATGGAGCGATGCACACAGTGCGGCGTACATCAAACATGCGTACAGAACAGAGTGCTATTTCAGAAATGCGGCTCATTGCAGAAGACAGTACGATGCTGCAATGCCCGAGTGCACAGAACTGTTGCTGTCGCGTCATCCACAGTGAACACTGTCAGATACACCACACAGTGCACTCCAAGTGGATCCCTGGCGTTAAAGCCTTCCTATGACCTGTCTGAAAATTCTATCCCTGCTAAACCCATTCCACCACCACCACCACCATCTTTATTTGTACCATCCTCAGCATCTCCACTCGTTCAGTCATCCATCTTACCAAACCCATCGTCTGTTTTGGTTCATTTTCCTTTTTTACTTAACGTTTCAAGGCCTGATGAAGAGGTTCATTCTTTATCTGTAAATGATGAAGTTCATCTTTTATCTGTAAATGATGAAGAGGTTCATCCTTTATCTGTAAATACTGATCACGTAGTAAATTATTTATTTTCTGCAGTCCCGGTGACAGGTGTTTCCCTAGGCTCATCAATATACAAAATAAATCCAAATACAACAAGATCAGTTATTGTATTTCTACCTTCCTTAATCTATACTGCAATTTCTGACGGTGACCTTCACTGTCTTAAATCCTTCCACTCTTTGTATACTCGACCCTCTGTCTCGCATTCTCTTACGATATCATCTACATCATTCTTAAGACCACATGCCAGATCATCTACAACGCCAAGACCACCACCTGCAATGCGGTCTACGACCCCAGCCGCATCTCCTGCAATGCAGTCTACCATATACGCTCCGTCACTTACAATACAATCTACGACACCCGCTGCGTCACCTACAATACAATCTACCACACACGTTGCGTCACCTACACTACCATCAACAAAATCCACTACATCAGAGTCTACACCCACCCCAGTAACTCCCAAACTCCACACGAGAGCCGAACCACAACATCGTGGAAAGAGGACCAGCATCTCGAGTGCCAGGTTGCTAGAGCCGAGCACCTGCACGCCTGAGGGAGAAGTACACGTCGAAGCGTCACCTGCGCGGTGCCTGCGTTCGAAGTGGACCTCGAAGCGAGGCAGCTGCCATCAGAGAGGCGGAGACGTCCTCACAGCTGCCTTCACCATGCTCGCTGTCGTCTTCTCCACTGCTTACTCCTACGAACTCAAACGTAAGTAGGAGAAATGGTACTTGGCTTTCCCTATAGTTAATAACTGTTTCAACATTCTGGTTTAGTAAACAGAGGATCGAGCCTCCACCACCACTCCTTACTTCGTATGGTTGCAAAAGTATTACAGTAGGTTCTTGAAATACGACTATGCAATGAAATGCAAGCGACGACCGAAGACTGAACGACATCCTTGTACAGGCCGAACACTTTAAGCGGAATACCTCCAGCTCTCATTACTGTGAAGTATGACCCCTCTGTGACTATACTACTACTGCTACTACTAATAATAATCATAATAATAATAATGAAAATAATATTATGATGTTAATAATAATGATAAAAAGTATAATAATAAAATAATAATAACGAAAATAATATCAATAATAATAATAATAATAGTGGTGAGAAAAGGGGGAGCAACCGATGGTCTCTATCTCTCTTTCTCTCTCTGTCTCTGTCTCTCTATCTCTCTCTCTCTCTCTCTCTCTCTCTCTCTCTCTCTCTCTCTCTCTCTCTCTCTCTCTCTCCCAGTGTAGCTAATACAGAGTAATGCTGGGGTCCATCTTGCCAATTTTCTCTGCCTCATTTCTCAAGCTGCTACCTGGCAGGGAAGAAAAATGAGAGAGACAGAGACAGAGACAGAGAGAGAGAGAGAGAGAGAGAGAGAGAGAGAGAGAGAGAGAGAGAGAGAGAGAGAGAGAGAGAGAGAGAGAGAGAGAGAGACAGACAGACAGACAAACAGAGACAGAGACAGACAGAGACAGACAGAGACAGACAGAGACAGACAGAGACAGACAGAGACAGACAGAGAGACAGACAAAGAGAGAGACAGAGACAGAGGAGTCAAGAACAAACCTAAGCTGTTCCAACTAGCTCTTTCCTTTCCTCTCCGTTTTTTTCCCGGTTTGTAGTTGACGTTGATGTGTGTGTGTGTGTGTATGCGTTTATTCACCTATTTGTACTCACCTATTGGTGGTTGCAGGGGTCGATTCATAGCTCCTCTCCCCGCCTCTTCACTGTTTACTACTAGGTCCTCTCTCTCCCTGCTCCATGAGCTTTATCAAACCTCGTCTTAAAGCTTATGTACGGTTCCTGCCTCCACTACATCACTTTCTAGGCTATTTCACTTCCTAACAACTCTGTGACTGAAGAAATACTTCCTAACATCCCTCTGACTCACAGGAGTCTTCAAATTCCCATTGTGATCCCTTGTTTCTGTGTCCCATCTCTGGAACATCCTGTCTTTGTCCACCTTGTCAATTCCTCGCATTATTTTAAATGTCTTTATCATGTCTCCCCTAATCCTCCTGTCTTCCAGTATCGTCAGGCCGATTTCCCTTAACCTTTCTTCGTAGGACAATTCCCTTAGCTCTGGGACTAGTCTTGTTGGTAGGTAAGACACATAGGCAACAGTTATGCAACTTTATTCCGAAACGTTTCGCCTACACAGTAGGCTTCTTCAGTCGAATACAGAAAGTAGGCAGGAACATTAGAGATGTGAAGACGATGTAAACAGTCCATCACCCTTAAAGTCGAAGATTTGAGGTTGTCAGTCCCTCAGCCTGGAGAGGTTCAGTTCCATAGTCAGGAACTATCTGAAGATCAAGCGACAGTGCGGAGACTTAAATACTGTCGGAAGGAGACTTAAATACTGTCTTAAAAACTGTCGGTATTGTATACCATTTTGATATTTATCCTGTCAGACACTGCAACACAATGGCATCTTGGTACAGAAAACACCTTGGACAACTTTTTCAAGTGAGAAATGTTTAATTTGAGAGGGACATGTCCTCTCAGTGGCTGCTTTCTCACTACTACTACTCTGCACCTCTCCTTCCTACAGTATTAAAGTCTCCGCACTGTCGCTTGATCTTCAGATAGTTCCTGACTATGGAACTGAACTTCTCCAGGCTGAGAGACTGACAACCTCAAATCTACGACTTTAAGGGTGATGGACTGATTACATCGTCTTCACATCTCTAATGTTCCTGCCTACTTTCTGTATTCGACTGAAGAAGCCTACTGTGTAGGCGAAACGTTTCAGAATAAAGTTGCATAACTGTTGCCTATGTGTCTTACCTACCAACCTGTCGATATTGTATACCATTTTGATATTCACTAGTCTTGTTGCAAACCTTTGCACTTTCTCCAATTTCTTGACGTGACTGACCAGGTGTCGATTCCAAACTGGTGCTGCATACTTCAATATGGGCCTGACGTACATGGTGTACAGATCCTTGAACGATTCCTTAGTGAGGTATCGGAACGCTATTCTTAGGTTTGCTATGCGCCCATATGCTGCAGCAGTTATCTGTTTGATGTGCGCCTCAGGAGATGTGCTCGGTATTATACTCACCCCATTATCTGTTTCCTTGACTGAGGTTTGCAGTCTTTGTCATTTGCCATTGTCTGCAGTCTTCTTTGCCCTTCCCCGATCTTCATGACTCTGCATTTGGCGGGGTTAAATTCAAGGAACCAGTTGCTGTCTAGGTCTCTTTGTAGTCCAACCTGATCCTCATCCGATTTAATTCTCCTCTTTAACTTAACATCATCTGCAAACAGGGCCACTTCTGAGTGGCCCTGATCCCTGTGGAACCTCGCTCGTCACAGGCGCCCACTCTGACACCTCATCACGTACCATGACTCTTCGTTGCCTCCCTGTCAGATATTCTCTGATCCATTGCAGTGCCTTTCCTGTTATGCATACCTGATCCTCTAGCTTTTTCATTAACCTCTTGTGAGGAACTGTGTCGAAGGCCTTCTTGCAGTCCAAGAAAATGCAATTTATCCACCCCTCTCATGTCCCTTAGTCATGCTTTCTCCTACAGAATCCTGTTTCGAGCCGATTCTGCCTTGAAAATCACTCTGACTGGCCGGTTTCTTCCTCTTGCATACCCCCCTATTCTCAGAAAATTTGCTACTGGGTCATGTCATCTTCTCCCATTGCTTTCATAATGCTTTCAATCGCTTTTTTCTCCCCTTGTCTTCTTGGTTCGTAAGTTTCCCTTTCAGCTTCCTGGAGCCCATAAACAAAGACTGATCTCTCCCTTTCATTCTCCCACTGCATATCCCTATGGATCCAGTGATTCGATTTAACTGCCTCCATTGCAGCTTTCCTTTCTTCAATCTCTTCACTATCTGTTGCCCCTGGGCCCAGTGGTCAGTCATTTTCCCTTCTCAGCTGTGGTCTGTTAGGGCCTCTACGTGTGACTTAGCTCTTTCATTTTCTGAAGTCCCCTCAAGTGTTCCTGATGTGATCCTCTTTTCTTCTCGGGCACCACGATGGTCTGACAGGGCCTCTGCATATAGTTTCACTCCTTCGTTCCCTACAGTGTGTGTCTCGGTGGCCCTGTGTTCGTTTTTTTGTCCACGTTCTTATGGGTTCCTTGCGTGTCACCTGCTAAAAATTATACCTGTGATTACATAGTGCTTCCGCTGTTGTTAATTATCGACCCCTATAATTACCTTGCAAGTATAATTAATGCTGGATAATAGGAGATGGTAATGAACGCAATATTGTCAACGCTTGTTACTTCGTATGAGAGATAAATGTTTGAGTGTGTGTGTGCATATACTCGCCTAATTATTATTGAAGGGGTCGAGTTTCAGCTCCTGGCCCTGCCTCCTCGCTTGTTGCAACTAGGTGCGCTCTCTCCTGGTTCCTTCTCATACCTCTCCTTAAAACTATGTACCGATCCTGCCTCTAACTCTCCACTTCCTGACTACTCTAACGCTGAAGAAATACTTCCGAACATCCCTGTTACTCATCTGTGTTTTTAATTTCAAACCATGCCCTCTTGTACCTGTTTCCCGTCCCTCTAACAATGTCCCTATCCTCCTTGTCAGTTCCTCACAGCATTTTGTACACTGTTATCATATCCTCCCCTAGTCCTGCTGTCCTGCAGTGTCATCAAGTTGAGTTCCCTTAACCTTTCCTCACAGGACATACCCCTTAGCTCCGGGACCAGTCTTCTTGCAAACCTCAGTTGCTTGAAATATCTGACCAGGTGTAGGTTCTATGGTGGTGCTGCATACTCCAATATGGACCTGATTCATATCGTATACAGTGTCGTGAATGACTCCTTAGATGTCTAAAAGCTAATATTAGATTTACCAGACGAGCATTTTCTGCAGCCGTTATTTGGTTGATGTGCGCTTCAGGAGATATGCTCGGTGCAATGCTCGCCGCAAGGTCCGTTTCCTTGAGTGAGGTTTGCAGCCTTAGTCCCCCGATCGTGTACTCCGTCTGTGGTCTTCTATCCTTATCCTCAATCTTAATATAGTAATAATAATAATAATAATAATAATAATAATAATATATATTATTTATTATTATTATTATAAAACCAACAGCAGCAATAATAATAATAAAAAAATTATATATTAAAATAATAATAATAATAAAATAATAATAATATTAATAATAACAATACTTTGAGACTTTTAGCATCAACGGGGTGACGTGACACAATACTATCAGACAGGACTCTGGAATGAGTTTACTCTGGTGGAAGTTTACTCTGGTGGAAGTTACTCTGGTGGAAGTTACTCTGGTGGAAGTTTACACTGGTAGATATTTACACTGGTATAAGTTTACGATGGTGGAAGTTTACACTGGTGGAAGTTTACACTGGTGGAAGTTTTAACTGGTGGACGTTTACAGTGGTGTAAGTTAACACTGGTGTAAGTTTACACTGGTAGAAGTTTACACTGGTGGAAGCTACACCGGTAAGAGCTACACTGGTGGGGCTATCTTTAATTAAGCCAGGAAGTGAGAACCAAGAAGTTGTAACTTTCTTTAACGCTGGAATACCGTCTGGGAATTGTTCCCAGAGTTAGGCGGGTCAGAAACTTGGCTGCGATTTAGCGGACTGTGGATCGAGCCTGCACACACACACACACACACACACACACACACAACTACTATATATATAAAAAAACTATACAACAATAACTAATAATCAAATAAAATATATATATATATATAATATATATATATATATATATATATATATATATATATATATATATATATTTAGTGTATATATATATGAATATATTCATACAATAAAAATTTAAAAGGCTATTAAAATGAATATTATAATCTTGTAATTATCCTAGTTTTCATAATAATTTATAAATAATAATTAATAATTATTAAATATATAAAAGTTATGGGTTTGTTTGGGGTAAAAATTCATACTGTGAAATTATCAAAAGGCTGCAAGCAGTGCGTTTTATGGAAATTAAGTGAGGATTTTTTGAAATGAAAGGGTTCCGGATTGGAATATAAACGAGGTTTCGAGGGTGTTCTGGTTTCAAAGATGTCTGGAATTATTGCGCAGCCAGCTAGTAAGTATTCATGAAAGTGTGGTGGAGGAGCAGATCTGACCGGTGATGGAATATGTGTACGTCCAATGTCTTTACACTGATGACCTCAGAAAGGCTTATAAACGTGATAATTAAAGTAAATAGCAATAAATACTACTACTATTAATAATAATTATTATTATTTTCTTGAAATTAGCATATTTACACACACACACACACACACCAACACACACACACACACACACAGAGTGAAGAGACAGGGCCAGGAGCTATGAATTTACCCCTGCAACCGCAATTAGGTGCGTACAGTTAGGTGAGTACACACACACACACATAACTACAATACATATATATCACATACTATTAAATCCAGTGAATAATGTTGAAACCTGAAGCATGGGTTAAATAACAGCAAAGCCATTTAGAAGTGTTCAACCCCATGTTGTATAAGAGGATTGAGCACTGAACAAAAGTTCTCCCAGAACAGGAGGATCTTCTCACCAGAGAGAGGATTAGAATAAACTCAAACAGAATTTTCCTCCGCTCGTTCAGTTGTTTCACATATTTTACTTCTTTCCTCCCCAGAGTACGAGAGTAACTCATGAGTTTTAGTGAAGGTAATCCAGCGCTCACCGCGCGTGTTGCAATAGCATTAAACTTGTGTTTTGAGTGACTTTCTACTTAAAATATATTTCGAATGCTAAACCTTCATGATAATAATTTTTTCTGAGGCTCCTCTTGTTGAAATGTTATATATAGTGTACAAAAATCGCGAACAAGCTATACAAGATACAAACCAAACACCGGGGGGGGGGGGGTGATTATTTGATTGGTAGCGCTAGGCCTTTCGTGTTGAAATCAACACATCTTCAGGAACTCGCAATATTGCAGAGGTCCAAGCAAATACGATCACAGGGAGCGCAAAGACGCTGAAAAACATACACTTCACAGTGTATATATACGGAAAGACATACACCTCACGGTGTGTATACACTAAAAGGTGTATTTACAGGGTGTTTCACTCGTCGGAGACCCCAACTCGGAGCCTCTACGAGTGTAATACCTTTTATATCCTTGAACTCCAGCTTTGTTTTACGTAATTTGACGCTACATAGTATTCACACACACTAAGTGTTGTGACGAAAAAGAGACGTGTAATATTTTGGGTATTCGTTACTTGTAGATATTACGCCATCTAGCGGCTTTATCAGTGCAATAAACGGACATGCTAAAAATATATACAGCAAATAGTGAAATGTGAGGTAATCAGTCCGTCAGCCTAGGAGCACTGATGAGTCCCGGTGCTCATTTGCTCCTAGGGGCTGTTGCGTCCGGGCGAAACGTCTACAAAATAAAGAGACACGGATGTTACACCAGTGTCTAACACATCATCTTGTCGGTACTGAATACGAATGATACACTAAGTGTTGCACACACACACACACACACACACACACACACACACACACACACACACACACACACACACACTGTGAGGGGTCGTTCTATGTTAATTAGACAAATGGGTGTTTAACTTACTCTTAAAATATTTTATTTTTTTCGTCCGGTTTCCGCTCATTATTTCACTGACGTGCTGAGTAGTGTAAATTGACTCTTGTTTTGATTCACACTGACGGCTCTGTCCGTCTGTCTGTCTACGCCTCTGTCTCCGTCTCTCGCTCTCTCTCTCTCCACCTATTTCCCTTCTTCCTTTCTCCCCTCATTTGAGAAGGCTATGTAAAAGAAGGAAGCTAAAAGTGAACAAGGTGATAAAGATAACAAAAAACTGAGGTAATGAAGGAATGTATATCAGACTGGAGGGAGAGAGTATGGAGGAAGTGAATGTATTCAAATATCTGGAAGTGGATTTCTCAGCAGATGGTTTTATGAAAGACGAAGTGAATCATATAATTGATAGGGGGAAAAAGATGAGTGGTGCACTGAGGAGTCTGTGGAGACAAAGTACGTTATCCATGGAGGCAAAGAGGGAAATGTATGAGAGTATAGTTATACCAACGCTCTTATATGGGTGTGAAACATGGGTGGTGAATGTTGCAACAAGGAGAAGGCTGGAGGCAGTGGAGATGTCGTGTCTGAGGGCAATGTGTGGTGTGAATATAATGCAGAGAATTCGTAGCTTGGAGATTAGGCGTTCAAGCTTGTAAAACGCCCGTTTATGTACACATATCTTTTGACTCATTGTGTTTGAGTCTAGAAACTCTGTCTAGAGCTGGTTGTAAATATTTAACGTATTACAGTGATGTAATAATAAGGCTAATGATATATGTTTTTACTCATAGTGATTACGATATAAGAAGTTCTGTTTTGAAGATAGAATTATTTAATTCATGATAGAAACCTTAAAGTGATTCTTAACTCAGTTAATAAAACAAGCAGAAACTGTAAAGATTCCTTTTTCTCAATAAGTGAACCCTGTGTATAATGGCCTCTACACGAGATAATCCTGTTCTTTTTATGAGTTTATGTGAAGCAGTATAGTAAAGTGTTGTACAGGCCGTGTTTGTAACAACCTGGTGCCATCAGTGTTGGTTCCATCTGGCAATACACATCTTTAGAAATGAAAGGTGTATACAAATAATTTTCGATACTCTACAGTTAATTTGTTTTCAACACAAACAATGGTACAAATGTAGTTACTGGTTACTGTAATAGATCAGAGTGTGAGTCACATTCTAAAGTCTTAGAGAATTCCTGAAGCGATAATTAACCAGGGTGATGCTTGTGAAAAGTTATCAGAGAGAAGAGTTGTGGTGGCGATCACGTCTGTGATGAATCTCTGGGAGGATGGGGGGGATATTGAATGTATACGAATGTGCACAGCACATATCAGGTAAGACCTGTACGTAAATTTTAGCGCATGAAAGATGAGCAACCTGCCGTACAGGTACAGTGTACTACTAATGTACACCTATCTTTGTGTGCAATAATCCACGGTTGCAGTGGCGTCTTAATATCAAAGAGTGAAGTAACTGCAGTTATACATAACATCTAGATGGACCATAACGTCTATATGGACCATAACATCTAGATGGACCATAACATCTAGATGGACCATAACGTCTAGATGGACCATAACATCTAGATCAGTGGTTCCCAAACTTCTTCAGCTTGTTACCCAATTTAACATGCCACATAAAGCATGTTACCCCTTTCACAAAATGTTGTTATTATTGATATATATGGCTAAACGTGAACGTATACAGCCTCGCATACTCTGCTAATCCTAGCAAAACCACTGAAAACGTAAGAACCACACATACATTATATGTAAAATTAATAATAGCTACAAATTCACAGTAACAGTGGGTAAATACTAACTATATACTGCACAGGGCAGTACACATACATACCAGCTTATGTCTACCTCGGCTGATGCTCACAGATAAACTGACATGTGTAATAGAGGCAGCCTCAGGAAGTGAGTGACGCGTACTGGACAGTCGATCTGGGCTACTGAGTGACTTTTGTCCTGAAGCATACTTGTCAAAATACTTTTGGGTTTCCACACACTTAGCTATATATTTCTTCTTTTCTAATACTGTATATTAGTTTTTGATGTTTATTGTTATTTGGTTTAACTTTATTACTTACTTATAATAGGTTTACTTTACAACTTTATATACTAAGACAAAGTTAACAATAATCCTCATACCGGGTTAACCGCATTGTTTTTCTTGATTTTTCAGAATTCATAACTTTTTTTCTGTCACCCCTCCATTACCCCCCAAAAATGGTTAAATTACCCCCAGGGGGTAATTTACCCCCAGTTTGGGAACCACTGATCTAGATGGACCATAACATCTAGATGGACCATAACATCTAGATGGACCATAACATCTAGATGGATCATAACATCTAGATGGACCACAACGTCTAGATGGACCATAACTGTGTACTAGTGGACCCATAACATCTAGAGGACCATAACGTCTAGATGGACCATAACATCTAAGATGAGGACCATAACATCAAGATGGACCATAACATCTAGATGTTACCCAACTCTAGTGGACCATAACATCTAGAATGACCATAACAACTAGATAGGACCAAACATCTAGATGGACCATAACATCTAGATGGACCATAACATCTAGATGGACCATAACATCTAGATGGACCATAACATCTAGATGGACCATAACATCTAGATGGACCATAACATCTAGATGGACCATAACATCTAGATGGACCATAACACCTAGATGGACCATAACTAGATGGACCATAACATCTAGATGGACCATAACATCTAGATGGACCATAACATCTAGATGGACCATAACATCTAGATGGACCATAACATCTAGATGGACCATAACATCTAGATGGACCATACAACTAGATGGACCATAACATCAGATGGACCATAAACGTCTAGATGGACCATAACGTCCCTAGATGTACCACCCGTCTAGATGGACCATAACATCCTAGATGGACCATAACATCTAGATGGACCAAACATCTAGATTGGAATCCATAACATCTAGATTGGACCATAACATCTAGATGGACCATAAAGGTTTTAGATGGCCTAACCATCTAATGGACCAAAAAGGGTCTAAGGACCAAAAACGCCCTAGTTTGGACCAAACATCTAAGGGGCCCCAAAACCCTCTAAGGGACCTTAACATCAAAGGCCCCATAACATCTAAAATGGCCCATAACATCTAATGGACCATAACGTCTAGATGGACCAAAACATCTAGAGGGACCAAAAAACTAGATGGCCCAAATATCTAATGGACCATAACATCTAGATGGACCATAAAAACTAGAGGGAAACCAAAACATTTTAGAGGGACCATAACATCTAGATGGCCCCATAACATCTAGATGGCCCCTAACCTAGAGGGCCAAACATCTAGAGGGACCAAACGCCCCTAGATGGCCCATAACATCTAGAGGGACCAAACACAAAATGGCCCCATAACACAAAGAGGGCCCATAACATCAAGATGGACCAAAACATCAAATGGACCAATAACATCTAGGGGACCATAACATCTAGATGGCCCCAAAACCCGTCTAGATGGACCATAAACCCTAGATGGACCATAAAAATTTTAGATGGACCAAAACATCTAAAGGACCATAACATCTAATGGACCATAAAAACCCTAGAATGGACCATAAGTCTAGTGGACCATAACTTTCTAGATGGACCATAACATCTAGAGGGACCATAACTTTCTAATGGACCATAAAAACTAGATGGACCATAAAAAACTAGATGACCATAACATCAAGATGTTTCAAAAAATAAAGAATATTAAAGTTTAAATTTTTTTTAAAATTCATCTTAAAACCTTCTGAAAGATTAATTTGTAGAAAATAAATTTAAATAATAAAATTAAAATTCACATTTGAAACAAAGTTTTTTATTTTAGGTTAGGTAAAGGTTTTTTCAGGAAACAACATGGTTATTTCCTGAGGGGGGTTCTCAGTCACATGACGACCCACAGTTGGAGTTTTTTGGGTCACCTGACCGGGGCCTTTCCCACCGGCTTCCCCCTCCCCCCCCTTTAAAAATTAAAATTTGTGTTTAAAAACCATTAAGTATTGCCTTAAACATGTCAAAACTTTTAAAACCAACTCTTCGATTAAATTTTTCCCATTTGAAAGTATTAATAAATTGATAAAAAAACAAAAAAAGTTGTCTTTGCCAAGACCACAACTGATGACTGTTAAATCCTGGCGGGTTAAAAGTCTGAAAGGGAAATCCACAGCCAAACGGGTTTTGAAAGACTTCTAAATCTTTAAAAACTTTCTAAATCTAGGATTGTAAGCACGGGAAAAAAAACCCGGCAGTTACACAAAAATTGGGCTCAGCTTAATATAGGCAAATTTTTGTTTATTTTTTAGGCTGGGCAGCGCTCTCCACATCTTCTGGTCATACTTCAATTTAAATTTTCCCGCTGAATTTATCACCATTTTTCAAACCCCTAAATAAACCTCGTGTTCTTTTTTTTCATTTGGGTAAAGAAAAATTTCATTAATTTAAACATTATAAAGAAATTATTTTTTGTCCCAAATTAATGTTTTTTAACTTTTAAAACAAGTAAAATTTCACAATGTGGTTTGTGTGTGTGTGTGTGTGGTTTTGGGGTGTGTTTGAGGGGTGGGGGTGTGTGGTTTTGGGGAGTGAGTGGGGTGTGTGGGGAGTGGGTGTGTGTGTGTGTGTGTGTGTGTTGCGTGTGTGTGAGTGGGGTGTGTGTGTGTGTGTTGTGTGTGTGTGTTTTGGTGTGTGGTGTTTTTGTGTGGTGTGTTGTGTGTGGTGTGTGTGTGAGTGAGTGAGTGTGTGTGGGGGGTGTGTGTGTGTTGGTGTGTGTGTTTGGGGTGTGTGTGTATGTGTGCGTGTGTGTGTGTTTTGTGGTGTATGTGTGCGTTTGTGTGGGCGTGTGTGTGTGTGCTGTGGCCCTGTGCGTGTGTGTTGTGTGTGGTGTGTGTGGTTTTGTGTGGGGTGTGGTGTGTGCGTGTTTTGTGTGGTGTTTTGTGGTGTGTGTGTGTATTTGTGCGTGTGTGTGTGTGTGTTTGGGTGGGGTGTGTGTGTTTGTATGTGTTTCGTGTGGGGGTGTGTGTGTGTGTGTGGTACTAAACCCAAATTTTGGGGTTTCAGGGGCGGACTCAAACTTTCCCGGCCCCCCCTCTTCCCAAAGATCCCCTACTGGATCCCCCTCTTTTCTCTGCTTCCTAGCTTTTGGGCATACCCTCTTCTTTAAAAATATTTTATGGTTCCCGCCTCCCCCCACTTCACTTGCTAGGGAAATTCCAAATTCCCGACGACCTATGACTGAAGAAATAAATTCCTAACTCCCCCGGACCCCGTCCCAGTCTTTAGCTTCCATTGTGACCCCTTTTTCCCTGGGGTCCCCCCTCTGGAAAATCCTTCTCTGTCCCCTTTCCCATTCCCCCCCCAGAACTTGTTTTGTCGTTATCAATTTTTCCCCTGACCCTTTTTGTCCCCCAGTTCATCAGTTCGGTTTCCCCCAACCCTTTTTTTTGAAAGGGCATTCCCCTGAGTCTGGGACAAAAACCCTTTTTGGGAAACCTTTGGGACTTTCCCCTAACTTTTGACGTACTTGACCAGGGGGTGGGTTTCCAGACTGGGGCTGCATACTTTCCCGTAAAGGCCCCGACATACACAGTGTACACCGTCCCTTTAACGATTCCTTATTAAGTGTCGGGAAAGCAAATTTTCAGGGTTTTCCAGGCCCCGTTTTGCTGGGAGCGTTATTTGGTTTTATGTTGCCCCGTGATGGTGCTCGGTGTTATGGTCACCCCCAAAGGTCCTTTCTCCCTGAGTGAGGTCTGTAGTCCTTGTCCCCTTAGCCCTATACTCTGTCTGCGGTCTTCTTTCCCCTCCTCCAATCTTCATGACTTTGCATTGGCAGGATTGAATTCGAGAAAGCCAGTTACTGGACCACATGTCCACCTGTCCTGTCTCTTTGCAGTCCTGCCTCATCCTCATCCGATATAATTCTCCATCAACTTCACATCATCTGCGAATAGGGACACTTCAGAGTCTATTCCCTTCAATCATGTCGTTCACATATATAAAAAATAGCACGGGTCCTAGAACTGACCCCTGTGTGACCCCGCTCGTACACAGGCGCCCACGTGATACCTCCTTCAACGTACCATGAACTCGTTGCGCCCCTACCCTGTCAGGTATTCCCTATCCATTGCAGTGCCCTCCCTGTTAAATGCACCTGATCCCCAGCTCAGCACTAATCTCTTGTGGGGAACTGTGTCCAAAGCCTTCCAGCAGTCTAGGAAAACGCAATCTACCCACCCCTCTATCTCGTGTCTTACCTTCTGTTACTCTTGTCATAAAACTCTAGGAGGTTTGTTGATACAAGATTTGCCTTCCCATGAACCCATGCTGGTTTTCATTTATAATCTTTTTTCCATTCCAGGTGTCGAACCACTCTCCTCCTAATAATCTTCTCCATGACGTGCACACAATAACATGTCAGAGACACAGTCTG
>NC_069406.1:61803798-61828798 GCF_026875155.1 Cherax quadricarinatus | reverse complement strand
TCTTTGTCCACCTTGTCAATTCCTCTCAGTATTTTGTATGTCGTTATCATCTCCTATCTCTCCTGTCCTCCAGTGTCGTCAGGTTGATTTCCTTTAACCTCTCCTAGTAGGACATACCTCTTAGCTCTGGGACAAGTCTTGTTGCAAACCTTTGCCCCTTCTCTAGTTTCTTTACGTGCTTGGCTAAGTGTGGGGTTCCAAATGGTGCCACATACTCCAATATGGGCCTAACGTGCGCGGTGTACAGGGTCCTGAACGATTCCTTAGTAAGATGTCGGAATGCTGTTCTGAGGTTTTTGTAGGTGCCCATATGCTGCAGCAGTTATTTGGTTGAGTGCACTTCAGGAGATGGCCTGGTGTTATACTCACCCCAAGATCTTTTTCCTTGAGTGAGGTTTGTAGTCTTGGCCCCCTAGACTGTATTCCGCTGCGGTCTTCTTTGCCCTTCCCCAATCTTCATGACTTTGTATTGATGGGGTTGAACCCCAGGAGCCAATTGCTGGACCAGGTCTGCAGCCTGTCAGATCCCTTTGAAAGTTCTGCCTGGTCTTCGATCGAGTGAATTCTTCTCATCAACTTCCGTCATCTGAAACGGGGGACCCCTCGGAGTCTATTCCTTCCGTCATGTTGTTCACAAATCCCAGAAACAGCACTGGTCCTAGAACTGCCCTTTGTGGGACCCCGCTGGTCACAGGTTTCCCACTCTGACACCTCGCCAGGGTACCATGACTCGCTGCTGTCTTCCTGAAAAGTATTCCCTGAATCCATTGCAGTGCCTTCCCTGTTACCCCTGCTTGGTCCTCCATTTTTTGCACTAATCTCTTGTGTGGAACTGTGTCAAAACGCCTTCTTGCTGTCCAAGAAATGCAATCCACCCACCCCTCTCTCTCTTGTCTTACTGCTGCACCCTGTCGTAGAACTCAGTAGGTTTGTGATGCCCGGATTTCCCGTCCCCGAAACCATGTTGGCTGCTGTTGATGAGATCATTCCTTTCTAGGTGTTCCACCACTCTTCTCCTGATAATCTTCTCCATGACTTTGCATACTATAATGTCAGTGACACTGGTCTGTAGTTTAGTGCTTCATGTCTGTCTCCTTTTTTAAAAATTGGGACTACATTTGCTGTCTTCCATGCCTCAGGCAATTTGCCCAGTTTAAAGGGATGTGTTTAAGATTGAGGTTAGAGGCACGCACCGCAACTCTGCTCCTTCCTATCAGTACCCATGGGGAGATGTTGACCGGTCCCATCGCCTTGAGTATCAGGTCGCATAGAGCTACTTCACCTCCTCCTTCGGTTGCTCGTATGTCATCCAACACTGTTGGTATATACCCTCTTGATGTTCCCATTCTGTGCTTCTTCCCACAGCCCTTGCTGCTCCACTTAAAAACTTCCCCCTCAAATCTCCTGTTTAGCTCCTCACATACCTCCTGATCCATTTCTGTGAGTATCTCCACTACTCATCTGTCCTTAATCTGATCACTCTGTCTTGACTGTTGCTTCCTCCTGATGTGGCTAACAACAGTGTTCAGAGTCAGTCTTGATTCTCGATGCATGTCGTTTTCACTGTCGCTGGCCCTCCCTCCTTACCTGTGCGTACACGTTCCAGGCTTCGCTGCGACTGCTTCACCCTATTTTCTGTGTTCTCTGCCTTCTGCACTTTTCCATTCTCTATTGCACTTGGTTTTTTTTGCCTCCTACACCGTTGGGTAAACCAGGGTGCTCGTTCTGGTCTTCGGGCCGTTTGTTTCTGTTGCCCTTGGGACTATACCTTTCCACTGCCTCCATGCATTTTGTTGTTACATATTCCATCCCATCATTTCCTTTACGCTTTCCTGCCAGTTCTCTTCCCACTGTACCTCTCGCACAGGAAGTTCTTCAACCCATGTAGTCCCCTCATTTATAGTCAGGCTTTTCCCCATTCAACTCCTGTTATTCTCACCACTTTGCAGCTCTTGTATTCAAAGCACAGAACCACGTTGGTCGCTAGCTCCTAGGGACTTCTTCATTACTTAACGTCCCTCCAATGTCTGAGCTGCCCAGGGTGAACACAAAGGTCCAATCTGCTGGTTTCATCCTCCCCTCTCTCTCAGGTAGTGTCCTTAACATGTTTGCTGCATGGGGTTTTTCCAGCACCAAGTCCAAGCAATCTTGGCTCTCCATGTTTCGGGAACCCCCATGTGGCTCCAGGTTTTCCAGTCAATCTCCCTGTGGTTGAAATCCACCATAACCGCAAATTTGCTCTGCTGGAGTGAGCCCTTCTTGCCACCTCAGCAAGTGTGTCCACCATTGCTCTGTTTGCTCTCTTCATATCTTCTTCTGCTTCCTGCAGTCTTGTGGTGATTATACATCACGGCAATGAGCACCCCTTGATGTTTCCCCAGACTGAAGTGTACCAACTAAGTAGAGTCTTCTCATCCATATGCCTTCCATTTCTCGAAGTTCCATCTGTTTTTTACGAGCAGAGCAACCCCACCTTCCCCACTGCCCCTTCTATATTTCCTCATGATCTTTATCCTTGTGGGAAGATTGCATCTGTTATTTGTCCCTCTGTGAGTTTCGTTTTCTGTAACTGGGGACATCTCATTGAATTTGCCTTTCTTACCATTACTCATCTTTATATCGTTAGTCATCTCATTTGTGTACCAAACCTTCAACATCTGTTCGAATACTGTACTGTGGTGCGAGGGGTGTGAACAGAGGGATCGGTGTGTGATGGTTGTATTGGACTGTTCAGTTGCCTTGGTGGGGGTGTCGTGGCTGGAGTCCTTCTGCTGGTGTTTCCTGGGGGTGTGCTTGTCCTTCCATTTGTTCCTGGTTATTCTGCTCCTCCTTTTTCCATTTCCTCCATTTCCCTCCTTTCGTTTTTGAACTCTCTCTTTCCCATCGTCTTTCTTTTCGTCCTATGTTCTGTCTCTATCGAGGTACACACGCCTGAACTCCTGCTTGCCTCTCAGCCGTGCTTTCTCCTCAGGATATGGTTTCGGTATGATTCTGCCTTGTAAAATTACTTTAGAGAGGCCGATTCCTTTTCTTTGTGAACCACCCGATTCTTCCAAAAATTTGCCACCTGGTCATGTCCTCCCCCTCGCCTATCAGACTTCATGATACCTTCAATCGCTTTTTCTCCTCCTCTTCTTTCATCATAAGGTTCCTCCCCTTTTTAGCTCGTCCTAGAGGCCCATAGACAAACACTGATTCTCTTCCCTTTCCCCCACCTCCCAATGTGGTCTCCAATCGCATCCTCTGATGTGTTTTAGCTTCTTCCTTACCCTGCTGTGTTCCTTCCTGTCAGTCCTTCCCTAGTTATGGCCCCTATGCTCCTTGGTTTGTCCTTTCCTGCTCACACTGTTCCTGGCCCCCAAAGGTATCTGGTAAGGTCCCTGCAAACATCTGGCCCCTAGTTCCTTCAATGTCTTCCAAACCTCACATTTTTGTCCTAGTGGTGTGCCCCTGTTCTTTTGTTTTGGCCCCATGTGGGTTTTGACCAGGACCACTGCATACAGTTTATTTCCATGTTCCCATTCAGCCTGTTGTCTGTGTCCTGATGTAGCCATTGCCGATGCTACTTTCTGTAATATCTTTCTCTAATGCTGTTTCGAGATGTCTCACTTCCCATCAATTAATCTCTATTCTTGTTTTTCCTGCTGCCTGTTGCATGTTGCTTTCCACCTCTGCATTCTGGGTCTGCTAAACCTCTCTTCCATCTACCTTGCCAGCTCATCTAGTCCTCCTTCCCCACCTCTTCCTCCCTTTTTTTGATCTCTGCCTCCCAAATCCTCCCTCCCAGATTCGTTCTCTTGGAGCCCCCTTGTTCCTCCATCCTAGTTTTTAGTTCCCCCTTTGCTCCACAGAAGGAAGGGGGCTGGGTGTTATGGGGAGGGGAATAAGATGTTAGGGAGAGGGGGTGGATGCTTATGGGGGAGGGGAGGATTGTTATTGGAGGGGTACGATAGTTGGGGGATGGGTTAGATGGTTTGGGGGGAGTGGTAGGTGGTTAGGAAGAAGGGGGAAGTGGTTGTTAGGAGGGGGGAGTAACGTGTTTGAGAGAGATAGCGGTGATGGATGGTATGGGGGGAGGGGGAATATTGAGTTATTGGAGGAGGGAGGTAGATTGGGGGGGGTTATATGGTTTGGGTGGGGTAGGGGTTAGGTGGTTTGGGGAGGGTTAGGGTGGCTAAGGTGAGTGGTTAGGGAAGGGGGAGAAGGTGGTTAGGGAAGGGGAGAGGGTTAGGGAAGTGGGGAGAGAAGGTGTTAGGGGCGGGTGGGTAAATGTGTTTGTGTCAAATTTTTATGTCAAGTGGTGGTGGTGGTGGTGGGTGGTGGTGGTTGGTGAGGTGTGTGTGTGTGTGTGTGTGTGTGTGTGGGTGTGTGTGTGTGTGTGTGTGTGTGTGTGTGTGTGTGGTGTTTGTGTGTGTTTGTGTTGTGTGTGTTGTTTGTGTGTGTGATTTGTGTGTGTTGTTTGTGTGTGTGTGTTTGTGTGTGTGTGAAATCGCCTAGTAGTTTACCATATTTGTCCTAAGCTGCAGGTGTGTGTAAATGTGTGGTATATGTGTGTTTCGTGTGTATGGGGGAGGTGTGAGGGGAGATACTGCTAACTACATACCAGTAATTCTGGAGTTTATAAAAACGCAGAACTTGCTAACTAGTGTCTAGAGCTTCTACGAGTGTCTACCCTTGTGTGTGTGTGCTTGAGTTGAGGGAGGGATGGAATGGGGGGGAGGGTAGGTGGTGTGGTGAAGATTCCATAGAGTAGGCACAAATTTAGTCTCATCTATCTATCCCAATTATGCTACTCCTCTCCACTTATTGCCCCTTTCTGGATTTATGTAATAAAATTGTTGGCTGGGTTATTAACAAATTCCTTGTTCACATGAGAGAAGGAACTTCCTAGCTTCCTAGTATTCTTACAAACTACCGGTAGGATAACACTCATGCCCTACCCCATGTGTGCGTGTGTGTGTTTTGTGTTGTGTGTGTGTGAGTGTGTGCGGTGTGTGTGAGAGAGGTGTCCTTGTGCGGATGTAATGACTGCCATACAATTTTTGTGACCTGACCACCCCCTCCTTGGTCCTTAACCCTCGCACCGTCTTACAATTGTTGCCCTTAAAAGAAGGCTTGTTCCCCGCCACCTAGCTTATTAGTAAGTTACTTCGCCTTGTGGGTGTGTGTGGGGTCTGGATTTAAATAACAATTAATGCTTGTTATTATCCTGTTTCCTTGTTGACATTGGGAGAGAACTTCCTAGCTTTCCCTACGTATTCACTTCCTGCTAATAACGACTGGAATTAATACTACTACACTACTCCCTCGCTGGACTCTTAACCTAGTCGTCTAAAATCTAATCTACCTCTCAAACCGTCAACACTAAAATTCTCTATGTCTATGCTAATTTTCTATTCTAATTCTGGTAATAGCTTGCAGGAGTGAGTGACCAAAATCAAACAGTATGCAAGGAAGGCCAGAAAGCCAGACAGTCCTTTTCAACATGCAAACCAACAAATAGGTGGCAATGAAACTTGCATGCCTGCTCTGCAAAATGGTGTGTCGGGGTGCGGTGACAAGTTGCCATCTGCTGATGACGAAGTCGTCGTACATATTAGGAGGGTTTTTGTAGGGCCTAAAATAAAAATAATGCCCTGATTTAGGAGATCCATTCCTCACATCAATATCCTTTCATTCACGTTTCCTTTCTTCAACAAACTTTTGGAGATATTAACCCGCTGCCTCATCGCCTTAATAATTCCCTATCCTTCACACGCTTCACAACACAAAAACAATTATATTTCCTTCCTTCAACCGCGTGATGTTTATTAAAATAATTAAACCATATATTCCTCATACAATCTAACATCATCCAATTCACAAACATTACGAAATTCTCCTCATGATTCTCAATACATTAATTACATCCCAAATTCCTATCAAAAATAAAAAATCTATAAAAGAATAACATTATACAATATAATATCGACCTCCCCCTATATTCTAAATCCGCTCCCAACCTGAAATATGCTCACTAAAGAATCCACGCCGCTTAAATTAATCCCGCTATTTTTTTTGTATCCCTTAAATTCCCCTAATCATTTACAAATATCAACATTCCAAACAAAAACAATACCTTCTCATACAATAATACACAGCATTTAAGGCGCCTCAACTACACAACCTACCACCCACAATTCACATCCCCCTTCAACCCAAGCAACAACATCCGCATAAACCACACCCCGCTTACAAAAACGCACAAACCCTCCACATACTCCCCAACACCCCTCTGCGCCACCCCCTCAAACACATAGCCCCTCCCTACCAACACTGCACCATCCCCGGACCCAACATCCCCACCACCACCCACCAGCCACACCCCTCGCCCTACGCGACGCGGGCGACCCATACCATAGCCCTCACCCTAAATAGCGGACACATCACCCCAGCCGCGTTGACCCCTAGTAGAATGCCAAAGACAACCACCACCCCTATGTCACACCACCCCATCCAGAACAACCCACCCACTAACCTCCACCCACACGCAAACCAACAGCCAAGACCGACGTCACCCGCCGCGACTACACAGCACCTTCCTCCAATCCCTCAACACCAAGCCCAACAATGATCACCAACCCCCCATACCTACCACCTTCACCATCCTTTAATCACCTACACGTCAATCTCATCATTCTCATACCCTCACCACCCCCGCTGGTGTGTATTGATTACCTCATCTTGCTAATTTTTTACCTCGCATATTATATTAAACTTAAATCCCTTAATTTTCCACGATCAACACTCACTCCTGTAATGCAACACTAGCTGTATATATACAACAAACACATCAGAATCTGTTATCACATAAAAATAGTACATACTTAAAAAACACTTTAATCATTCGAAAATACACAGAATAGGTCTTTTCAACATAATTATACCACCCCGCCCCCTATTTCCCCCCCGTCCAACAGACCTAACCCCGACAACATTATCGTAGATTGACTGGTTCGGGTACTTTTCGTTGTTTGCACACTCTTGGTATACTTTACACTTTTTTGTCACTGCAACGTACAACTGCTGTGACGTAGGTGTCCGGTTGGGTCCACTACTAACTAGTTCTTTCATCAACGGACATAGGGTCCAAACTGGTAACTTATCTTCTACTTACACCTCATGATGGAGGTGGGGGGTTCGACTTTATGACGTCTACTTTCTACTACTTTCGTTTCTTCAGAAATTTCAAACTTTACTTAACTACTTTAAGACTTTTCTGACGTAAAGGAACCTACTTCTTCAGCTTGTCACTTACTGGGGAAGGTGATAACGCGGGGGATCACTCACTTTCAACTTTTGCACTGTTTCTCTTTTTTTGGGGGGTGACGCGGGACGGGGGTGCGTGTACGGTTGGGGATGGTGACGTTGTGACGTGGGGGGTGTGTCAACTACTGATTCTTCAGGTCACGGTGGTTAAACTTGTTTCTTAAACACCTTCCCTCTCACTCTATACGGTGGGTTTCTGGTGTGGGACGTAACAGGGGGGGAGGGGCGGTTGGGGGGTCACTAACATGTAACTTGGTCGTTAACTGACTGTCACCGACAACATACTCCTTTTCCTTGTTAACTTAAATCTTTCTCTACTACATCATTACTGAAACTTCTGGTGACGGGACTTTCACAGGCACTGATCCATTCTACTACTTTTACATAGGTGGTCGTAACATTGAACTTTGCTTTCTACTTTTACTACTTTTATCTATTGACTTGACTGAGCAGAAAACCAAACCAAACCCAGGTAGTCGTCCCCTCAAGACTCAGTTCAGACTACACACATTGTACCCAACACGTACTTTAGTTGGGGTTGGGGGGTGTGAAATCGATTGGCACACATCACATGGCACAGGTTGCACGACGCACATAGACGATCTTGTAGAGACTGTATATGCTTTACGACTGGGGGGTTGGACGGGTGGTGGGAGGTGACGGTGTGTTGGTACACTGGTGGTACGTTTACTTGTTTGACGGCCGTGGTGTGGGTTGTGGACCCCCTCACTGTTGCACTAACTACTATCAACGGTATAGCTTTTTGGGTGTGCACTTACAACTTCAACAACACACTACCATTCACACCACCAGTGGCCTCCCCTTGATCTGGTGACTGGTTAGTTGGGCCCACTTTCTTGATCTTCAGACTATGAGCTGGGTGTTCTTACCTCAATAACTGTCACTCTTTACACGTGCGGGACGGGGGATGTGAGGACGGAGTGTGGGTGGTGTTAGCGTAACGTACACTTCAGTTCTCTGTTGTTCCTTTTCTTTACTTCAAAAGCTGACGGGGGAGGGAAACGGAGTACGTTGTGGGTGGGGTCACTACAAACTACTTTCTCTGACATCCCTTATTCAACTACTATCTCTTACTTATCAATTTTCTTTATCTTTCTTTTCTTTCAGAGGGATCAAGGCCTACTACTTATTTCTGTGGATACTCTTAACCTTGCTACTCTACTTCTCTGACTTCTCCTATGCAGAACAGCTTCTACTGGAGCTGTAGCTTTACTGACTGTCTTTCTATCTTCCACATCAAGACAGTTTCTTCAGGCGCCTAAAGCTACTACTATAACTAACTGCTGTTAATCTACATTTGTCTCTTCTAACTAACTGCTGCACAATGTGGCAACTAGCTTGCCCGAAATAACCCGCCCCCCCGCCGCGCCCCCGCCCCCAAGACCCCCCCCCAAAAAAAAACACCGAAAACTATGTTGTGTTGTTTGGCTTGCAACATAGACCCCGACCGGCCTGCCACACCCACCCCGAGACCCCCCCTCAAAGCCACAACTTGCCCTAACAACGCCGACCCCCCCGCCCCCCCCCCCCCCCCCCCCCCCCCCGTCCCATAAGGACATAGAGGATCACGCGCCTCCGGCGGCATCTCAATAAACCGCGCCCCGCAAAAAAAACGGTTTTGGGTGTCTCTTTTTTTAAATAATAATAGTAATTCAACAGTACCCGATGCAATTCACAGCATTTATCCACCTTTTACCTCACGTTCTACTGTTTCTTCACTTATTTATTTTTAATAATATTTTTTGTAAAAACTATAACCTTTAATAGAAATCTAAATGCACCCGTGAATCTTGGAGGTGAGTAAATTTGTATCACGAGACTGCGGAGAGACATTTTTATCATCATACTCATCATTCACTATTCTTCAACTTACACCTGAGCACTGTTTTCAACCTTTCACGTAAACATGATATGCACAGTGGAACACTGAATTTAGGATGCCGGGGGGCTTGAGTGCACGTTGCTTGTGAACTGGTATGGTGACGCATTAACGGGCGATACCCAATCGACACCTGTTCACGAACAACTGTGACATTTCCATCAAATCACATCAGAATACTCAATCCAAACTAGGGACACTACATCACTACACACACCATCATTCCAGTCAGACATGAACATCACTATAGGTCATCCACGGTTGTTTGCACTCTCAATCACACAGAGCCGGACACTATATACACTTCACACTATAGACTAAGGGTCCACTATTCCATGTCCCCTCAACAAAAAAACCATCGCACAACTAATCACATCAAATCAAATCATTTTCAGGATATTACATACAAGTCACTAACAGCTACTTATCACGGGTGGACCAATAGTATTCAACTGACGCGGGGGGAGAGGTGCGGTTGACGAATCCGAATCACGTAGACAGCCTTCAAATTTATACAACACAGATACATGCAGTACCGATTGATTGTACTAGTTCCTTATACTTTAAACCTATTCCAGCACTTACAACCCAACATAACCCGACCAAAGTGCGCAGCGCCATCGAGCAACCAACAGAACCTAGATAACAAACCCGGACCAACCGCCGAGGCGGACCTACATTGTACCGCACCCAGCATCGTCACGCATAACAAAATCCCCCCTGCAAGCTAAGATGTAGTCCCCCAGATCCCCGTCCCTCAAAGTCCACTAAGAAAGTACGACCACAGCACCATTGGGTCGAAAATTTCCCACAATAGGTCCCCCTAGCAGCACCGGACCGCCGCCAACCGAGGCCCAACGTAAAATCCCTCCACCAAAATCGCCGTCCCCAACATTACATAATTCCCGGGCAATCCCCCACCCACAACAAGTCCCAAACAAGCAAGTCCCCCTCCCCGCCAACCCGCGACCATACTCGATAAATCACAGGAATGTCGATCGAGGTGAGGGTGCAAGACATCAGTGGACAGCTTAACTAGGTCAACCGGCAGTCGCCCCACCCCAAACCCTTGGCCCACCCCACTTCAAGGCGACCCCCGTGCCCACCCCGCCACCACCCCGCCACCGGGGCAACGCCCCATCCCCACCCCTAGTCACTCCCCACCAAAAAAGTGTCCCCCGCCAGCAATGTAGGATACGAAATCAAAAGCAGGGCAGAGTCCCCGAGATCCAGCAACAATGCACCTTATAAGAAGATCCGATTTTTATTCTTTTTCACGAAAAATTAAAAATTACTTATTTAATTTGGCGCTATCCCGACAAGTCCAGCGAATAGCCTACTATCCCACAACAAGAGAGACCAAAACCCCCACAAACACCCAGCCCAAGCAATTGGATGCAAAATAATTGTAATTCATACTCTCTTCATACTGGGGGTCTCAGGGGAGGGGTTGGGGGGGTGGTGGGGGGTGGGGAGGTGGGGATGGGTGGGTTCTATTTTATTTGATTCTATTGTCCTCCGTCCGTAAACTGCGCCCATGAATAAGCAAGTTGCAATCCCAGCGAAGAATGGTGGCAATCCCTGGCCTTCCCCCAATTAAAAAAGCCAAGGAGTTAGCTGTACAAAGATCCGCTCCCAGCATAAAAGGATCCCCAAAATTTTACAATCTTATTCCCCCCCATAAATGCGACTACGATCCAAAAGACCTAGCAAATCCGATTTTACAATGTCCAGCGCCGAGGTCCCAAGTCCCCTGCTCGACCACCCCGCCCCCCCCCCACTCGATGTCAGCACCAATATAATCCAATAAAGGCCACACCACCGCTCAACCCCTATAACATGTACACAGTACCACAAGGGGCAAACACTATATCCCCCTGCAGGAATTTGGAGGAACAAGTGCCCCCCCAGCCACAGAGAATATTCGACGACCCCCCCACCGTGTCGAACTGACACATTGGATGTCAAGAGTGTACAATCCAATGTCACACCGCCGCCCGAGCCCCCCTAATTTACATATTGCAAATGTCACATCATATCACACCATGCATTGCAATATGCCCATTCAGCGCTTCAAGCCAAAAATCAAACAACGCACCTTGTCATGCACAAACCACAAAAGATAGGGAATTTGTGTTTATTGCCACTGGAATTGGGCAAGGGCACCCAAGGGCACACGAAGTATATCAGCCAGCACAAAGTTTATCTTATCCCCCCATGTGTTTGCCAACATATTAATAATCAAAACAACCAATTGCCCAAAAAACATGCAGCAAATAGCAAAACGCAAATTTTCAAAAAGCAACAAAAAAAAAAATTAGTTATTGCAATTACAACGACAATTGCCTCAAACAACAAGTCCCCACGCAAGTCATACCAAACATTGTTATACAAAATTTCCGCACAAGTCGCCCCACCACCCCAGCGCATACAGTTGTGCAACAAGTCCCAAGCATTGCAGGGCTCCCTGCAGGTTCATCACTACTTCAAAGCGCTGCTGGACACAATCAAGAATTGTCCCCCAGCATTAAAGGTGGCCGAAATGTCAACCAACCCAGAGCCCCCCCCAAATGTCAATTAGTGCAAAGATTTTGCAAAAAAGATTGGCATTGTTTGGGGGGAGCTGTTATTTGTCATATAGGTCACGAGATTGCAACACCCCACCCCCAGCCCCCCCCCCCGCACTAAGCAGTAGACTGCCACGGGAAACCCAGCTCTATCCCCCCAACAACTCATCACCCCATTCCAACCACCACAATCCCTACCAAACACTACAACTCACTAAGTTACATAATTTCCCACACTACAATCATTTCAATCATCACTCAAACATCCACATCAATTCATCCAGTTTCATCCACAAAAATTTTGCTTCATCACCATCAACCCACCATGTTTGCAAATCTTCTCATCATCAAAATCACCAAGACATTCCTCATCACCATACAAATTCCCAGTCATCACACTACACAACATCATCATCATCACATGGGGGGCGGGGGCGGGACTATCCAACATAAAAATCCACAACGACAAACACTTCACCCACAACTACTTTCATCACAAACAGACCAGCACCACTACATACCATCACATTCTCATCATCATACTCAACATCACTCACCCAACACTAATCCATCACCCACTAAACCCATCACCTTTCAATTCACACTTCATCAAAACACTAACACAAAACTACTCATCACTTCACTATTTTCCTCACTCCAAAGTCACCAATACAGACATCCATCAACAACTAAAAACACAATTTCACCAACAAACTACATTTTCATCTCAGGTCCAAATCAAGTCATCAAACATGCAATCCATACACCACTTCATCATCATCACAACCACCCTTTCACTACCGTTGATTAAGATTACGTTAACTGCTACTTAAAGTACTGCTAATTAACCATCCAACTGTCAGAACACGAGTCCCCTAACACAAGTGTCGCAACTTCATCTAGGTCTCAGATATTTGCCACCCCCCCCTCCAATCTCCCACACAAAATAGCACATGCAGCAGCATGCCAAAGCTGCACAAAGCACACTTTATTGCCAACAAATTATGAGCAAGCTAAGAAAAAGCCTGGATCCCACTGGACAGACGCAGCAACAACACAACTAGTCCCCCAACAAACACCCAACCATGCCCCTAATAATGTCAGGCGCATCCACTCAACAAAGCCAAATGCAGATCTTACAGGGGAAATCATAACTCCGCAAAACCGACCCACCTAAAACCGCACGCGTTTCACGTAGATCCTTGTTAACCGGCCCCCGCATCAACCGGCCCTCTCTCACCCACCCCCCCCCCCCTCAGAATAACAGGGCCCCCGCCACACCGACAGTCAGAGAGCAATTCCCGATCAAATGCCGGAAGCGAGCGGACAGCCAAAAGTGGTCCAGCAAATTACCACCCCCACCGCATCAACCCTCCTTGGACAGCACCCTCCAAGTGCCTAAGCAAGATCGCGAGCGTTCGGCACGCCCAGCGCGACCCCGTAACCAGGGACGAAGTATCCCCAGGCCAATCGCCGAACACCGGTCACACTTCCATCGACCGGCACCTGGTACCTCACCCGCCAACTACGCGCATCTGAACCGGGCAAAGCGCAACGCTGCGGGCCAAGACAGCACACAAGGCTAACAAGCAGATGGTCGGAGCACCACAAGCAACCCCAACTTAGAAACCAATACGACCCGCAAATCAGCAGAGCATAGAAACCCAATTTTGTGTAAATAACCCCGGGCACGGGTCAGGCATGTCTGCAGATTACAGGCACCGCCAAGGTAACATGTGCCATCAAGATCCAAACGTGTAGTCCACCGCCACCGCGTATCGTCCCGCCCGACATAGGTCAACGGGTAGGGCAATGGTTACACTTGATGACTCGCGGGTCAGGGTGTGGGGAAGAGGGGTCCTTGTTTGTTAACTGCCGGCCCGCACGGGGTCAGCTACAAGCCACCGACATATTGCAGGTGAGCAAGCTTCATCAAGAAAAAGCACCATCAACGCTCGCGACCGTACACGAACCCAATATGCAGAAGCACTGGCAGTAGCCCGCTAAACGATCACTCATACCCTGGGGGTCGATCAGTACAGCATCCACAACCTACCCCAGCCACCCCAAGGCACGGGGAAAAACTTACCACGTGTTTGTGTGTTGTGTTTGTGTGTGGTGTGTGTGTGTTTGTTGTATTGTGTTGAGTTTGGTTGTTTGTGTTTTTTGTGTGTGTGTGTGTGTGTGTTGTGTGTGTGTGTTTGAGTTGTGGTATGATAGTATGCAATGCAGTAGAGGGATTTCAGTGGTTCGATTTCCGACTCAGCGCTGGCCCCGCCGTGTTAGGCTGGGTACTCAAAACTGGTCGCCAGCCCCACGTAATGTCACTTGACTCCCTGACATTGAGCCATAGAGGAAAGCTTTAACGAACCGTCTGCTTAAAGGCTGATTTATGGATACCTAGCCGTCCACTGACATCTCTGTTGGGGGCTTCCAAACTATTCCACTTCCTGGGACTACGGGGGGGGGGGTGGGGTCTCGTGAGAGGATTGAACGTTTTGCTGTGGCTGAAGAAAATACTGTACCTAAGCCATCCCGTTGTAGAAGTTCCATCAGTGGTCTTCACTTGGGTTCCACTGTGTTCCCCGTTGTCCCTTGGTGCTCTTTGTTTCCAGGTGTGATTTCCCTTTCTCTGAAATTAATTAAGAGAGGGGCGAGTAAACATCCATGTTGTCTATGGTTGTCAGTGTTGGACGTTGGGATGTTTTCTCACTCGGTACACCGGCTTGGGGTTCAATTCCCTCTCAGATAATGTTGTAAGTCTGTGAGTATCATCGTCAGGAGCGGCTCCCTATCTCTTCATCAGCCTACTGGGTCCCTGCGATGATCCGAGGGGTTTGCGGGCAGACCGCGTCTGGACTTGCACTATCTCTTCTCTCTCTTGGCTCTGCATCCTGGCATTCTCTCCTGTCGCCGTCCAACTGCAGTGTCGGGGGACAGGGGGGAGGGTGTGGGGGCCGATGTTTTCCGCTTTAGAAACAAACCCCTCTCTTGTAACCTGGGGTACTTGCTGGTACGCCTCAGTGCTCGGAAGTGTCCTAAACGGCTGACCCGGGGATGCGGGAGATGAGGGGGGGGGAGCCTGGGAGCTACGGGAGTGTGTGGGGGTTGGACACAAGCCGCCTGCCGCCCCCCAGTGGAGCCGCGTTCGCACCCATCACATTTTCAAGAGATTCGCACCGCAGTCGCCTATGAAAAAAACCTCGGTGGAGCTCTCGCCAACACCAACCAACCACCCCCTCTCGCACTGCCGGTCTCGGCTATTGATGGGCGGGGGGTGGTAAGACCGCTGGGGGATGATTAGGGGGCCAGGGCACCAAAGACGCGTGAGAGGGGCGGTGAAGGAGCTTAAAGCTGCTGGGGCCTCCAACCAAACGATTGCCGTATATGTTGTGTTAGAGCTATACCAATTAATTCCCAATAACCCTCCCCTCTACATTGCCACATAGGCTAAATAGTTGCGGGGTTCCCGCTCATGAACTCTCGATATCAGTATTTCCTATAAACGTTGCTTGCTATGTGTGTGGGTTCAAACTGGTTGCCGGTCAACATACCAAAATGGCCTAAACTTGCTGCGGGTGTACAGGGTCCTGAACACGTATTCCTTAGTACGATGTCGGAATGCTGGTTCTGAGGTTATGCTAAGCTCCCAAGTATTAGCTGCAGCCAGTTATTGGTGATGATGTGCGCTTTTCAGGAGATGTGCCTGGTGTTATAGCTCACCCCAAGATCTTTGTATTTATTTTTTGTTTCCTAATGAGTCTGAGGTTTGTAGTCTCTAGGCTCCCCTAATAACTTTATTTCCGGTCTGCGGTAGAATACTTTGCCCCTTATCCCCACTCTTCATGACCTTTGTACTTTGATGGGGGGTTTACCTCCTCCAGGAGGTCCAATTGCTGGAGCACAGACTGCCGCCTGTCCAGATCCCTGTAGTATTTCTGCTGCCTGTTGCTTTTGCGATCGAGTGTAATTCTTCTTCTCCATCAACTACCAATTGCTCATTCACGAAACACACATCAGTACAAATCGAAAATGCAACAAAGAAATAACATCCAACAAAACACTTCATCTGAAACAGGTACAGCCCAACCTCGGAGTCTAATCTTCCCTTATCTCGTTCCGTCATGTGTCACAAATACAGAAACAGCCCTGGTCCCTATAACTGAACCCATATGAGTGGGACCCGCATACTTTTCACAGGTGCCCACGATGCAGACCACCGTCGCCACTTACCATGGACTCTCTGGTTGTGGGCTGTCTTTTCTCTGGGACAATATTCCCTGATCCATGAGCATTGCCTTCCCTGTTATCCCCTGCTTTCTGTGGGGGGGTGTTGGTCCTCCAGTCTAGCACTAATCTCAATTTTGTGGAACTGTGTCAAAACGCTCTGCTCCTTGACTTTGTCATACCTCTTCTAAAACTATGTATGGTTACTGCCTCCACTACTTCACTTGCGAGCTATTCCACTTCCTGACGACAATCTATGCACTGAAGAAATACTCCTAACGTCCCCTGGTGACTCGTTCTGAGTCTATCAGCTTCCAGTTGTGACCCCTGTCCCTGTGTCCCCTCTCTGGAACATCCTAATCTCGTCCACCTTGTCTATTCCCCGCATATCATGTATGTCGTTTATCAATGTCTCCCCTGACCCTTCTGTCCTCCAGTGTCATCCATTTCGAGATCCCTTCAAACCTTTCCTCGTACGACATTCCCCGAGCTCTGGGACTAGCCTTGTTTTGCAAACCTTTGTACTTTCTCTAACTTCTTGACGTACTTGACCGGTGTGGTTCCAACTGGTAGCTGCATACTCCAGTATTTGGCCTGACATACACAGTGTACAACCGTCGATGAACGATTCCCTTATTAAAGGTGACGAAAGCTATTAGTCTCAGGTTTGCCAGTCGCCCTATGCTGCAGCAGTTTATTGGTTGATGTTTGCCGCCGATGATGTGCTCGTGTATGGTCACCCAGAGGTCTTTCTCCCTGAGAGGTCAGTATCTTGTCCCCCTTAGCCTATACTCTGACTGCGGACTTCTTTGCCCCTCCCCAATGCTTCATGACATTGCATTTGGCATGATTAGAATTCGAGAAGCCAGTACTGACCACATGTCCAGCCTGCCCAGTTCTCTTAGGCAGTCCTGCCTCATGCCTCTCCGATTTATTCTTCTCATCAACTTCACAATCATCTGCAATAGGAACACTTCAAGAGTCTATTCCTTCCATCATGTCGTTCACATATATAAAAAATAGCACGTCCTAGAACTGACCCTGTGGGTACCCCGCTCGTCACAGTCGCCCACTGTGATACCTCTTCACGTCCATGACTCGTGTGCTGCCTCCCTGTCCCGTATTCCCTGATCTATTGCAGTGTCCTCCCTGTAAATGCACCTGATTCCTCCACTGCTTCTTCACTAATCTCATGTGGGGACCTGTGTCAAAGTCTTCCTGCAGTCTAGAAAACGCAATCTCTACTACCCACCCCTCTATCTCGTGTCTTACTTCTGTTACCTTGTCCTAAAACCTAGGAGTTGTGATACAAGATTTGCCTTCCCATGGAACCCAATGCTGGTTTTTCATTTATAATCTTGTTCCATTCCAGGTGTTCGAAACGCACTCTCCTCCTAATAAACTTCTCCATGACTTTGCACACAATACATGTCAGAGACACAGGTCTGTATTATAGCGCCACCTCGTTTCTGTTTCCTTTCTTAGATATGGGGACTACAGTTGCGGTCTTCCATTTCTCAGGTAGTTTGCCCAGTTTAAAGGGATGTGTTTAAGATTGAGGTTAGAGGCACGCACCGCAACTCTGCTCCTTCCTATCAGTACCCATGGGGAGATGTTGACCGGTCCCATCGCCTTGAGTATCAGGTCGCATAGAGCTACTTCACCTCCTCCTTCGGTTGCTCGTATGTCATCCAACACTGTTGGTATATACCCTCTTGATGTTCCCATTCTGTGCTTCTTCCCACAGCCCTTGCTGCTCCACTTAAAAACTTCCCCCTCAAATCTCCTGTTTAGCTCCTCACATACCTCCTGATCCATTTCTGTGAGTATCTCCACTACTCATCTGTCCTTAATCTGATCACTCTGTCTTGACTGTTGCTTCCTCCTGATGTGGCTAACAACAGTGTTCAGAGTCAGTCTTGATTCTCGATGCATGTCGTTTTCACTGTCGCTGGCCCTCCCTCCTTACCTGTGCGTACACGTTCCAGGCTTCGCTGCGACTGCTTCACCCTATTTTCTGTGTTCTCTGCCTTCTGCACTTTTCCATTCTCTATTGCACTTGGTTTTTTTTGCCTCCTACACCGTTGGGTAAACCAGGGTGCTCGTTCTGGTCTTCGGGCCGTTTGTTTCTGTTGCCCTTGGGACTATACCTTTCCACTGCCTCCATGCATTTTGTTGTTACATATTCCATCCCATCATTTCCTTTACGCTTTCCTGCCAGTTCTCTTCCCACTGTACCTCTCGCACAGGAAGTTCTTCAACCCATGTAGTCCCCTCATTTATAGTCAGGCTTTTCCCCATTCAACTCCTGTTATTCTCACCACTTTGCAGCTCTTGTATTCAAAGCACAGAACCACGTTGGTCGCTAGCTCCTAGGGACTTCTTCATTACTTAACGTCCCTCCAATGTCTGAGCTGCCCAGGGTGAACACAAAGGTCCAATCTGCTGGTTTCATCCTCCCCTCTCTCTCAGGTAGTGTCCTTAACATGTTTGCTGCATGGGGTTTTTCCAGCACCAAGTCCAAGCAATCTTGGCTCTCCATGTTTCGGGAACCCCCATGTGGCTCCAGGTTTTCCAGTCAATCTCCCTGTGGTTGAAATCCACCATAACCGCAAATTTGCTCTGCTGGAGTGAGCCCTTCTTGCCACCTCAGCAAGTGTGTCCACCATTGCTCTGTTTGCTCTCTTCATATCTTCTTCTGCTTCCTGCAGTCTTGTGGTGATTATACATCACGGCAATGAGCACCCCTTGATGTTTCCCCAGACTGAAGTGTACCAACTAAGTAGAGTCTTCTCATCCATATGCCTTCCATTTCTCGAAGTTCCATCTGTTTTTTACGAGCAGAGCAACCCCACCTTCCCCACTGCCCCTTCTATATTTCCTCATGATCTTTATCCTTGTGGGAAGATTGCATCTGTTATTTGTCCCTCTGTGAGTTTCGTTTTCTGTAACTGGGGACATCTCATTGAATTTGCCTTTCTTACCATTACTCATCTTTATATCGTTAGTCATCTCATTTGTGTACCAAACCTTCAACATCTGTTCGAATACTGTACTGTGGTGCGAGGGGTGTGAACAGAGGGATCGGTGTGTGATGGTTGTATTGGACTGTTCAGTTGCCTTGGTGGGGGTGTCGTGGCTGGAGTCCTTCTGCTGGTGTTTCCTGGGGGTGTGCTTGTCCTTCCATTTGTTCCTGGTTATTCTGCTCCTCCTTTTTCCATTTCCTCCATTTCCCTCCTTTCGTTTTTGAACTCTCTCTTTCCCATCGTCTTTCTTTTCGTCCTATGTTCTGTCTCTATCGAGGTACACACGCCTGAACTCCTGCTTGCCTCTCAGCCGTGCTTTCTCCTCAGGATATGGTTTCGGTATGATTCTGCCTTGTAAAATTACTTTAGAGAGGCCGATTCCTTTTCTTTGTGAACCACCCGATTCTTCCAAAAATTTGCCACCTGGTCATGTCCTCCCCCTCGCCTATCAGACTTCATGATACCTTCAATCGCTTTTTCTCCTCCTCTTCTTTCATCATAAGGTTCCTCCCCTTTTTAGCTCGTCCTAGAGGCCCATAGACAAACACTGATTCTCTTCCCTTTCCCCCACCTCCCAATGTGGTCTCCAATCGCATCCTCTGATGTGTTTTAGCTTCTTCCTTACCCTGCTGTGTTCCTTCCTGTCAGTCCTTCCCTAGTTATGGCCCCTATGCTCCTTGGTTTGTCCTTTCCTGCTCACACTGTTCCTGGCCCCCAAAGGTATCTGGTAAGGTCCCTGCAAACATCTGGCCCCTAGTTCCTTCAATGTCTTCCAAACCTCACATTTTTGTCCTAGTGGTGTGCCCCTGTTCTTTTGTTTTGGCCCCATGTGGGTTTTGACCAGGACCACTGCATACAGTTTATTTCCATGTTCCCATTCAGCCTGTTGTCTGTGTCCTGATGTAGCCATTGCCGATGCTACTTTCTGTAATATCTTTCTCTAATGCTGTTTCGAGATGTCTCACTTCCCATCAATTAATCTCTATTCTTGTTTTTCCTGCTGCCTGTTGCATGTTGCTTTCCACCTCTGCATTCTGGGTCTGCTAAACCTCTCTTCCATCTACCTTGCCAGCTCATCTAGTCCTCCTTCCCCACCTCTTCCTCCCTTTTTTTGATCTCTGCCTCCCAAATCCTCCCTCCCAGATTCGTTCTCTTGGAGCCCCCTTGTTCCTCCATCCTAGTTTTTAGTTCCCCCTTTGCTCCACAGAAGGAAGGGGGCTGGGTGTTATGGGGAGGGGAATAAGATGTTAGGGAGAGGGGGTGGATGCTTATGGGGGAGGGGAGGATTGTTATTGGAGGGGTACGATAGTTGGGGGATGGGTTAGATGGTTTGGGGGGAGTGGTAGGTGGTTAGGAAGAAGGGGGAAGTGGTTGTTAGGAGGGGGGAGTAACGTGTTTGAGAGAGATAGCGGTGATGGATGGTATGGGGGGAGGGGGAATATTGAGTTATTGGAGGAGGGAGGTAGATTGGGGGGGGTTATATGGTTTGGGTGGGGTAGGGGTTAGGTGGTTTGGGGAGGGTTAGGGTGGCTAAGGTGAGTGGTTAGGGAAGGGGGAGAAGGTGGTTAGGGAAGGGGAGAGGGTTAGGGAAGTGGGGAGAGAAGGTGTTAGGGGCGGGTGGGTAAATGTGTTTGTGTCAAATTTTTATGTCAAGTGGTGGTGGTGGTGGTGGGTGGTGGTGGTTGGTGAGGTGTGTGTGTGTGTGTGTGTGTGTGTGTGGGTGTGTGTGTGTGTGTGTGTGTGTGTGTGTGTGTGTGGTGTTTGTGTGTGTTTGTGTTGTGTGTGTTGTTTGTGTGTGTGATTTGTGTGTGTTGTTTGTGTGTGTGTGTTTGTGTGTGTGTGAAATCGCCTAGTAGTTTACCATATTTGTCCTAAGCTGCAGGTGTGTGTAAATGTGTGGTATATGTGTGTTTCGTGTGTATGGGGGAGGTGTGAGGGGAGATACTGCTAACTACATACCAGTAATTCTGGAGTTTATAAAAACGCAGAACTTGCTAACTAGTGTCTAGAGCTTCTACGAGTGTCTACCCTTGTGTGTGTGTGCTTGAGTTGAGGGAGGGATGGAATGGGGGGGAGGGTAGGTGGTGTGGTGAAGATTCCATAGAGTAGGCACAAATTTAGTCTCATCTATCTATCCCAATTATGCTACTCCTCTCCACTTATTGCCCCTTTCTGGATTTATGTAATAAAATTGTTGGCTGGGTTATTAACAAATTCCTTGTTCACATGAGAGAAGGAACTTCCTAGCTTCCTAGTATTCTTACAAACTACCGGTAGGATAACACTCATGCCCTACCCCATGTGTGCGTGTGTGTGTTTTGTGTTGTGTGTGTGTGAGTGTGTGCGGTGTGTGTGAGAGAGGTGTCCTTGTGCGGATGTAATGACTGCCATACAATTTTTGTGACCTGACCACCCCCTCCTTGGTCCTTAACCCTCGCACCGTCTTACAATTGTTGCCCTTAAAAGAAGGCTTGTTCCCCGCCACCTAGCTTATTAGTAAGTTACTTCGCCTTGTGGGTGTGTGTGGGGTCTGGATTTAAATAACAATTAATGCTTGTTATTATCCTGTTTCCTTGTTGACATTGGGAGAGAACTTCCTAGCTTTCCCTACGTATTCACTTCCTGCTAATAACGACTGGAATTAATACTACTACACTACTCCCTCGCTGGACTCTTAACCTAGTCGTCTAAAATCTAATCTACCTCTCAAACCGTCAACACTAAAATTCTCTATGTCTATGCTAATTTTCTATTCTAATTCTGGTAATAGCTTGCAGGAGTGAGTGACCAAAATCAAACAGTATGCAAGGAAGGCCAGAAAGCCAGACAGTCCTTTTCAACATGCAAACCAACAAATAGGTGGCAATGAAACTTGCATGCCTGCTCTGCAAAATGGTGTGTCGGGGTGCGGTGACAAGTTGCCATCTGCTGATGACGAAGTCGTCGTACATATTAGGAGGGTTTTTGTAGGGCCTAAAATAAAAATAATGCCCTGATTTAGGAGATCCATTCCTCACATCAATATCCTTTCATTCACGTTTCCTTTCTTCAACAAACTTTTGGAGATATTAACCCGCTGCCTCATCGCCTTAATAATTCCCTATCCTTCACACGCTTCACAACACAAAAACAATTATATTTCCTTCCTTCAACCGCGTGATGTTTATTAAAATAATTAAACCATATATTCCTCATACAATCTAACATCATCCAATTCACAAACATTACGAAATTCTCCTCATGATTCTCAATACATTAATTACATCCCAAATTCCTATCAAAAATAAAAAATCTATAAAAGAATAACATTATACAATATAATATCGACCTCCCCCTATATTCTAAATCCGCTCCCAACCTGAAATATGCTCACTAAAGAATCCACGCCGCTTAAATTAATCCCGCTATTTTTTTTGTATCCCTTAAATTCCCCTAATCATTTACAAATATCAACATTCCAAACAAAAACAATACCTTCTCATACAATAATACACAGCATTTAAGGCGCCTCAACTACACAACCTACCACCCACAATTCACATCCCCCTTCAACCCAAGCAACAACATCCGCATAAACCACACCCCGCTTACAAAAACGCACAAACCCTCCACATACTCCCCAACACCCCTCTGCGCCACCCCCTCAAACACATAGCCCCTCCCTACCAACACTGCACCATCCCCGGACCCAACATCCCCACCACCACCCACCAGCCACACCCCTCGCCCTACGCGACGCGGGCGACCCATACCATAGCCCTCACCCTAAATAGCGGACACATCACCCCAGCCGCGTTGACCCCTAGTAGAATGCCAAAGACAACCACCACCCCTATGTCACACCACCCCATCCAGAACAACCCACCCACTAACCTCCACCCACACGCAAACCAACAGCCAAGACCGACGTCACCCGCCGCGACTACACAGCACCTTCCTCCAATCCCTCAACACCAAGCCCAACAATGATCACCAACCCCCCATACCTACCACCTTCACCATCCTTTAATCACCTACACGTCAATCTCATCATTCTCATACCCTCACCACCCCCGCTGGTGTGTATTGATTACCTCATCTTGCTAATTTTTTACCTCGCATATTATATTAAACTTAAATCCCTTAATTTTCCACGATCAACACTCACTCCTGTAATGCAACACTAGCTGTATATATACAACAAACACATCAGAATCTGTTATCACATAAAAATAGTACATACTTAAAAAACACTTTAATCATTCGAAAATACACAGAATAGGTCTTTTCAACATAATTATACCACCCCGCCCCCTATTTCCCCCCCGTCCAACAGACCTAACCCCGACAACATTATCGTAGATTGACTGGTTCGGGTACTTTTCGTTGTTTGCACACTCTTGGTATACTTTACACTTTTTTGTCACTGCAACGTACAACTGCTGTGACGTAGGTGTCCGGTTGGGTCCACTACTAACTAGTTCTTTCATCAACGGACATAGGGTCCAAACTGGTAACTTATCTTCTACTTACACCTCATGATGGAGGTGGGGGGTTCGACTTTATGACGTCTACTTTCTACTACTTTCGTTTCTTCAGAAATTTCAAACTTTACTTAACTACTTTAAGACTTTTCTGACGTAAAGGAACCTACTTCTTCAGCTTGTCACTTACTGGGGAAGGTGATAACGCGGGGGATCACTCACTTTCAACTTTTGCACTGTTTCTCTTTTTTTGGGGGGTGACGCGGGACGGGGGTGCGTGTACGGTTGGGGATGGTGACGTTGTGACGTGGGGGGTGTGTCAACTACTGATTCTTCAGGTCACGGTGGTTAAACTTGTTTCTTAAACACCTTCCCTCTCACTCTATACGGTGGGTTTCTGGTGTGGGACGTAACAGGGGGGGAGGGGCGGTTGGGGGGTCACTAACATGTAACTTGGTCGTTAACTGACTGTCACCGACAACATACTCCTTTTCCTTGTTAACTTAAATCTTTCTCTACTACATCATTACTGAAACTTCTGGTGACGGGACTTTCACAGGCACTGATCCATTCTACTACTTTTACATAGGTGGTCGTAACATTGAGTGTTGTTGTTGTGCGTTGGTTTGCTGGTGTTGTTGTTGTGCTTTTGGTGTTGCGGGTTGTTGTTGTTGCTGCTGTTGGTGCTGCTGCATGTTGTTGTTTGCTGGTGTTGGTGTTGCTGCTGTTGTTGTTGCTGGTGTTGTTGTTGCTGCTGTTGTTGTTGCTGGTGTTGGTGTTGCTGGTGTTGGTGTTGCTGCTGTTGTTGTTGCTGGTGTTGTTGTTGCTGGTGTTGGTGTTGCTGCTGTTGGTGTTGCTTCTGTTGTTGCTGGCGTTGGTGTTGCTGGTGTTGGTGTTCCTGCTGTTGGTGTTCCTGCTGTTGGTGTTGCTGCTGTTATTGCTGTTGGTGCTGCTGCTACTGGTGTTGCTGCTGCTACTGGTGTTGCTGCTGCTACTGGTGCTGCTGCTACTGGTGTTGTTGCTGCTACTAGTGTTGCTGCTGCTACTGGTGCTGCTGCTACTGGTGTTGCTGCTGCTACTGGTGCTACTGCTACTGGTGTTGCTTCTGCTACTGGTGCTGCTGCTACTGGTGCTGCTGCTACTGGTGTTGCTGCTGCTACTGGTGCTGCTGCTACTGGTGTTGCTTCTGCTACTGGTGCTGCTGCTACTGGTGCTGCTGCTACTGGTGTTGCTGCTGCTACTGGTGCTGCTGCTACTGGTGTTGTTGCTGCTACTAGTGTTGCTGCTGCTACTGGTGCTGCTGCTACTGGTGTTGCTGCTGCTACTGGTGCTACTGCTACTGGTGTTGCTTCTGCTACTGGTGCTGCTGCTACTGGTGCTGCTGCTACTGGTGTTGCTGCTGCTACTGGTGCTGCTGCTACTGGTGTTGCTTCTGCTACTGGTGCTGCTGCTACTGGTGCTGCTGCTATTGATGCTACTGCTACTGGTGCTGCTGCTACTGGTGCTGCT
>NC_069406.1:61793798-61798798 GCF_026875155.1 Cherax quadricarinatus | reverse complement strand
GCAACAGTCAGCATGGGCTCCAATCAGGGTTCCCCCGGATACCACAGGAGGGCAATACCAGCGAGTTCCCAGCACTGGGCTCCCAGCGGGGGCATCAGAGGGCAACACTGGTTTGCAGCAGCGCGGCAACTGCGGCGTCAGATGGCAAGGTGGCCAAGAAGGCAGAATCATTGGAAAACCAGCCACAGGCCGGGCAGGTCCCAGCTGGGCACCAACATTCCCTTGCCATACGGCCAGCAGGCCTCTTCCCTAGGACAGGCCCCCCCCTGTGAGCAGCCAGCGACAGGCAGAGGTTCCCCGCCGGGGGACTTGGAAGCCCATGGCCACTCATGCCGGGCCCAGGGTGCACCCAGCTTATGCTGCTGCAGTGTCGACAGCCACCCAGACATACCAGTGACCCAGCCCCGCCTCGACGGGTCGTCCAGCTCAATGCCTGCAGAGTAATGGTCGAATCCTTTCCGGATCGACTGAAGAAAACCATCGGGGTCATCTCAGCGCTCCTCTGTCGCCTGCTGCCGTCGGCAGAGGACAGGGGCGCCTGCAGGCAGCCCCTGTCAGGGATGCGGGGCGTGGTCCTACTGGACGGGAAAAAGACTCGATGGAACTCAACCCAAACATCCAGGAGTCCTTCCAGTCTGTGATGGAGGAGGCCCGGAGTGCCAACAACGGACGACGATCCCAGGCAGAGATGGAATCAGTGAGCCACCTCTGCGGCCCTTGAAGATCCTCCAGTGGAACATTTGTGGGCTGCAGCGGAAAATTCACTTAGTGATTGAAGCTGCAGTTCGGGATGGGGTTGATGTCTTCCTGTTTCAGGAGACACTCACCGATTTGTCACGTCAATTGCACGCCACGTATTCCGGGATCTCTGCCTACCTACAGCGCCCTGGAAGGGACTGGCAGGGGCACGGCGATCTACGTCAGGACCACTATCCCTCATTCAATCTCCACTGACCCCATCGACTGTGGGGAGGGCGAAAGAGGTTCAGGCTGTCACCCAAACATGGCGGATGGCCCTCTCGTGGTTTACAATATTTACAGAAAGCTCTCGGTACACCCTTGACATCTCAGGGGTGGCAGCACTCGCCCCACGGAGGGTCTTGTTGTGGCTGGGGATGTCAATCCCCACCACCCAATACTTTCTTCTGTCTCTCCTACCAACGCAGCGGGGAGGCACCTTGCGGCTGTGCTGGAGGAGGTCCCTGAAAATCGCCCCCCTCAATAATGGTGAGCCAACCCATCACTATGGTGGCCGCCTGGATGTCACACTATCTCTAGGCGGTTGCTCTCGAGCGCGAGATGGGGGGTCCACCCCCGTCTCACCCAGTGATCACTTTGCAGTGGCCCACTACGCTGATGGTCCAGCGGTGCCCGCTCCCCACACCTACCCCCAGATGGAATCTAAAAAAGGCCGACTGGCAGTGCTTCCAGGAGGTCATTGAGCGTTGGTGGGCGGAGTCCCCCTTCCAGAAGACCAGATGAGGCGGCTCAAAGCTTGCAGTGGCCTTCACATGCGCAGCTGAGGCAGCAATACCTAAGATTACAGGTGGAGGGTCATATAACGTGACTGGGTTTTTACAATGAGGACATCAGGGAACAGAACCACCGCATCAATGTTGTACGCCCAAAATGCACAGGCGTAATCCCACGGTTGAGTCCATGCGTCTGCTCAGGGAAGTGGTGCGGCATGCACGCCATGTCTCACACAGGGTCCGGCAGGCTAAATGGTTCGAGTGGTGTGCCTCCTTCAGCTACTCCTCCACCTTATCTGAGATTTGGACCAAGTTACGATTGGCCACTGGGCAGCGTCGCATGTGGCTCGGTTGCACCCAGACCCCGCAACGGAGGCAGAGCGTCTGGTGGACCTATTCACCTCCAGAGCGGCCAGGCTCAACTGCCTCAGGATCTCCAGGACCTCCAAGCCACCCTCCTTCCTGAGGGTGAAGGTGATCCAAGCAGCATGCCAGGCTGGGGATGTCACAGATGAAGACTTCACCGACCAGGAGCTCCAGGCACCTTCACATCTCATCGAGACACTGCTCCGGGGGATGATGGTATCACCTATGGCATGATCACTCGGTCTGGCCATTCTGGACATTCAGCTGTCCTGGGAGTCATCAACCAGACTTGGCGAGCTGGCAAACTCCCTGTCGTATGGAAGGGGCTGACACATAACCCATTCCCAAGCTGGGGATCCTGGCAGTGTGAGACCCATCTCCCTCACCAGTTGCATTTCGAAGGTGTCTGAAAGGATGGTGTTGGAGCGCCTGAGGTGGAAGCTTGGCCCTCCTCAAAAACACCTCTATGGCTTCACCAGAGGAGTGGGGACTTTCGAAAGCCTTACCACTCTACTGACCGGCATTGGGTCGGACGCCCAAGCCCACATTGTTGTCTTTCTTGACCTCGAGAAAACTTTTGAGCTAGGGCCAGTGCACCTGCCCTCCTCTCACTCTTGGCCCGCAGGGGGATTAAAGGCAGGTGCTTTCATGGCTTCGTTCCTATCTCCAGGACAGGCGGGCCCGGGTACGCTTCCCGGGGCATGCCTCTTCTCCCCAAGACCCTGGACAATGGCACTCCACAGGGCGGGGTGCTTAGTCCCCCCCTGTTCAATGTACTGATGCACCAGCTGGTGGTGCTTGCCTTTCTCCAGAGGGACCGTTTCCCCCTCAGCTATGCCGATGACCTGGGACTTGTCGTACCTAGGAAGCGCCGGCTTTTTCAGCGTGCCCAGGAGGAAACCCCGATCTGCTGGCTTCCACCTGCCGTCACTTGGGGCTCAAGATATCTGCAGCAAATCCAAAGCCATGGGTCCTTCGCACCAAGGTGCCCAGTCAGAGGGTGCGGGTCCTGGCATCGACCTGGAGTGGGTTCACAGTTTTTAGGTAACCCTTTGGCATTTCATTGACAGGCACCTCACCTTCCAGAAACATGTTTCGCCACATTAAAGAGAGGGCTCGCAGAGGGGCAGGGCATTGAGTGCCATGGCCAACCCTAGGGTTGGGGCCAGCCTCGAGGTCATGAGGTTGTTCTACATCCAGGAATACGTTCCCTCGTTTGGGCTATGGGCACTTGCTCTGGTTACCAGACCCACAAACATCAAATCCCTCTGTGTCTCCAGAACACAGCTGTACGGGCCATGCTGGGGGCTCCTAGGTGGGCCAATGCAGTGGCTCTGAACCTTGAGGTGCGCTACAGCCTCTTGAAGACAGGATCCAAAATGGTAGCTGCCAGGAGGATTGCAAAGTATCTCCGACTCCCCGGGTTGACAAACTGATGAAGATTTACGGTCCGCCAGGGACAGGTCATTCCATGCATCCCGGCCGCCGATGGAATGTGGTCGGTAGCAGATGCCACACAGAAGCTCTTTTCCCATGACATTGCTCCAGGCGGGGGGCTGCCGACAGACTGGGAGCGAACTACACGGTGCCACCCCTTGGGCACCAGAGACGTTTGCCCGTGAGCTGGACAAACCCCACCAGACAGCAAAAGGCATTGCACCCCGGGGCATTCTGCACCACCTTGCCTCGGCTAGCATTGTGGGTGCGGAAGGCCCAGGGTGTTTTGCCATATTACACTGATGGCTCCAGAGACCCAGTGGCAGGCCGCCCCAATGTGGGGTTTTCCAAAAGCAATCTGACAGCAGGTTGGGCCCTCCCCGACCATTGCACCATCCTCCAGGCCGAACTCTTTTTCCATCCCAAAAAGCTCTGCGGCATGGGTCTTGCAGGCCATCAGCATCCCCCCTCATCCACGTGATTCCAAGCAGCAATCCAGCGCTTATGCACAGAGAGCCAAAGGACAAACATACACTTAATCACATCCATCCGGGGGACCTGCAGACCCCTCATGGCCCAGGGTCGCAGGGCTACCATCAAATGGATCCCGAGCCCTGTTGGGGATCCCTTGGCAATGATGCTGCAGATGAGGCTGCTAGGACTGCAACCCTCGAGGCACAGCCACATGCTGCGATCTCCATCAGCCTCAGCCGATTGCACTGTTGGCTGCTGGTGCGGCGAGGCGCCCATTCCCGACCCTGGGGAGTCACGGAGCCTCTGTTGGGATGTCAGGGCGACCCACAGGGTGCCCCTCCAAGTCTTCGGACCCCAGTCCAGGGGAAATGAGGGTGCATATCCACCGCCTACGCTTAGGGTATCTCACCACTGCGCGGATTGTTGAACGGGCACGAAAAGGGGCTCTGTGCCCATTGTGGGCCGAATGGTTCCTCAGCCCTTGGTGCACTACCTGTTAGATGCCCGGCTACGATGCCCCTTCGCCGTAGACACTTCCCCAAAGACCCCCGTAGGGCAGACCCGAGAAAATGAGGCAGCAATCTTGTGTACTTAGCTGTCAGGGACTTGGAAAACCTTACTTCCAAATCCTTGCTGTATCCGCCCCCCGTGAATTGCAGCGAGGGCCTGCTTTGGGCCTCCATGCACTGCACACCAGCCACTGTTAGTGCACACTAACGTTTGGTACGTCATCTGGCCATAGGGCCGGTGAGGTACCCCCCCGTTCCTGCTGAAGACCTGCCACACAGGTGCAAGTAAAGATAAATGTCACTTCCCTACCCGGGGAGCCAATGCCGGGTCACCAAAATGGAAGAGACCCGGGCCGGGATTACCGGCGAATCAAATAGAATAGAATAGAACAATATACATGTATATGACAGGAGATACTTGCTTTGTCTCCTGACAATACAACAACTACAGACGTTGTTATGGTAACAGATGGATCATCTAAATTATTAAAATCCGTGTCAGGAAGCACTTGTCTTGTTTAGTGGTGAATAAAACAAGAAGGCCAGTTGACACGCTGAATATATGCCATTAGGAATGGATTTCTCTAAGCGCTCGTATGCTGAGAGTTCACATTTATTCCTGTGAAAATATTTTGGGCTGGTGAAAAGATTAACGTACGCCTTAAGGCACTCGTGCAGCTGATGTCTATAACCCCCAGTGACCAACTAACCCAAAACCCGTAATCTTTAATTCCCAGGACGT
>NC_069406.1:61733947-61793298 GCF_026875155.1 Cherax quadricarinatus | reverse complement strand
TTGGGAAAACTGTTTTTCAATGAAATACCTTGAAACTGACTCAAAGAAAGCAGAAATGTTCATTTTTACCAAAGACAAAAGTAAACAAATCATGCCAAGCGCCCAAAATTACACGTCAACTGGTGGTCTAATTTTCTTTCACAAGTGCGCTGATATTATTTATACCATTTCTACACTAATGCAGTAGTCTGCATAACAGCAAATCTTCTATTTTTTGTGAGAATAAAAATTCAAAGTGGAAAGCAAAAGAATGTAAGAGAGGCGTGGGAACGTGACTAATGAACAGAGGAAATGTTATTTTAGTGCCAGGAATGTCTTTCTTGTTTATTCTGGACTCTATTCGGAAATTGACATCTTTTGAAATTTGTGTGAAATTGGCAAAATTGCTAAATTCTGACCACTGTATTGGATAGTTGAAATCGGTAAATGGGTGGTTTCTTGTACTCATTCGATAGAAAAAATGTAGTTCTAGTGAAATAGTTATGATTTTTGTCGACTAGTACACTGGAATTGGCCGAAAATAGGGCTCAAAGTGGGCAAAATCGCCAATGCATAAACATCGTTGAGACCGCTAACTTCGCGAGAGTATATTTCCGTAAGTTTTCCATCAAATTTCATACTTTTCGTGTCATTATGATCAGGAAAAGATTCTCTATCTTTTCATAAGAAAAAATTATTTTTTTTTTTTTTGAAATTTGGCTGACCCTGAGAACAAGTCTCTGAGAGGACCTACCGACCCCCAAAGGATTAACCCTTTGACTGTCGAAGGGCCAAATCCTGAAGTTGCTTCTGGTGTCGCAAAATATTCGAAAAAAAAAAAATTATTTTTTCTTATGAAATGATAGAGAATCTTTTCCCGATTGTAAAGACACCAAAAAAACGAAATTTGATGGAAAACTGACGGAATTACGCTCTCGCGAAGTTAGCGACTTCGGCGATATTTAAAAATCGGCAATTTCGCCCACTTTGAGCCCTATTTTCGGCTAATTCCGTTATTCCAGTCAACCAAACTCATAACTATTTCTTCAGAACTCTATTTTTTCTATCGATTGAGTACAAGAAACTGCCCATTTACCGATTTCAACTACCCAATAACATGGTCAGAAATTTGCAATTTGGCCAATTTCACAAAATTAAAAAATACGACAATTTCAAAATAAGGTCCAGAATGAACAATGCAGACATTCCTGGCTCTAAAATAACATTTTCTTTGTTCATCAGTCATGTCTCCAGGTCCCTGTGATATTACTCTTGCTTTTTATTTTGAAATTTTATTCAAACAAAAAATAGAAGATTTACTGTTATGCAGACTACTGCAATACTGTAATAATTGTAAAAATTACATCCAACCCATTCATGACTGCGTATTAGAATGGCTATTTGGACATTTATTGGACAATGACATCATTTGTTCACTTTTGAACATCGGCAAAAATCAAATATTTCCTGTACTTTGTGCTCCATTTCCAGGTTCTTTTTATAGTAAAATTAATCAAAATCACCTCCATTTCTATAATATAGTTTCCATTCTATCAAATGAGACCAAGAAAACGAGAATACAACCACAAATACTATACGAAAAAAACCCAAAAAGTGGGCATTTTAATTAAAAAAAGGGCGGATTTTTTTTTTTCTCATTAGACTGCGTGCCCAGGATTTCTTTTATGTGGTGCACACTGACCACAAGACCCATTCTCTCACGGGGGCCTACACTTTCTCCTGCCTGTTTTAAAAGCCGCTAAAAATTTATGATATATATACGTCAAACACTACCTCGCAAACGTATAATACGGCCGGACAGCAAAGGGTTAAATCTAAATTTTTTTTTTTTTTTTTATTATCACCCCGGGCCGATTCCCCCCAAGGGCGGGTGGCCCGAAAAAAGAAAAACTTTCACCATATTCATTTCCATCACTGTTTTGCCAAAGGGTGCTTTACATAAGTTTTAAAACTGAAAACATTAACACCCCTCCTTCGAGTGCAGGCACTGTTTTCCCCATCTCCGGGACTCAAGTCCGGCCTGCCGGTTCCCTGAATCCCTTAAAAATTTTTATTTGCTCAACTCCAACAGACGTAAATTTTAAAAACCATTTGCTCCTTCACTCCTATCAAACCGCTCACCATCCCTGCGGGGGAAAGTCCAAGCCCCTCCACAAAAAACCCCTTTTACCCCCCCCCCAAACCCCCCGGGCCCCCCTCCCCCCCTTTCCTTCCACTACAACTGATACACTCTTGAAGTCTTCTGTTTCGTCCTTCTCCCAAGTCCAACCACCTCAAAAACCCCTTTCCTCAGCCTTGGACAAATTTTTGGTTTAACCCCGCACCTCCTCCTAACTTCCAAACTACAAATTTTCTCTGCTTTATATTCACCCACACATTCCCCTAACATACATTCCACTGCCTCCAGCCTTCTCCTCGCGCAACATTCATCCCCCACCTCCCACCCCAAAAAAGACTTTGGAAAAACATATCCATACATTCCCTCTTTGCCCCCAAGGCAAAGTTCTTTGTTCCACAGACCCCCAAGGCACCACTCAATCTTTTTCCCTCTCAATTCTATGATTCCCTCTCTTTCATAGACCCATCCGCTGACACGTCCCTCCCAAATATCTAATAGTTCCCTCCTCCATACTCTCTCCCCCCAAATTTGATATTCAATCTTTCACACTAATCTTTTTTTATCTCAAAACCTTACTCTTTCCTGTATTCCCTTTAATTTTCTCTTTTGCACCCCCCCCAAATTCACCCACCAATCCTGCAACTTCTTTTTCAAATCCCCCAAGAGCACAGTGCATCAGCAAAGACAGCTGTGAAACTCCCACTTTGGTGTGTTTTTATCTTTTAACTCCACCCTCTTGCCAAGACCCTCGATTTACTTCTCTTAAAACCCCCATCTATAAATATATTAAAAAACCCGGGACTCACACACCTTGTCTAAGGCCTATTTTTACGGGAAAAAATTCCCCCTTTTTTTCACATCTCTAACTTGACCCTCACTATCCCTGTAAAAACTCTTCAGTTTTTCAGTAACCTACCTCCCACACCATCACTTGCAACACTGCCACATTGCCCCCCCATCCACCCTGTCATACGCCTTTCAATCCAAAAAATGCCACAAAGACCCCTTTACCTTATCTAAAAACGTCACTTATATGTTTTACTGTAAAACCGGGCCACACACCCCCCACCCTTTTTTAAAAACCTCCTTGTTCACTGCTATCCTTTCCCGTCTTTTCCTTTTAAATTTTTTTCAATTATAACTCTACCATAACTTTACCAGGGAAACTCAACAGACTTACCCCCTATAATTTTTTTCACCCTTTTTATCCCCTTTTCCTTTATACAAAGGAACTATGCATGCTCCTGCCCAAACCCAGTACCTTTCCCTCTTCCAAAATTTATTAAAAATTTCACCCAACCCCTCCAAAAAAATCCCCATCTTTTAACATTTCTATCTTTTTTCCCCTCAATCCCCCTGCCTTTCCCCCTTTTTTTTTCCTACTGCCTCACGAACTTCCCCCCCCACTCACAACTGACCCTTTCCCCACTCCTACAAGAGTTATTCCCCTTGCCCTAACCGAAATCACAGCTTCCCTATCTTCTCAACATTTAACAATTCCCCAAAATTTTTCCTTTCCCATCTTCCAATACCTCAAACTCTCCTTTTAAATAACTCTCCTCTTATTTTTAACTGAAAATCCATTGTTCTCTGGGCTTTCTTAATTGTAATCTCACTCCAAAACTTTTTCTTTTTTTAAAACAAAATTTTTTTGATAACATCTCCCCCACCTCTCATTTGCTCTTTTTTTTACTTTGTTTTCACCACCCTTAACTTCTCTCTTTTTCCCAATTACCTTCCCTCCTTGCATCACTTCTACTTGAAAAAACTTCTCATAGCAAATTTTTTCTCCCTTACAACTCTCTTTACATCATCTTTTCCCCCAAATCGCTCCCTTCCCCCTGCACCCCTTTCCTGTAACCACAAACTTTGCTGAACACTCAAACACTACATTTTTTAAACCTCCCCCATATTTTCGACCCCATTCCCATGCTCTCATTAGCCCATCTATCCTCCAATAGCTGTTTATATCTTCCCTAACTCCCTCCTCTTTTTTTAAAAACCCTTTAACCTCTCTCTTCCCTGATGTTTCTATTCTCCTTGTATCCCATCTACCTTTTACCTCATGTAGCTACAACTAGAAAGTGATCTGATATATCTGTCCCCCCTCTAAAACTGTACATCCTGAAGCCCTACCAACAGTCTTTTATCTACCAATAAATAATCCAACAAACTATGTCATTTCGCCCTACATCAATCGTGTATACTTATTTATCCTCTTTTTTTTAAAAAAGTATTACCTAAATAAACCCCCCTTTATACAAAATTCAATCAAAGGGCTCCCATTATCATTTTCACCCGGCAACCCCAAAATTACCTACCACACCCTCTCTAAAAATTTTTCCACTTTAGCAATCAAGTCCCCTACCCCAATTTCTCTCTCACTTGGGTTCAAAGGCTCCATAATTTACTTTAACATCTCCCCAAAAACTCTCTCTCCCCTGCATCCTCCTTCTCCCCGGGGCTACACCTTATTATGACCCCTTTTTCGCATCCCAAACCCTTTTTTTAATCCACATAATTCTTGAATTTACACATTCTTCTCTTTTCCCTTCCCTAAAATGATCTTTAACATTACTGCTACCCCTTCCTTTGCTCAACTCTCTCAGATACTCCAGATTTAACCCCTTTTTTTTTCCCCCCCCCTGAAACCCCCTACCCCCTTTAGCTTTTTTTCGCTTAGGGCCAGGGAATCCAAATTCTTTTTATTCATAACCACAATCATTGTTTTTTTGTCATCCCCCCTACATCCACGCAATTTAAGAAAACCCCGTTTTATAAAGTTTTTCTTCTTCTCTTTTTTAGTAATTGTATACAGGGGAAGGGTTTACTAGCCCATTTCCCCGGGATTTTTTTCCAGTTTTAATGCATTCTTTCAAGCATTTTTTTGAAAGGATAGCCCCCTTTTTTATCGGTTTATTTTGTCCACTTTTACTTAAAAAAAGTTTGTGTAGGAGCTATACGACCCCTTAAAAACAACAACAAACATGGCCCCCTGGCCCGGGGCCAAAGCTCTCGCTTCAACCCCAGAGGGCTGAGTTTTATTCCCCCGGGGGGGTAAAACATTTCGAGCGTTTTCCTGTTCACCCAGCAGCAAGTGGGGACCCGGGGTTTTTGACGGGGGTGCATGCACCCGGGGGACAAAATTGAGCCCCCATGGAAAAAAACCAGTCCCCCATGACATTTTGCCTTTCTTGGGTTTCCTGGGGGGCTAACTCTGGGGGGTTAAAAATTCGAAACGAAATCTTATCTTAAGCACCATAAAAACCATGGAGTATTTATAAAAATAGTTTCATAAATTTTTGCATACTTTTAAAGGAGGGGCTAAATTAGAGCTATCGGGCTATTCAATTTAATTAAAGCTTTTTGCTGCTTTAATATTTTTCCTCAACTTGTATAAGTTTATTTAAGTACAATAGATAAATTCCCCAAGATACCCATAACATGAATTTTTTTTCATTGGGGTTTTCTTTCCACTTTGGTGAACCATCACAATTGTTTTGATTTGACTTCATTTAATTGTTTCCGAGGTAAGCTGTCAACTTTGTCAAAACTTTTGGGGGCCTTTGGGGGGAAATAAACAACTTTAACTGTAATTCCTAAATTATTGTATATCTGCCCTTTGAGGTCAGATATGTAGCAATATTTTTCCTTCCTTTTTAAGGGGTCTTATTCTTTTCTTTGGGGGTTTTGGGCCCCGTTGCCATTGGCAATGCTTCAGACATTTACTTGTTTTATAGTACAAAAGTGCGAATTTTCATTTTGTCTGGCTTGGGGTGAAACGGCATCCCATTTTTTTAGTTAATGCATGTTTCTTGGTTTCTGCAATTGGTTTGACATTATGGATCTCCACAAGTTAGTATTGTGTGTGTCTTTGCTATGCCATCACGGGATGCAAATACCTCAGTATCCTACATTTTTTTTTGCCTGAATGCTTTTTTAAAAAAACCCATCCCCTAAGAATTTTAATTTTAAATTATTTTTTTACAATTTTTAAATTTCCAGCTTAAATTGAAGATCTATAGTGCATGTAGAAGGCTAGTGTGCTGTATATGTGGTTGTCTAACTTCCTATTAAAAAATTTAAAAAATTATGCTCATAAAATTTGCAAGTATTTACGGAGCAAGGGACTTTGTCATTCAGAGAATAGTGAACAAAACATAAACCAGCTTTATTAAAGGGACATTTTTGGCACATTTCTCACCCTCATAGCATACTTATAATTTGTATATTTGCAGACAGAAAATCTTAAAAGTTGGCAGTAAGAATAGCATGAACTATGAAAAATTCCAATATTAGTCTTTTCATTGCACTTTCCCATATCTTTGCTTTGTTTTAAAATATTTTACCTTTTATTTGTCTAAATTAAAATGCAGTTTGCTTGACCTGGCATTGAATGCAACATACATAACTATCAAGCCCCTTGTATTTTTTTTTTTGTAAATGCATCTCTCTGATTTTTTAAAATAACCAATTAATTAGTACTGTACCCCCATCAGCCAAGCACCATTGTAAAACGGGGTTGGGATTGGGAAAACACCACTAAGGAAAAATTTTAAGGAGAGGGAACTATCCAGCATCTGGTGTCCCTCGATGCAAGGCCCCTAAACAACAGAGCCAAATTATTTATTTATTTTATTTTTAAAGGACCCCAATAAAAATAAGTCCTCGTCTTATTTTTTTGGATTACCTAGGTTTTAACATACGCTATTAGAAAATCTATGTAACGTTTTTTGTGTATCCCTGAATAAATTTACTACTTTTTTTATTTTTTTCTTTGCAAACAGACATTGAGATTTTTTTTAAAATATGGGTTGCAATGCAAAGAGATCCTCTATTATCCTAGGCTTATGGGCCAACTTAAAAATTTTTGGGCTTACAGACTATTTAAAATACTAAGGTTTTTATCATAGTTTAAGTAGGACATAATTATTTCATATTGAACAGTAGACTATTTAATTTTAAGTGAATTAAATTTGTATAAACAAAGGATAATTCATATATCTAAAATGCTTTTGTGAAAAAACAATGTTCATTTTTTTCCTGTCAACAATGGAAAAAAGGGGTTTAAAATGATTTTTAAGTATGATGTGGATACATAGGGGATATGTGGTATTGAATATTTTGCATTTAGGCTAGGGGGATTTTGCTTTTGAGAAGAGCTTAAAAATGATTTTCAGACTGGGTTCTTTAATATATTCAGAAAAGAATTCCATATTTTAGGGGGCCCTTTTTGTGCATAGAGTTTTTATATGTGATAGGGAAAGGGATATCAAAAAAATCTGTGTCTTGTGTTTGGTCATGTTCCGTTTTTGTGGGGAGAAAGTTTGAGTGGAGGGTTTTTATTTCGGTATTGTTTTGTATGATAGCCAAAAGAAAAATGGAGTTCAAGGGGAGCAATTGCCTTTAAAATTTTGGGGGAGTAGCTGGGGGGGGGAAATTTGTTATCAACTTTCTGCGCCTTTTGCTGGTTATGAGGGGGTTTTTTTGATTTATTTGTTGAACCCCAGCACAAATTCCATATGTAAGATAAGGGTACAGAGTTTGGACTGCCAGGACGATTGGGAACAGTACCCTTATCTTTGATAGCTGCCTACATCTTGGAATTTTTCTTGGTGATTTGTTTTGGTGTCCCAACTTAAGGGTACTGTCAGGTGGATACCTAGAATTTTCCTTCTGTGAGTCTTGTGGCAATGATCCATTTATCGTTTGTTAATCGGATCATTTGCGCTTTGTTTCCAACTGAAAGAAATGGGTTTTTTCGGGAATTTGGGGAAGTTTATTAGCATATCCAGGCAGATATTTTTTCCCCAATTTGGGATTGATGTGTTTTTAGTATGATGTTTTTGGGTGGGAAAAAACATATTCGTATCTCAAATAATAGGGTTTTTATAGCCCCTTGATTTCTGATCTTATGAAAAAAAAAAGAGTGGCCAAGACGCTTCCGGACCCACCCAGGGGGTGAAGAGGCACATTTGCTACACTATTGGTTCTTTAAAGTTGATTTTTAGGTAGTTGAGGGATTGGGTTCTGATGCCTTTGTGCATTAATTTGGAACGCAGTTCATGGTTGACGTATCGAAAGCTTTTATTTAAAACAATGAAAATGCCCAGGGGACTTCTTTCTTTTCGATCGGTTATATTATTCTACATGTGTTTAGATCATTCGGGTTTTATTAAACCCGAATCCCCTGACAAGGGTTTTAATATGTTTGTGAAACAAGGGGGAATAGTCCTCATGAATTAAATTTTTTAAAGATTTTAGAGAGCAGTGGTAAGTTAGATATTGGGTCTATATTATTCAAGCAGCTTGGCACCCCCCTTTGTGAATCGGGGTGACCCTCGTTTTTGGATTGTTGGGAAGGTACTGATTCAATGGGTTTTTTAAAAAGCGTTGCAATAATTGTAACAAAACTTTAGATGTTTTTTTTTCATAAACAGGCAAACTGTTTTTTGTCTCCTGCTTTTTTTTAAGGGGTTATAGAGCGTAAATTCATGGGTTTTTTTGGAGCTAGGAAAAGCGATTTGGTAGGTACCATAAAGGGATCTGATGGACGGGTTTTATGCTTGCTCGCTAGATTTTACCTTTTTGGGGCCCCTTGTGTCTGTTTGCTGTTTCAGTAGGGGATGGGGGGTTCATCTGATTTTGTTAGTTTGATTGTTTTTTTTTTTGGATAATTTTTTTTTCCAAAAATGCAGATAGAGTTTTCCATGTATTTTTCATATCACCTTTGATGTTATGCAATCTATTTTCATAATACAATTTTTTAGATCTTCTTATCAGGCGGGAAGTGCTGACAGTAACGTTTAGACTGTTTCTCTATTTTTGATCCCATTCTAATACTGATTTTCATATGTCTTTGTGTTTAATGGATTTGAAGGATGCTTGGTGGTTAGCCAGGGATTATTCAGTCTCTTTGCTGTGATTCTGTTTATATTTTGAGGCAATGTTATGTTAAAGAGGCTTTGGGTTTCTTTATAAAATTATTTAATACATTCATTCATATCTGTAATTGTTACAAGCTCATTTTGCCAATTTGATGTTATTCAAAGCTGCCATAAAAATGTTTTACCTGCCTGTTCTTGTTATGTAGTCCGTAGTTTCCTATAGTGATGTCTTTGTGGCAGTTTGCCCAGGACATGTCCTATGAGGAGTCATTTTTTATTTTTGTAGAGGTTGCAAAAGGAAAATAATATGAGACGGATAGTTCACCCATTCTCTCTCATTTGCTCTCTTTTTACATTGCTTCACACTCACTTAACTTTTCTTTTTCTTTCCATATACTCCTACCTCCCTTGCCTCCACTTCTACTTTTAAAAAAACATCCTCATATCTTATTTTTTCTCTCTACTACCTCTCAACATCATCATTCCACCAGTAGCTCTTCTTTCCTCCCACATCCACTTCCTGTAACCTCAAATTCTGCTGACACACTAACACTATATTCTAAAACTTGCCCCATACTTCTAAAATTTAACCAATGCCTATACTCTCACTAGCCCATTGTCCCGCCAACAGTTGTTTATATCTTTACCTAACTGCTCCCTCCTTTAGTTTATAACCTTTCACCTCTCTCGTCTGCGCTTCCATTTTCCTTGTATTCCATCCTACCTTTTACTCTCACTGTACCCAGCTAAAAAGTGATCTGAAATAGCTGTGGCCCTCTCTATAAAAAGTACATCCTGAAATCTACCCATCAAGTATTTATTTATTCAATATCAAGTCCCAACAAAACTACTATCATTATGCCCGATATCATATCTTGATACTTTCTTTAACCATCTTTTTCTAAAAAATAATGTGTTACCTATAACCAAGCCCCATACCTATACAATTTCAATCAAATGCCCCCATTATCAGTTACACCTGGTACCCAAAGCTTACCTTCACACCCTCTCTAAATGCCTCTCCTACTTAGCATTTAGGTCCCCTAAAGTACATGTACAAGGTATGCAGCCTGCGACACAATGACCATACTACTATATAGAAAGCCACTTGTTTAATGCAGAGCATTTCAGGCAAAAGTAGGTCAGTTTTGTCCAGGATTCCAATCCAACCCATACCAGTTGACTAATGCCAGGACCCATTTTACTGATGGTTGAACATAACAACCCGTGTAAGGAAATCCCCAATTTTCAACCCTTGCCGGGAGTCAAACCCAGACCCCTCACCCTATGAAGTGAGAACTTTTGCCACCAGGCCACGACCACTCCATCTGTGGTCTTGTATGTCCTTCACTAAGCTTCATTGACTTTACACTTGGTGGGTTAAACTCCCCAGGAGACATTTATCAAACTAGGCTTGCATTGCTGTTTCCAATTAACAAAGTAGCTGTAGTTATATTAGTGATGTTCCAGCTAACAAATTAATCACATTCCTGGTATTCAGTTATGAAGGAATTGTTAATGAATTGGACTATAAGTTTCTTTGTTTAATACACCCCATCTCTCACAGTAGTGGTGACTCACCACAACAAGATAAGCACATTCACCATCATTTCATGCCTGTCACTGTCTTGCCAAAAGCATGCAGACACCAAACAGTTCAGATGAACCGTCCAAAAACAACTTCCTCGCCCATTCTAGAGTGTAGTCCTCTAGTAGTACAGTAAGCCCGTCTACACTATCCCCTGTGGTTCTGTCCCAAGAAATATGTAGGCGAGACAGGCCCAGATCTTGCAGTCCCCTGAATGACATCAAAATGCCTCTAACAGAGACATGTTAAGGTACGCCTGTGTCCTGCCACAGAGACTCCACGGGGCATTTGATGAACTGGAATGAGGCACTACTCATTCTCACAGAACCAACTTCAGAACCCGATGGTGCCTAGAAGCCTCAACTAATCGCCGTCACCAACACTGGAGAACGCAACACGGAAACAACAACTTTCAAAAACATTGGCAGACATGATACTTAAACACCACCAACGCCAACACACAGGAGCACATGATTTCATTGTCTACCCGTCCACGCCCAACATGACATTCCTCCGGTCAATGTGCTCACGCACATCACACTCTCCGCCATAATATAATGCTCTTTCTACCTCTGTAGCAAGAAGTGATCAAGGTCCCAGGACTGGAAACGTTTTTCTAATAAATATGTCTAGTGTTTTGCTTAAGTGTCCTTTCTAAACCAATTTAAAAACGATATTAGTTCTAGACTTTGTAATATATTTAGGCCTATTAATATAAAAAAAAACAAAAAAATTTTTTCTATTGGTCATGAGATCCTGACTAATAAGAGACACCTGGCTTCTCGAAGAAGGCAACTGGACATGACCTAAAGTCAGTACATACCATCAATCTTGGTGTGTATATCAGTCTAATGTGTAGCAGCAGAAACAGCCCCCTTGATCAGGCCCTGATCCACCACGAGCCTGGTCAATAGACCAACCCTGGAGGCGGTGACCCCCGAAACCCTCTGCAGGTATACCCCAGAAGCTAAAAAATGACATAGTGGGTTTTTGTGCTGAAAACTTATTTTCTATCTTAGCAGAAATATTGACTACAATGTTACCAACACCTGAAGAGAAGCCAAGATTCAAGAAGCCACCTTTGCAACCCATACCTTCCTCTAGGGTCGGCAGAACAGTTTTTATGATGCTGGCGGACGGTAGGAGGTGGGGGGGGGGGGGGCGGGGGGGGGGGGGGGGGGGGGGGGGGGGGTGGGTGGGGGGGGGGGGGGGGGGTGGGGGGGGTGATGGTGGGGGGGGGGTGGGGGGGGTGGGAGAAGGGGGGGGGGCTTCCCGCCAGATAAAAACTCTGGATCTTTAAGGCTAGACGAGAGAACAGGATAAGTAATAACAAACAGGTAATTTTTCTTCAATTCATCAGAATTTGATTGACATTTACTGATGAATGACTGGTTGCTCTGCGTGTATTGCTCTCTAGACTTCCCCTTATGCAGAATTTTTTAACTGCATTTCCCCTTATTCCCCTTCCCATTCTGTTCATGTCCTCCCACCCCCTTAAACACCTCCACCTCTCTGTTCTGAAATCTTCACTCTCTGCCGATGTTCCATTGAATGATACATGTGGTTTAGCACATACCATGAATTATAATAATTATTATGCATGGAAATGCTTCTTCACACCATAAAAATAAAATAAAATAAAATATTTAGTTCTTTGTTAAGGTTACAATTGTGTTTACAATGCAGTATGAATGGAGCAAACAACACCACTATCATGCCTAGGCATTTTGGACCGACATAACCTAATACTTATTGACTACTTAAGTCTAGACAGGTGAAGAGTGTAGAATACAAACAGTCATCTTCAGTTGCTCTATTGTTTAAGAAGAAAATTATAAGATAATCTACTTGCCTGAATTGCATTAGTGGCTTTCTTTTGTGCCTAACAATGTTTTATTGCATATAAATTACATTATTTTAGGTAGTAGGTTGGTAGACAGCAGCCACCCAGGGAGGTACTACCATCCTGCCAAGTGAGTGTAAAGCGGAAGCCTGTACAGTAGGGCCCCACTTATATGGCAGGTTAGGTTCCAGGCTACTGCCAGAAAGTGGACATCACAGGAAAGCAGAATGCCATTTGTTTCCAGTTATAAATGTCAGATAAGTTTACACTAACATTTATTAAGTTACTTACCTCAAAATGCTTGTAGTCTTAACCCCTTGACTGTCGCAACCCCCAATCCTGAAGTGTCTCCTGGTGTCGCAAAATTTAAAAAAAAAAAAAAAAATTCTTATGAAATGATAGAGAATCTTTTCCTGATTGTAATGACACCAAAAACACAAAATTTGATGGAAAACTGACGGAATTACGCTCTCGCGAAGTTAGCGATCTCAGCGACATATACGCATCGGCGATTTCACTGACTTTGAGCCCTGTTTTTGGCCAATTCCGTTGTTCCAGTTGACCAAACTCATAGCTATTTCTTTAGAAGTCCATTTTTTCTATCAGATGAGTACAAAAAAAACGCCCATTTACCGATTTGAACTACCCAATAAAGTGGTCAGAAATTGGCAATCTGGCCAATTTCATGCAAATTAAAAAAGATGCCAATTTCAAAATAGGGTCCAGAATAAACAGTGTAGACATTCTTGGCACTAAAATAGCATATCCTCTATTCATTAGTCACATCTCTAGGCCCCTCTTATATTACAGTGGACCCCCGCATACCGTACGCATCACATAACGTTCAATCCGCATACCGCTCGCTTTTATCGCAAAAATTTTGCCTCGCATACCGCAAGAAACTGCTCATTTACCTATTTCAACTACCCAATAACGTGGTCAGAAATTTGCAATTTGGCCAATTTCACGAAAATTAAAAAATATGACAATTTCAAAATAAGGTTCAGAATGAACAATGCAGACATTTCTGGCTCTAAAATAACAGTTTCTTCGTTCATCAGTCATGTCTCCAGGCCCCTGTGATATTACTCTTGCTTTCTATTTTGAATTTTTATTCAAACAAAAAATAGAAGATTTACTATTATGCAGACTACTGCAATACTGTAATAATTGTATAAATAACATCAACCCATTCATGACTGCATATTAGAATGGCTAGTTGGACATTTATTGGACAATGATATCATTTGCTTACTTTTGAACATCGGCAAAAATTAAACATTTCCCCTACTTTGAGCTCCATTTCCAGGTTTTTTTTATAGTAAAATCAGTCAAAATCACCTCTATTTCTATAATATGTTTTCCATTCTATCAAATGAGACCAAGAAAATGAGAATACAACCATAAATACTATACGAAAATAGACCACAAAGTCGGCATTTTAATTAAAAAAAAGGTCAGATTTTTTTTTTCTCATTATGCACTGCATGCTCCAGGATTTTTTTTATATGGTGCACACTGACCACACAGACCCATTCTCTCACATGTGGGCCTACCAGCTTTCTCCTGCTTGATTTGAAGCTGCTAGAATTTATGAGTATATATACGTCAAACACGGTACCTCGTAAGACGTATGTATACGACCTTGACAGTCAAAGGGTTAATGTAGGGTGAGAAGTGAATAGTGTTTATTGTAAGAAGTTAGGTGTGGCAGGTATGGTAGCCAGCCAGGCCACCCCACCCTACCCACACATAATATACTTCAACATTTAACCCTTTGACTGTCGCAAGCCCCTTTCTGAAATTGTTATTCTATGTTGCAAAATTTTTGGAAAAAATAAATTATTTTTCTTATGAAATGATAGAGAATCTTTTCCCGATGGTAATGATGCCAAAAGTAGAAAATTTGGTCGAAAACTCACAGAATTACGCTCCTGCGAAGTTAGCGATCTCAGCGACATATACGCATCGGCGATTTCACTGACTTTGAGCCCTGTTTTTGGCCAATTCCGTTGTTCCAGTTGACCAAACTCATAGCTATTTCTTTAGAACTCCATTTTTTCTATCAGATGAGTACAAAAAAAACGCCCATTTACCGATTTGAACTACCCAATAAAGTGGTCAGAAATTGGCAATCTGGCCAATTTCATGCAAATTAAAAAAGATGCCAATTTCAAAATAGGGTCCAGAATAAACAGTGTAGACATTCTTGGCACTAAAATAGCATATCCTCTATTCATTAGTCACATCTCTAGGCCCCTCTTATATTACAGTGGACCCCCGCATACCGTACGCATCACATAACGTTCAATCCGCATACCGCTCGCTTTTATCGCAAAAATTTTGCCTCGCATACCGCTCAAAAACCCGCTCACCGCTCTTCGTCCGAGACGCGTCCAATGTGCGCACTTAGCCAGCCTCACATGTGCCGCCGGTGGCATTGTTTATCAGCCAGCCTCCGCGGTAACATCCAAGCATACAATCGGAACATTTCGTATTATTACAGTGTTTTTGGTGATTTTATCTGCAAAATAAGTGACCATGGGCCCCAAGAAAGCTTCTAGTGTCAACCCTACAGCAATAAGGGTGAGAATTACTATAGAGATGAAGAAAAAGATCATTGATAAGTATGAAAGTGGAGTGCTTTGTCTCCGAGTTTGGCCAGGTTGTATAATAAACCCCAATCAACCATCGCTACTATGGTGGTACAGCTGCGCTGCTGCTGTAGCATCGTCTGCTGCTGCTGTAGCATTGTCTGCTGCTGCTTGTAGCACTGTCAGCTGCTGCTGCTGCTGCTTAGCACCGTTGTTGGTGTGGCTTATGAGAATACCAAGAAACAATTAAACCCCAGAGGATTTGCCACCCAGGATAACCCAAAAAAGTCAGTGTCATCGAAGACTGTCTAACTTATTTCCATTGGGGGTCCTTAATCTTGTCTCCCAGGATGCAACCCACACCAGTCGACTAACACCCAGGTGAACAGGGAAAAATGCCTGGGAAATATGCTCATATTGGTGAATTTAAAGCCAGCAAAGGTTGGTTTGAGAGATTTAAGAATCGTAGTGGCATACACAGTGTGATAAGGCCTGTTCTGGAAGAAAATGCCAAACAGGACCTACAGGACTCAGGCGAAAAGGCACTCCCAGACACAAGTGTCTCATCATATTGCTGCATCTTTCAATAAAGGGAAAAGTCATTTATTCTTCATTTAGTAGAGTAGTACATGCACAATATATATTGTGCATGTACTACTCTACTATTGTGCATGAATCCTTCTCTTTGTGTGTAGGAAAATGTATATTTCATGTGGTAAAAAATTTTTTTTCATACTTTTGGGTGTCTTGCACGGATTAATTTGATTTCCATTATTTCTTATGGGGAAAATTCATTCGCATACTGATCATTTCGCATAACAATGAGCCCTCTTGCACGGATTAAAGTCGCTATGCGGGGTCCACTGTACTATTACTTTCTGTTTTGATTTTTTATTCATACAAAAAATACAAAATTTACTGTTATGCAGACTACTGCATTATTGTAAAAATGGTATAAATAATATCAGTGCACTAGTGAAAGAATATTAGACTCCCCAGTTGACATGTATTGGACGTGTGGTGTGATTTGCTTACTCCTGAACATTGGTAAAAATAGAACATTTCCACTACTTTGAACTCAATTTCAAGGTCGTTTTCATCGTGAAACTAATCAAAATCATCTCTATTTCTGTAATATGTTTTCCATCTTATCATATGAGACCATGAAAACGAGAATACAACGATAAATACTATACGAAAGTACACCTCAAAGTCTGCATTTTAATCCAAAAAAATGGTCAGAGTTTTTTCTTTTCTCATTATGCACTGCTTGCTTCAGGATTTTTTTTATGTGGTGCACACTGACCACACAAACCCATTCTCTCACATGTGGGCCTACCAGCTTTCTCCTGGTTGATTTGAAGCCGCTAGAATTATTGAGTATATATGTGTCCGAAACACTGACTCGTAAGACGTATATATACAACCAAAACAGTCAAAGGGTTAAAGAGCCCTAGAGTGATAAAATGCATATAGTGTACACTCATTAAAATATTTGTAGTCTTAAATATTTGTAGTCTTAATATAGGGTGCAAAGTGAATACAGCCTCTCCTCACTTAACAACAGAGATAGGGGCCTAAGACCCTGTCGGTAAACGATTTCATCGCTAATGCGAGGAATATGACACCTTACCAGAGCACTTCAAAGTTTCACCACGCGCACATAGTAAAACATTTGAGTTTTGATGTTGTGTTGGAAAAATCCTTCAGAACTGTTTATTATTAACAGTAGTATAAACATGAAGCAGGTCACAGAACTTACTTTCCAAAGATTCCAGGAAACACGTACATAAGCTGATTACTTGGGAAAATTTTTGTTTTGAGAAAATCCCACCTTTTTTGCTCAGTCTTTGCATATGTAAGAGTGAAATTTCTATAGTTACCTTCAGGCACGTAACATTATTCTGTTATGGTCGTGTCACTTTTTGTTTTATCCCACTCAGCACACCCTCCACATTTCAGTACCTCCTCTATATAAATATCAGTTTTTATTAATTTTGGGCATCTTTATCATGCTTCGAACATTATTTGTTGTTATACCTAATATTAGGACTGGAATGGATATGAGAGGTCTGAAACCTTATATGATAGTAATAGGAATAATTATAACACTATTTTTAATAGTTGCCGTGAGCTAACACGTCCGTACATCATGGTGAAGGGCATGAATTAACTGAGACTAGCTGTGCCTTCTTCTCCTCGTCCACCCTCCATTGTATACCCCAAGCCCTACACAACCTCCAGTGCCGTTGGTATGTGGAGGGTTCTCCATATATGACAGTATTTTATTAATTTTGGGTAGGCTTTTATCCGTGCTTCTATCAAAAACGTTATTTAAATCAAACTATATTCATGACCGAGACTTGCTGTAAATTGTTTATGTTGATTCCCTCTCCTTCCCGTCAGCCTTCAAAGATCTCAAAGAAAATGTGTGCCTTGGCTTGAATAAGTGAAAGGCTCATCGCATTCTTTTTGTATCTGGTAGACAACCCACATCACCAGTAATTTCTCTAGTTCTTGAATGAGGCCTTTTCTGCTTGCCAAGTTATATTATGGCTTTAAATCCTGTTCGATGCTTCACTGCCTCTTTATTCCCCCCACTCTATCTTTATCCTTCATGTTAGTGGAAATTGTAGAATGCGCCACCTTCAAGTCTCGCTATCACTTGGACTTTCTCTTACCACTTCCATACTCATTTATAACCTTCATTTTTACCTCGAGATCAGAGCTTCCTTTGGTTCTTAGTATTCTTCAGGTGAAGTCAGGATCTATCCTTTTCACGGCGTCATCTTGTACTATGGGATGCACAATAAAGTGCAAATTTGTACAATAGGTATTCTTTTGAGACAGCGAGCTGAGTGTCTGTAGAACGAAGTCTGAGATACAAGACGCTGAAACTTCACTTTGCCTGTATAATTTCATACGTAATTTTGTGCAAGATTGGTAGCTACATTTAAACTACTCCCAGAGCAGTTGTTATTAATATTAGTAGTAGTAGTAGTAATGGTATAGTATTCATCTTTCAACAACCCAGCTGCATCCCACTGAGCAGGTGGACCCAAAAAGAAAAACAAAAGATTATCTTCTTTTTTACATTTAGTAATATATACAAGGAGAAAGGATCACTAGCCTCTTGCTACTAACATTTTAGTGTGCCTTTTATGGCACTTAAAACACTGTATATTTGCTCATTCCCTTGTTGACAGATTGAGCACGAGATTCACGTCAGGCCATGAGTTTACATTTCCATGCTATGTGATACTCAATAATGTTCCGTCACAGTTTACCCACTCAGATTGATCTATGCAAGTCTTGGTGTTGTCCATGCTTCTTATATGGTCATAATAATGCATGGCTGCCAGCCATCCTCCAATGGTTTCAGCAAGGAAAACCATTTCCCCGATTCTGAATGGAGTGTTTCACATTAAATGAGTCTTACTAGCTGTAGCTGGAGGTACAAAAAGAGTTTTGGGATAAAGAATGTCTGATTCAACATTGAAATTATTTTTATATCAGTGGGACATGAGATTTTCATTGAAGTGTCAAGGTTGGATCAAATGCAGAAGAAGTTGGAACCACTGAACCACTGTCTTAGATATCAAATGCAAATTAACTGCTTAACATTTTTCCTGTAGATTGGCTCAATCACACCGTGCCTCGAAGGTATGGCTCGAGGAACTTACTAATTACATTCCAGATAGAGGTCACTGTAAGGAATCGTGGATCATCTAAAAGTCATTACAAAACATTGGGGGCAGATTAAGCTCAAGTAAGATGGCTATTAATGCTAATTTACAGTGTTTCCAGTCTGCACTGAGATCATTGCTAAGATGTGATTTAAATAATACCAAAAGCCTACTTGTGTGGTGTATTGTATGGGTATTTACAGAAATTGTAATTATAACCTTGCTATTGTAAACATTTTATTTTGAAGGTTTGGTTAGTTTTATTGTGCATATACTTTATTTTTGACAAGGTTTGAGGTTAATATGAATGAGTGAATGTATGGTACCTTGTTATGGAGAAGACTGCTGAATGCTCTAGTAGGTAAAGCATTCCCCCTGTAAATATAATGACTTTCTTCAAACAATGAGAAGGTAATTTATTTAGGTACAGTACACATAAGAACAATTATCATACCAAGTAATAATGTTCATAATCACCCAGATATCCCAGAAAGGTCCAAAATTACTTACTTCATTTGGGATCCTTGTAATATCTTGTTCCATTGTCAAAATATTTGGTTAGTGAACATGCAATAAGCAAGGTTTTTTAAGCATTTTGTTTCCTTGCATGTCTCCATTGAACAGTGAGTGGGACATAGTTTGGATTAAGAGGCCCAGATTGGCTATTTACAGGACAGTAATGGGGATGTTGCAGTACAAGGTTCATTTAAACTGTGGTGTCCTTGTACACTGCAAGACAACTTTGAATGCATTATTACCAGTGTGTCTACAAGTGTCATGGACTATACACTAGACACCTGTTGAATGAATAATAACGATAATTTTATTACTACTAGGTAATTTGGTTGGTAGACAGCAACCGCCCAGGAGGTACTACCGTCCTGCCAGTTGAGTGTAAAACTGAAAGCCTGGTAATTGTTTTACACGATGTAGGATTGCTGGTGTCCCTATTTTTCTGTCTCATAAACATGCAAGATTTCAGGTACGTCTTGCTACTAACATCTTTTTGGGCCACCCTGCCTTGGTGGAAACAGCCGTGTGTTGAAAGAAGAAAGAAGTACATGTACAAGGTATACAGACCCATAGCTTAACAACACTGACATCTACTATTATTATATAGAAAGCCTCTTGTTTATGCAGAGCATCTTGGGCAATTAGGTCAATTTTGTAGCCAGTATGTGACCCACACCATTGACTAAGCAACTAGGTACCTATTTTCACTAGCTAGAGAACATGTACAACAGGTGTCTTAGGAAACCATTGTCCAGATGTTTCCACCTGTACCAGGGATCGAAGCCCCCCGACCTCAGTGTTTGAGCTGAGTGGCACTACCAATTGAGCTACGGAACACTTAATGATTACCATATTTTGACAGTGTCATGGACCATACATAAGAGATGTCTTTTTCCACATTGTAGTGTAATGCCTACAGGTATGGCAGAAAAGATACCTGGTTCATAACAAACCCTTGGTTGAATATAACTTGCTAAAGCTCAACTCCATAATAAGAACCTCACACTGCATCTGAACTGTCAGCCTAAACGTGCAAGTAGACACTGTAAACATAAAGAGATTTAAATATAAACAAAAATTCACTTGTAGATGAATTGTTCCAGAGAACTCGACATGTTGTTAAATTAGACACATGTGCAACTCTTGGGTATCATTATTGAGGAAACGTTTCACCAACCCATTGGCTTCAATCAGTCCATACATAGGAGAAACTTTAAAGAACCGAGGAGAATGAGAAATTTCAGTTCCCTCAACCTTGAGTCGATGTGGTCAGTCGCATCAATCTTGAATCGATAACGGACGGCATAATGAGCGAGAAGCAGCTTATAAACCGTATGGCATGAAAGGTGCAGCAGTCTAGGTGGTGTCACATTTGTTCATGTGAAGTTAGGGTCGTGCCCAAGGGATAGGCAAGCGAAAATCCAAGTATTAAGATCCCAAAAGTTTCAGTGTCTTGACAGATTGTAGAGTGGAATTGTTTCAAAAAAACCCGACATGTTGTTAAATTAGACACATGTGCAACTCTTGGGTATCTTTATTTAGGAACGTTTCGCCACACAGTGGCTTCATCAGTCCATACATAGGAGAAACTTGAAGAACAGGAGGAGAAATGAGGTAATCCAGTCTCTCAACCTTGATCGATGTGGCCGTATTCTTATTCAGGATGATGTACTGACCACCATCGAACTCAAGGTTGAGGGACTGATTACCTCATTCTCCTCCTTTTCTTCAAGTTTCCCTATTGTATGGACTGCTGAAGCCCCTGTGTGGTGAAAGTTACCTCAATAAAGATACCGCAAGAGTTGCACATGTGTCTAATTTAACAACATGTCGGTTCCTTCGAACTATTCATCTACAATCCTGTCAGACATGGCAACTTCTGGGATCCTAATACATGGGGTAATTCTTCGCTTGCTAACCCTTGGGCACGACCTACTCCACATTGAACAAATGTGACACCAACCTACGACTGCTGCACCGTTCCTGCATACGGTTTAATAAGCAGCTTCTCTGCTCATAGCCGTATTCTATTCAAGATTTGATGGACTGACCACATCGACTCAAGGGTTGAGGGACTGATTACCACATCACCTTCTCCTCCTGTTTCTTCAGGTTCTCCTATGTAGACTGATGAAACCACTGTGTGGCAAAACGTTTTCCTCCAATATAGATACCCAAGAGTTTGCACATGTGTCAATCTAACAAAATTCACTAGGTAAAACTATACTATTTGATTCCTTTTATTTTTAATGTTTATTGTAACATAATTGTACATTTGTGTAACGGTGCTATATTAGGTGTACAGTAGAGTACTTTATTATTATTTATTAACACATCAGCCATTTCCACCAAGGCAAGGTAGCCTGAAAAAAAAAAAAAACTTTCATCAACATTCACGTCCATTTACTGTCTTGCCAGAGGCATTGCTTACACAACATTTATAAAACTGCAAACATTAATCAACCACCCCCCTTCAGAGGTGCCGGCATTGTACTTTCCCAACTCAGGAATTAAGTCCGGCTTGCGATTTCCCTTACTCTCTCATAAATGTACTTTAAATGGTAATTTAAGTGTTATGTTTTAAACATTATTCCATAAAATGTTTAATTCATGTTTAAGTGATAAACAAGATAGAATGGGGGGGGGGGGGGGGATGGGGGGGGGGGAGATGACTTTTGTCCATTCTCTTTGATAATTTATATTTATCTTTAGAAATGAATTAAGGAGGGGGAAGGAGCACCGTCTGAGATTCCATACGATTCCCTGACAGCGCAAAAAATCCCGACGCGGCCTCGAATGAATCACAAGAGCCATCCTTCTGTAAGATCCTCCATTGTAGTCATCCATAATCTCCTTTCTCTCTCCGTCATTCGTCCTTATATCACATACCATCACAGCCAGCTTGCGCCCTATAGTAGATCCAGCACCTTCCTCTCCAACCACGCTAAATTCCTAACTTCTTCGGATCGTGCTATGCCCCCGCCAGAATTACGCCTCTGTCATCTTCCTGTAATAATCTGATAATTCCATACTCTCCTCCTTGTCCATCCCACTCCATCCAACCCTGCGAACAGCCCACTAGACTATTCTTTCCTTGCGTACTTACTTTTAATTCCACGGGCGCCCCATTAATTCTTCCTTTCACCCTTCGTAAAATAGATGCTCTCTGTCAAGGCCAGACCAAGCCCTCCAGGGTTATATAGTCTACTAAATCTTGCGTCTATTCCCATTCTCCACCATGAAATAACCACCAATAAGATCTAATGCGTAGATATCCACATACAGCAAGCTGAATTCGTCCCGCAGCCCCCACCCAAAAACAAAGTGACCAATATTTTATACAGAAAATCGTCGAAAAAATCAGACCAGTGAGCATAGCCATGGCTCTTTGTTCTTTGCAAACATAAACCTGCTCTAGCTGTGCACAGTGGTAAGGAGCACAGAAGCAGTATTGAATGTCTAGCACCATTAAAAGAAAAATATCAAAGATGGACAGATTTTTAGATATCAAAAGGATGTTTTACAAAATACAACATTTAATGAAATACATTGGCAAACAGGTGATCTTAAACAGGCAGAATAATAAGTCACTTTGCATGGCCCTGGCAACTTTAACTACCTTCAGCTCACCTCAGAGAGAATTTTTTCCCTACTATCTGTTGTTAGTTCTGCAACATTTGCATAGCAAGTCTGAATGATCTTGAGCAAAATAATTTCCATTCCCATGTGGCCTCTATTCTTGCATAAAATTTAATGAAGTTATTCAGGAAACCATTAGCTGACTGAGTCCCGGAGGTGAAGGGGTAGTGTCTGCCTTTGGATTGGTTGAGATGTTGCAGTCAGAGTATACTCTGTAAAGTCAACACTTCACGGAAAGATGACAATAGAGTGAAATGTTGTGAATGTGCTTCTCAAGAATCATTGGTGACCCATGAATAATAGAATGTTTCTGTTTAAAATAAAAGTTAAAAAAGGTAAAGGAATATAGCAATTTACAATGTGAACAAAATTACAACATGAACACCTTTAAGTAAGTAAATTAAACAATTTTAATAAAGAATTATTTACTCTTTCACAGTCTCACTCTGTTTAGGTTCTTTCTTGATTGATTAATGAAATATAACAAAGCTTTGTTAATGTAATTATTTTCTAATTATGGTGCAGCAAATGTTTGTAACTAGCAGTGTTTGTTTACAGATTTCAACAGTTGTACTATTGTGGTTGGGTTCCACCACTATACTTCCCCCAGGACAATTAAGATTCAACAAGTGTGCTCAACAATAAAATGAGTTAGCCCTGGAGTACAGGACCTTGCCGAAATGTGTACTACAACAAACGGCAGAAAGGAAGGCAAACCACCGCGAGACAAATAATACTCGCAGGAAGATGATCGGTAGAGTAGGCATTGAACAAGTATGTTTAAATTTGAAAAGTACACATTGGTACTTTTTCACAAACCAGAGAGAAATAAAATGTGACTTCAGTACCAGCCTTTTTATGGGGGTGTTTGCTCTCACAAGCCAGTGACAAATTTCTCCCATTCTATATGGAATGACTTATCCTACACTTTATTCTGCTCACTGGCACATTAAATAGGGGGCTCATGAAATCGTAGTGACAGCGATTGCAAACAAAGCAATACCACAGGTGGGCTTGGAACCCGCAGTCAGAGAGTCATCAAACATCAGACCAATGCGTTTATCCACTGGGCCAGCTGGCAATCCATTGAATCAGCTTCATTTTTCCACTGTATGCATATTTCGGCAACGTTTTGCAAGAAGTAATTACTGAACTCGGGTGAGGGAGTATGACTCGCTCATCTGCGGGGCTTTGGTATGGGCTCCACTGACTTGACTCAGAATGTTTTTGTTCCTGTTTCTGTTTTCAAAGGAAAGGTCCTGTTCCCTTTCCTGTATTGCCCAACTTTGGTATTGTTCGTTCCCTATACATCAGTAAGCATGGGCTTATTAAGAGAACTGTGAGTGGAGCGTCTTGAAACCCTTCAACAAGAAGAAAAAACAATAAGACTCATGGAGAGATCATCACAGATTGATGCAGCCATTTAAAGCTTAATGATTTAATACAGTCATCAGGAGGGTTTGAAGCATTTTTGTGATTACTAGTTGCCAAATTTATTTCTCCAACAACCCTTCACATTTTCTTTGTAGTGGTAAATGATGGATGTAATACCTAGCACCAACAGCCAATGGTTGTAAATACAGCAGGGCCCTGCTTTAATATGGCATTTCGCTATACGGAGTTCCCGCTAATGCTGTCATTTCAAAATTATGGACCTAAACACGCTTACGGCACCCCCACCGAACTTTCTAATACGGTCACCGCACCCCTATGCGCCTGTTTTGTTTACATTCTCCATGAGCTCCGTAAGAACCACGTCTCTCCATTGTGTCCGGAAACTGCCAAAATTCAAGTTATTGTAAAAGTTAATTTCATATTTTATATCTTCTTCTTTCAACACACCGGCATACCGCCGTAAACCCACCGAGGCGGGGTGGGCACAAAAAGGAAAAACTAAAGGTTTCTCCTTTTGCATTTAGTAATATTACAGGAAAGAGGTTACTACCCCCTTGCTCCCGGGCATTTTAGTCAGCCTCTAACACAACGCATGCTTACGAGGAAGAATTCTGTTCCACTGTCCCCATGAGGTTAAGAGGAATTGCTGGTGTTGTTGTTGCTGTGGTTTGTTGTTGCTGCTGTTGGGGTTCTGTGTTGTTGTTGCTCTGCTGTTGGTGTTGCTGGTGTTTGTTTGTTGCTGGTGTTGGTGTTGCTTGCTGTTGGTGTTGCTGTTGTTTGTTGTTGCTGCTTTGGTGTTGCTGGTGTATGTTGATGCTGGTGTTGGTGTTGCTGCTGTTGGTGTTGTTGGTGTTGGTGATGCCTGCTGTTGGTGTTGCTGGTGTTGTTGTTGCTGCTGTTGGTGTGCTGGTTCAATTGTTTTGTGTTTGCTGTCTGTTGTTTGTTGCTGCTGTTTGGTGTAGCTGGTGTTGTGCTGCTGTTGGTGTTGCAGTGTTGTTGTTGCTGCTGTTGGTGTTGCTGGTGTTTGTTTTTTGCTGCTGTTGGTGTTTGCTTGTTGTTGTTGTCCTGCTGTTGTGTGCTGGTGTTGTTTGCTGCGGTTATGGTGTTGCTGGTGTTGTTGTTTGCTGCTGTTGGAGTGCTGGTGTTTGTTGTTGTTGCTGGCAGTTGTGTTGCTGGAGTTGTTGCTGCTGTTGGTGTTGCTGGAGTTGTTGTGCTGGGTGTTGTTGTTGCTGGTGTTTTGTTGCTGCTGGATGGTGTTTGCTGGTGTTGTTGTTGCTGCTGTTGTTGTTGCTGGATTGTTGTTGCTGCCTGTTGGTGTTGGCTGGTGTTGTTGTTGCTGCTGTTGTTTGCCTGGTGTTTGGTTGCTGCTGTTGGTGTTGCTGGTGTTGTTGTTTTGCTGCTGTTGTTGTTGCTGAGTTGTTGCTGGTGTTGGGTTGCTGGTGTTGTTGTTGCTGCTGTTGGTGTTGCTGGTGGTTGTGTTGCTGCAGTATGGTGTTGCTGGTGTTGTTTTGTTGCTGCTGTTGTAGTTGGAGGAGTTGTTGCTTGCTTGTTTGGTGCTGCTGGTGTTGTTGATGCTGTGGTTTGTTTTTTTTTTTTTTTTTTGTTTGCAGCTGTGGTGTTGCCTGTGTTGTTGTTGCTGCTGTTGGTGTTTGCTGGTGTTGTTGTTGCTGCTGTTTTGTGTTTGCTGGGTGTTGTTGCTGCTGGTTGTTGTTGGTCTGGTGTTTGTTGTTGCAGGTGTTGGTGTTATGGTGTTGTTGTTGCTGCTGTTGGTGTTTTGCTGGTGTTTGTTGTTTGCTGTGTTGTTGTTTGCTGCTGTTGATGTTATCAGGTGTTGGTGTTGCTGGTGTTCGTGTTGCTGGTGTTGGTGTTGCTGTGTTGGTGTTTGCTGGTGTTTTTTGTTGCTGGTGTTGTTGTTAATTGGTGGTTGTTGTTGCTGCTGTTGTGTTGCGCTGTTGGTGTTGCTGGTGTTGGTGTTGAGGTGATGGTGTTGCTGTGTTGGAGTTAATGGTGTGTTTGTTTGCTGGTGTTGGTGTTGCTGGTGTGTGTGTTGCTGGTGTTGGTGTTTATGGTTGTTGTTGCTGCGTTGGTGTTGCTGCTGTTGGTGTTTGCTGGTGTTGTTGTAGCTGCTGTTGGGTGTTGCATGGTGTTGGTGTTTGCTGTGTTGGTGTTATGTGTTTGTTGTTGCTGCTGTTGTTGTTGCTGTTGTTGTTGTTGTGCTGTTGGTGTGGCGGTGTTTGTTGCTGCTGTTTGGTGTTGCTGGGTGGTTGGTGTTGCTGGTTTTGGTGTTATGGTTTTGGTTGTTGCTGGTTGATGGTGAACATGGTATATTATGTGATGTGCTGTGGGCATAATGTTGTATTCAGGAGGTTGGAGTTATCTTTAGTAATGATGTGAAAAAGTTGAATTATAAGTCATTGATAAAAATTTAGGAACATTATAATAATAGATCAGAGGTGGATCAGAGATAAGGGTTGCCTTATCCTAAAGTTTCCAAGTATAAGGTGGTTCTAATTCATTTATATATTAGTTATCTTGGAGTAATGTGAGAACATGTGGATATAGTTTTTGTTGCTGTGTAGGTGGTTGCTGGTGTTTGGTGTTGCTGTGTTGGTGTTATGGGTTTGTTGATTGCTGCTGTTGTGTTGCTGCTGTTGGTGTTGCTGGTGGTTTTGTTGCTGCAGTTGGGTGTTGCGGTGTTTTGTGTTGCTGTGGTAGGGGGAGTGTTATGGTGTTGTTGTTGCTGCAGTTGTTGGGTGCTGGTGTTGTTGTTTGCTGCAGTTTGTGTTGCTGGATGTTGTTGCTGCTGTGGTGTTGCTGGTGTTGGTGATGCTGGTGTTGGTTGTTAATGGTTTTGTGTTGCAGGTGTGGGTGTTATTGTGTTGTTGTTGCTGCTGTTGGTGTTTGCTGGTGTTGGTGTTGCTGGAGTTGGTGTTTATGGTGTTGTGCTTGCTGTTGACTTGTTGCTGTGTTGTTGTTGCTGTGTTTGGTGTTGCTGCTGTTTTGTGTTGGCTTCTGTTGTTTCTGTCGTTTGGTGTTGCTGGTTTTGGTGTTGCGGTGTTAATTCTGTTGTTGCTGCGCTACTTGTGTTGCTGCTGCTACTGGAGTTGCTGCTGCTAACTGGTGCTGCTGCTACTGGTGTTTGCTGCTGCTACTAGGTGTTGCCTGCTGTATTGTGCTGCTGCTACTGTGCTGCCTGCAACTGGTGATGCTGCTGCTACTGGTGCTACTGCACGGTGATGCTTCTGCTACTTTGTCTGCTGCGACTGTGTGCTGGCAGCTACTGGTTTTGCTGCCTGCTACCTGGTGCTGCTGCATACTGGTGTTGCTTCTGCTACTGGTGCTGCTGCTACTGTGCTGAGCTGCTATTGATGCAACTGCACTGGTCTAGCTGCTGACTTGTGCTGCTGCTGCTACTGGTGCTAGGCGCTCCTACTTGTTGCAGGCTGCTACTGGTGCGCTGCACTGGTGCTGGCTGCTGCTACTGGTGCTGCTAGCCTGCTACTGAGCTGGCTGCTAACGGTGCTGGGCTGCTACTGGTGCTACTGCTGATGCGCTACTGGTGCTCGCAGCTGCTACTGGTGCTGCTGCTACTGGTGCGCTTGCTGGTACTGTGCTGCTGCATGCTACGGTTGCTGCAGCTGTACTGGTGCTGCTGCTGCTACAGGTGCTGCAGCTGCTACTGGAGCTGCTGACTACAGGTGCTACAGCTGGCGCTGCTGCTGCTGACTAGTGCTGCGGCTACTGGTGCTGCTGCTGTACATGGTGCTGCTGCTGCTACTGGTGCAGCGCCTGGAGCTGCTGCTCTGGTGCTGCTGCTGCTACTTGGTGGGCTGCTGCTGCTACTGGTGCTGCTGCTAGTGCTACTGGTGCTGCTGCTACTGGTGCTGGGCTGCTACTGGTGGCAGCTGCTGCTTACAGGTGCTGCTGCAGGTGCTGGCTGTTCTTACGGTGCTGCTGCTACTGGTGCAGCAGCTGCTACTGGTGCTGGCTGCTGCTACTGGTGCAGCGCTACTGGTGCTACTGCAACTGGTGCCTGCTGACTACTGTGTCTACTTGCAGCTCTGATTCTGCTACTGGGTGCTGCTGCTGCTACTGGTGCTACATGCTGCTGCTGGTGCTGCTACTGGTTGCTAGCTGCTGCAACTGTGCTGCTGCTACTGGTGCTGCTGCTGGTGCTTGCTGGCTGCTGCTACAGTGCTACTACAGTTGCTGCTGCTACTGTTTTGGCTGTCTGCTACAGGTGCTGCAGCTGGCTACTGTGCTGCTGCTGCTACTGGTGCTGCAGCTACTGTGCTACTGCCAACTGTGCGGCTGCTACTGTGCTACTGCTGTCTTGCAATGCGCAACTGGTGCCTGCTGCTGCACTGGTGCTACTGGCTGCTGCAGATGCTGCAACTGGTGCTGCTGGCTGCTATGGTGCTGCTGCAACTGTGCAGGCTGCTGACTGGTGCTGCTGCTGGTGATTCGGCACTTGTTGCAGCTGCTACTGTTCTGCATGCTACTTGTTGCTACTTGCTGATGCGCTACTGGAGCTGCTGCTGCTACTGGAGCTTGCTGGTGCTCTGCTTCTACTGGTGTCTGCTGCTGCAACTGTTGCTGGCTGTTGCTGCTGCTGAACTGGTGCAGCTGGTGCTTGCTGCGGCTGCAGTGCTGCTGCTGTCTACTGGTGCTGCTGGTGCTGCTGCTGCTACTGGTCAGGCTGTGCTGCTGCTGCAACTGGTGCTGCAGCTGCTTACTTGGTGCTGCAGGTGCTTGGTGCTGCTACTGGTGCTTGCTGGTGCTGCTGCAGCTACTGTGCTGCGGTGCTTGCTGCAGCTATTGGTGCTAGCAACTGTGCAGCTGCTGCTACTGGTGCTGCTACCGTGTCTGCAGGAGCTACTACTGTGTCTGCAGCTGTTTTTTCTACTGTGTGCTACTACTGGTGCTGCTGCTACTGTTGCTGGAGCTGCTGCTATGCCAACATTTTCCTCCTGGTAAACCACTTTTTTCAGTCTCACTAAATAGATTATGGTTATTATGTAGACGATGGCAAACAAAAGGACTGACACTGGCATAAGAGTGTTCCAGTGAACAATGTCCAGTTCCTCGTAACATTGTCATAATGTAGTGGCGTTCCTTGTTATTTTTATAAATAAAAAATAGCTTCAAACTGTTGATTTTTTAATAATTTGCTGGAAATGTATTTTGGGCAAATTATCATATTTGCTTTAGTTTTAATACATTAGCACAGTTTTTTTTTATTTTAAATCATGACCTTGTGTGAAGATAAGCGTCCTAGCTAACTAGTTTATAATTAGCGGATCGGAGGATCGAGCCTCCAGCGCAACTATCTATATCTATCTACTATCTCCTCTCTACTCTCTCTCTCTCTCTCTCACTCTATATATATATATATATATAAATAAATAAATATACAATATATATAATATATATATATAATATATATATATATATATATATATATAATATAATAGTATATATAATATATATATATATATACACACGACACGACATATATTATAATATATATATATATATTAATATATAAATTTATATATATATATATAATATATATATATAATATAATATTTAGTATTTAAAAGATCCGAGTCAGGACATAACGTCGAGTAAACATTTCCTTGTTGAAGTTGTGAAGGACCTGGGAGTGATAATTCAGAGGATCTCACCTTCAAAGAGCACAACAATGTATGTACCCTCATCTGCTAGAAAATGACAGGAATGGATAATGATAACCTACAAAACCCTTACGCCAAGCTCATGATGATTCTCTTCAAATCGCTTGTTCTCTCTAGGCTGGAGTACTGTTGTACACTAACTGCCCCCTTCAAGGCTGGCGAAATTGCTGACCTGGTGAGTGTACAAAGAACTTTCACGGTACACATAATTACGATAAAGCACCTAAATTACTGGGAACGGTTAAGTCCCCTGATTTGTATTCCCTGAAACACAGGAGAGAAAGATACATGAAAATATACACTTCGAAAATCCTAGAGGGATTAGTACCAACTCTACACACGAAAATCATTCCCTATGAAAGCAAAAGACTCTGCAGGAGATGCAACATTTCCCCAATGAAAAACAGGGGCGCCACGAGTACACTGAGACACACCACAGTTAGTATCAGGGGCCCAAGACTGTTCAACTGCCTCCCAGCATACATAAGGGAGATTACCAATAGACCCCTGGCTGTCTTCAAGAAGGCACTGGACAGGCACCTAAAGTCAGTACCGGACCAGCCCGGCTGTGGTTCGTCCATCGGTTTACGTGCGCCCAACAGTAAAACCCTGGTTGATCAGATCCTGATCCAACACGACGCCTGGTCTCAGACCGGGCCGCGGGGGCGTTGACCCCCGAAACCCTCTCCAGGTATACTCCAGGTAAATTGTCCAAAGCCATGAGCTGACGCCATGTTTCTATTAATACCCCTTGTCGCAGTGCTTGTCGTACGTCAGGGAATTAATTAACCTTAATGACTCGTGCTCACCTGAGGCAGGTTAAGGATCGTTATATTTCAGTGTCACTCGACATAAATTATAAAGCTCACTCCCGCGAGTAAAGTCTGGAAATCTGATCTTTAACGATAGGTAAATAATTACATAAAGTTACGGAAATCGGAGAATTGCAGCATTATTTAATTTTTAACTGGAATGAGCCGAGGAACAATATACGATCGACACCATGCCTAACCCTTCTAGGGTAGGGTAGGTGCCTGAGCCCGAGCCTTTAGCTCACAAGACTGTCATTCCCATTAGCCCCCTTGGGGCGGGGATGGCAGACCAGAGAGGCCTAGCTTGTGGCTAGGCCTGGGGACAGTTGGTCCCAAAGATGAGGAGGTACTTGTGCCTCCTCCCATGGGAGACTTAGGTCTCTGACACTCCCTAAAGAGGGAGCCGAGGCCGGGCCACCACTTGGAAAAGGCCCGGGCCGGGAGAATACCGGCTAATCTTTAAAAAAAAAAAAAAAAAAAAAAAAAGAACAATATACATGTATATGACAGGAGATACTTGCTTTGTCTCCTGACAATACAACAACTACAGACGTTGTTATGGTAACAGATGGATCATCTAAATTATTAAAATCCGTGTCAGGAAGCACTTGTCTTGTTTAGTGGTGAATAAAACAAGAAGGCCAGTTGACACGCTGAATATATGCCATTAGGAATGGATTTCTCTAAGCGCTCGTATGCTGAGAGTTCACATTTATTCCTGTGAAAATATTTTGGGTTGGTGAAAAGATTATCGTACGTCCTTAATGGCACTCGTGCAGCTGATAGTCTATAAACCCCCAGTGACCAACTAACCAAGACCCGCTAATCTGTATATATTCCGAGGACGTAACTACCATCCATATTATTATTATAATAAAAAAGAAGCGCTAAACCACAAGGGGTACACAGCGACTACCATCTACAGGCTTTATCACTAAGCGGACCGCGCTGGCCCCCTCCTGGTATAATGCAGTTATACTACCCATAGGATGGGTGTGGCTGGCGTAATAAAGTTGTGAAACTAAAAACTGAGCCCTGATAAGTATATCAGTGAGGGATTTTAAAAACTTAGAGATTAATCCTAATTGTCTCATATTTGGGAATGAAGTTTTCTCGACTGGTGGTAAACAGGACAGGAAACGCTGGTGTTATTCGTATGATGATTAATCACAGCTGGAGCTTTTGGTCATCTGACCGAGGCCTTCCACTGGCTTACCGGTCCACGAATCCATAAAATGAGAATTAAATTCTCGGTGTTTAATACTATATAGAATGAAGCGGGATGATCTTCAGGTAATTACTGCTTTACAATGGGTCTCGCCGAGAATTAGAATGAGCTTCTGAAATTCAGGTCGTAAATATTACAAACAGAAGAGCCGGATCTATAAAAATTTCCTATGAACGTAGACAATTTTATATTTTACGTGACGTTCTAAAATATGTCACCCAAAAAAAAAATACAAGAATAACCGGAAACAGCCTAATGCTCTAAAAAGATTAACAATAATATTTTATTCGGTATTAATTTCAGCAAAAATAATATTTTATCATTTTTTTTAACGGCGATTTTAAGGTGTTGCATTAACGGGTCGTTGCATGATTCAATCCCATGTCAGGACACTGCTCTGACGAATCTATTATATTTTTGTGCGCGTCGTTTCTTAGTCACTAATACTAAAATTTGTAGGTACTATTTAATGCTCATATGTTTAACACTAGATCCTGTATATTATAAGATTTATGCTTATACTTCATGTTTATGCTCTGGTCTGAGTGAAGGTGTCAGGGCTGGTATTTATGTTCTCATGTTTTCCACTCACTGAGCTGCAATTTCTGATGATAACGTTGCATATATATTTTGGGGTATTATGTAATAGTTTATTTTAATGACTCTATCAGGAAAAAAAATAATTACTAAGCATTTTTCTCGGCCACATTCATAACTTATGTTATTCTCCATAAGCTCCATGCAGTGGTGGGTCATCGTATGACTACGAACAGCGTCAGGAAACACCTGTCCTCTTTCCTGACGATTCTTGCCTAACCTAACCTCACATCTTGAGATCGTCTTAAATTTTTTTTCAATATTAATACCCTCAACCATTTCACCCCGGCAGGATCTACACACCGTGACGTATTTGTCTCTGTGCATATACGCTCAGAGTTTAATACCCATTTCAGGAGTTAACATATTCTTGACTGGTGGTGAACCTGTGACAAGCAGCCTTAATGACCCTCGTGTAGTCGACAGGACCTAAGCCCAATTAACCAGCTAAATTCACCACTGTCTTAATGCCAGTTCGAAGCTAAACTAACAACCGTATTTGTACGGAGAGGCAACTAATGTGACATTTTATTGTGGCAACGTTACGCTCTATAGGAGCTTTATCAAGCTTGATAAAGCTCCTGGAGAGCGAAACGTTGCCACGACAAAATGTCACATTAGTTGCCTCTATGTCCATTTACCAAATGTTTACTTATACAAAACACCCAAAGTGTTTACTCTCTCACTCACTCACTGTCTGTCTGTCTCTCTCAATCACTGTCTGTCTCACTGTCTGTCTGTCTCTCTCACTCACTGTCTGTCTCACTGTCTGTGTGTCTGTCTCTCTCTCTCTCGTGTCGGGAGTAACTCTGGAACAGGTGCCTTTGCATTCCTCCACTTCCGTGTGTCGGACTGACCTTAATTGACCAAGAGACATGACCTTGTGTTTTTTGCTCTCTTCCCTGGACAGCTACCACTACAGTGTCCAGCGTTGTGTTAGCTGGACGAACAGCTAAGTTGCCCTGTGAGCTTCCACTGCCACCTGACCGACCAACACTCATCCTCTGGTACAAGGATCAAGCCACTAAGCCGTTCTACAGGTGGGTTGGCTTGTTAGTGTGTGTGTGTGTGTGTGTGTGTGTGTATAGTCACCTAGTTGTGGCTGCAGGGGTCGAGTCACAGCTCCTGGCCCTGTCTTTTCACTGGCCGCTACCAGGTCACTCTTCCTGCTCCATGAGCTTTATCATACCTCTTCTTAAAGCTATGTATGTCTCCTGTCTCCTGTGTGCGTGTGTGTGAATTATTATTATTCTTGGAGTTGTTAGAAAATCTAGTTTTAAGCTAGGAAGGGGAGGTAGCTCCAATCCCTTGGTTCAAAAGCCGTTCACCAGCATCTGGTTTATTGAAGGTCACCTGGTATACTGATCATCATCGGATCAATTAGAATTCACTTGGATTATCAGGGTCATCTAATTTATCTGAAGCCTCCTAGTTAAAGTTTCTAACATCACCAAATTAACTTAAGGTGAACTAGTTTACCTAAGCACCACCTAGGTTAATAGGTATGTAAAGGCTTTATTTAAAGGTCTTATGTAAAAAGTATTATTTAAAGGCCTTATTTAATGGTCTTATTAAAGGTCTTATGTAAAGGTCTTACTTAAAGACTTTATTTAAAGGTCTTATTTAAAGGCCTTATTTAATGGTCTTATTAAAGGTCCTTATTTAAGGGTCTTCTGGTTCCAGTTTCGACGCCCGGGAGACAGCCACGGGTCACCACAAGGTGCACGAAGACTCGCAACTGGGCAAGAGGTCACGTTTCAGACCACAAACCTTCCCTTATGCCTTCAAGGTGAGTATACACAGATTCAACAGGCAAGCAATAATATTATATAAATATATATAATATTATATATATATATAATATATATATATATTTTTATATATATATAATATATATATATATGTCGTGCCGAATAGGCAGAATTTGCCATCTTGGCTTAAATAGCAACGCTCATCTTGCCATATATGACAAGTGAAAATTTGTGTATGCCAAAAATTTTCGCCAAAATCATTTCTAAACCCTAACGAAAAAAATATATTTGATTGTGCTTGTTTAGTACTAAATTATTGTAAACGAAATTTAAAATATATTTAGTTGGGTTACGCTAAAAAAAAATTGCTGTTGTTATAATAACGTTAGGTAAGTTTTCCTAAGATTCTTTTGGAGCAAAATTAAAAATTTTTAAAACATTAACATTAATGAAAAAAATATATATCTTTAAACGTATAAGAGAAAATTTCAGAAAGGATTTTAATTTTAAATGATTTTTTGGCTAATTGACCAGTTTTACATATTCGGCACGACATATATATATTTTATATATATATATAAATAATATATATATATATATATATAATATATATATATATATATATATATAAAATATATATGTATATAGCAAGACAGCCACGGGGGGTTTAAATCTTTAGCTCAAGTACTTTCACACTTCTCAGTGCGTCATCAGGAGCTATGCAGTGTTGCAAGGCAACAACTGAAGGATTGAGGGGAAGTTTTTTCTCCGAGTAGCGCAGCACGGGTTGTCACCAGCCACAGTCTCTCTGAATGTGAGGCAACTGCCTGTGTGCCACCCCTCCCCTTCCTACCCCTTTTCATCCCCCGCCCCACTTGGGGCAGGAGACGGCCTCTAGGTTTTCAGCAGTCAAGAAATAGGAAATTAGAAAATACAATAGCCAGCCCCAAGCTTCTTCTAGTTGCCTAGAACAGGTCATGCGACTTGAGAAAATAGGTTTCACAGTGGATAATATACATATGGATTCCTATTATTCTGTGTAACCCCTTAATTGATAAAAGAAATGAATGTACTCTTGTTCTTTTAAATACCAGAGTCCGGGGTTCTAAAATGTTTCAGTGGAATCAGAGAACTCCACAATCCTCCCCTCAGGATTCCTGAGGTGGGGCTCTGATTAGGGAATTGGTTTCTGTGCTCCAGTTAACCGAATTAAGCCTGAATGCCTTCCACATCCCCCCCCCAGGCGCTGTATAATCCTCCGGGTTTAGCGCTTCCCCTTGATTATAATAATAATAATTCACATATTCCTAAAATATTGTCTACCAGTCTTCTCAGTGTAGATTAATATCCCTTATTTGAGTATCTTCTATGCATTTCCGATAATATTTCTATAATCCAAATATTCTCCTTGGATATTATTTAACCCCCACTATCTACGCTACCACCTAATCTTGTGTACCTGTCCACTTATGGTACAACAACAGGTAAATAGGTTATATTATATGCCGTCATTCCCGACACACGTAGCATGAGTAGCACTAGTGTCTACGCACCAAACTCACGCTCCGTGTTCCAGGAATGACGGCATACAATATAACCTGTTGTTGTACCATAAGTGGACAGGTACACAAGATTAGGTGGTAGCGTAGATAGTGGGGGTTAAATAATATCCAAGGAGAATATTTGGATTATAGAAATATTATCGGAAATGTATAGAAGATACTCAAATAAGGGATATTAATCTATACTGAGAAGACTGGTAGACAATATTTTAGGAATATGTGAAGAGATACTCCTGATTACCACTGAGAGTTTGATTTAATACCTTAATTCAGGGAGTAAAGTGAAACACGTCATCTTCCCCCCCAAAAATAAAGATCACATAATGGAAAATCAAGGACAAGAAACACACCTTTTGACCAGAAAACGGAAGCTTCAGGGAAGAAAACGGAATCTTCAGGGAAGAAAACGGAAGCTTCAGGCAAGAAAACGGAAGCTTCAGGCAACAAGGAATCACCAAGTGCAACACAACGATGGGTTAGGCAGAGATGTAGGGGCCAAGAACACCATGTTTCCTCCAGTTCTGGAAGAAACGTCGCGATAAAGGTTTCACGGTTTTAGTACACAGCTAAAACTATAATCGCTAGAGATAATAAAATATTATTATGACAGTTGTTTGCCGGTACGATGAGTCTACCTGAACCTACATTCGGTCTTGCATAAACTACAATAAATCTAGTTAAATTTACATTAGGCCTATTTTAATCTACATTAAACAAACCTACCTTAATATACATTAGATCTGACAACTTTAATAACAGGAATAGTTAGAGAAAAATGCTTGAGAGAGAGAGAGAGAGAGAGAGAGAGAGAGAGAGAGAGAGAGAGAGGAGAGAGAGAGAGAGAGGGAGGAGAAAAGAGAGAGGAGGAGAGAGAGAGAGAGAGAGAGGAGAGAGAGAGAGAGAGAGAGAGAGAGAGAGAGAGAGAGAAGAGAGAGAGAGAGAGAGAGAGGAGAGAGAGAGAGAGAGAGAAGAGAGAGAGAGAGAGAGAGAGCTAGCTAGCTCTTAGCTGGTAAATAAAATTAAGAACCCTGAACCTAACCTTGTAAAGCCCTGTGTAAAGAAAGAAAGAAAGAGAAAGAGAGAGACGTCAGCAACTACACACACACAAACACACACGTTGATAAAAACTAACATAATGCGAGCCATAAATATATTAGCAGTTACATTCGAAGATAATTTAAACAGAGAGAGAAAAGGTTGGTTAGTTAATGTGAGTTTAAAGCCTATCGACTAAGCTAGGATCTTCAAAGACTGCGCTGTGACCTCAGCGCCAGAGAAAAATACTTTAATCCCAAAAATAGGGATTAAAATCACAGTATATATATAAGCTGAGAGGAATACACCCCAGAATCACAATAATGTAACACCTTCAGCACCACAACACTGTAACACCCACAGCATCACAACACTGTAACACCCACAGCATCACAACACTGTAACATCCCAGCAAACACAAACATTGTAACAACCCCTCAGCATCACAACACTGTAACACCCACAGCATCACAACACTGTAACACCCACAGCATCACAACACTGTAACACCCACAGCATCACAACACTGTAACACCCACAGCATCACAACACTGTAACACCCACAGCATCACAACACTGTAACACCCACAGCACCACAACACTGTAACACCCACAGCACCACAACACTGTAACACCCACAGCACCAACAACACGTAACACACACAGCATCACAACACTGTAACATCCACAGCATCACAACACTGTAACACCCACAGCACCACAACGCTTTTAACACCCACAGCACCACAACACTGTAACACACACAGCATCACAACACTGTAACACCCACAGCATCACAACACTGTAACATCCACAGCATCACAACACTGTAACACCCACAGCACCCCAAAAAACGCTTTTAACACACCACATCACCCCAACACTGTAACACACACAGCATCACAACACTGTAACACCCACAGCCCACCAACGCTTTAACACACCACAAAAACCACAACAATGTAACAACACAAAGCATCACAACACTGTAACACACACAGCCCCACAACACTGTAACATCCACAGCATCACAACACTGTAACACCCACAGCACAACAACACTTTAACACCCAAAAGCACCCAACACTGGGAACACCCCACAGCACCACAACACTGTAACGACCCACAGCCTCACAACACTGTAACACCCACAGCACCACAACACTGTAACACCCACAGCAACACAACACTGCAACAACCCACAGCACCACAAACACTGTTAACAACCACACAGCATCACAACATTGTAACACCCAAAAGCACAACAACACGTAACACCCACAGCACCACAGCACTGTAACACCCAGAGCACCACAACACTGTAACACTCACAGCATCACAACACTGTAACGCTCACAGCCTCACAACACTGTAACGCTCACAGCCCCCACAACACCCGTAACACCCACAAGCAAACACAACACTGTAACACCCACAGCACCACAACACTTAAAAACTCACAGCATCACAACACTGTAACACCCACAGCTTCGCAACACTGTAACACCCACAGCACCACAACACTGTAAAACCCACAGCATTACAACACTGTAACACCCACAGCATCACAACACTGTAACACCCACAGCATCACAAACACTGTACACACCCCACAGCATCACAACACTGTAAAAACCCTCAGCACCACAACACTGTAACACCCCCAGCATCACAACACTGTAAACCCCCCACAGCATTCACAACACTGTAAACACCCACAACATCACAACACTAAGTAACACACCACAGCATCACAACACTGAACACCCACAGCATCACAAACACTGTAACAAACCCCCAGCATCACAACACTGTAACACCTCAGCATCACAACACTAACACCCACAGCATCACAAACACTGTAACACCCCACATCACACAACACTGTAACACCCTCAGCATCACAAAAACTAACACCCCCCAGCATCACAACACTGTAACACCCCCAGCATCACAACACTGTAACACCCACAGCATCACAACACTGTAACACCCTCAGCACCACAACACTGTAACACCCACAGCATCACAACACTGTAACATCCACAGCATCATAACACTGTAACACCCAAACCTTCCAACACTGTAACACACAGCATCACAAAATTGTAACAAAAAACCCCCAGCACCACAACACTGTAACCCCACACAGCATCACAACACTGTAACAAACCCCCAGCATTACAATACTGTAACAAAACCCCCAGCATCACAACACTTTAAAAACCCACAACATTACAACACTGTAACACCCCACAACACGTAACACCCCCAGCAACACAACACTGTAAACAACCCACAGCAAAAAACAACACTGTAACACCCACAGCATCACAACACTGTAACACCCACAGCATTACAACACTGTAACACTCACATCATCACAACACTGTAACACCCACAGCATCACAAAAACTGATAACACCCACAACCACACAACCCCAACACTGGGAAACAACCCACTCCCAACACCACAACACTGTAAACACCCCCAGCAAACACAACATCTGTAACACCCACAGGGATTTCAACACTGTAAAAAAAACCCACAGCAAACACAACACTGTAACACCCACAGCATCACAACAAATGTAACAACCCACAAACATTTAACAACACTGAACAAACCCACAAACATCACAACCACTGTAAACACCCACAGCATTACAACACTGTAACAAACCCTTAAACAACCACAACACTGTAACACCCACAGCACCACAACACTGTAACACCCACAGCATCACAACACTGTAACACCCACAGCACCACAACACTGTAACACCCACAGCATCACAACACTGTAACAAAACCACCAGCATCACAACACTGTAACACCCACAACACCACAACACTGGGAACACCCACAGCATCACAACACTGTAACACCCACAGCATCACAACACTGTAACACCCACAGCATTACAACACTGTAACACTCACAGCATCAAAACACTGTAACACCCACAGCATCACAACACTGTAACCAAACAAACCAAAGCATTACAGCATTAAACACCCACCACAGCATCACAACACTGTAAAACACGCCCACAGCTCACAACACCCGTAACAACCCACAGCATCACAACACTGTAACACCAACAGCATTACAACACTGTAACACCCACAGCATCACAACACTGTAACACCCACAGCATCACAACACTGTAACACCAACAGCATTACAACACTGTAAAACAAAACCCCAGCATACAACACTTTTAACACTCACATCATCCCCAACACGTAACACCCACAGCATCACAACATTGTAACACCCTCACACCAACAACACTGTAACACCCACAGCATACAACACGTAACACCCACAGCATCACAACACTGTAACACCCCCAGCAATCACAACACTAACACCCCAGCACCACAACACTGTAACACCACCGCAACACAGCACACAACAAAAGTAACACCCACAGCATCACAACACTGTAACCAAACCCTCAGACACCACAACACTGTAACACCCACAGCATCACAACACTGTAAAAACCCACAGCATCACAACACTTTTAACACCCTCAGCAACCACAACACTGTAAACCCACAGCATCACAAAACTGTAAACACCCCCAAAAGCATCGCAACCCCTGTAAAAACCCACAGCATCACAACAATGTAACACCCACAGCATCACAACACTGTAACAACCCTCAAGCACCCCAACACAACACTGTAAAAAAACCCCAGCATCACAACACTGTAACACCCCCAGCATCACAACACTGTAAACCACCAAAACCCCCCGCATCACAACACTGTAACACACCCACAGCAAACCAAAAACACTGTTAAACCAAACACGCACAGCATCACAAACACTGTAACACCCCTCAGCACCACAACACTGTAAACACCCACAAAACACCCCTCACAACACTGTTAAAACAAACCAAAACACCACAGCATCGCAACACTGGGAACACCCACAGCATCACAAAAACTGTAACACCCACAGCATCACAACCTGTAACACCCCTCACACCACAACACTGTAACACCCTCAGCATCACAGCACTGTAACACCCCCAGCATCAAACACTGTAACACCCCCAGCATCCCCAACACTGTAACACCCACAGCACCACAACACTGTAAACAACCCCACAGCATTACAACACTGTAACAACCCACAGCACACAACACTGTAACCCCACAAGCACCACAACACTGTAAACACCACAGCACCACAAAACTGTAACACCCACAGCACCCCAAAAACTGTAACACCCACAGCACCACAACACTGTAACACCCACAGCACCACAACACTGTAACACCCACAGCACCACAACACTGTAACACCCACAGCATCACAACACTGTAACACCCACAGCACCACAACACTGTAACACCCCACAGCAAAACCCCAACACTGTAACAACCCTCAGCACCACAACACTGTAAACACCCTCAGCATCACAACACTGTAACACCACAGCATCGCAACATGTAACACCAGCATCACAACACTGTAACACCCACAGCATCACAACACTGTAAAACAAACCCCTCAACACCACAACACTGTAACACCCTCAGCATCACAAACACTGTAAAAACCCCAGCATCACAACACTGTAACACCCCACAGCAAACACAACACTGTAACACCCACAGCACCACAACACTGTAAACACCCACAGCATTACACACTGTAACACCCCCCCAGCATCACAACACTGTAACACCCACAGGGACCACAACACGTAACACCCCAGCCACCACAACACTGTAACACCCACAGAACCACAAAAACTGTAACACCCACAGCACCCCAACACTGTAACACCCACAGCAACCACAAAAACTGAAAAACCCCACAGCACCACAACACTGTAAAACACCCAAAGCATCACAACACTGAACAACCCCCCAGCACCACAAAACTGTAACACCCCAACAAAGCCCCCCCACAACACTGTAAAACACCCTCAGCACCACAACACGGGAACAAAACACCTCAGCACCAACAACACTGTAACACCAACAGCAACACAACACTGTAACACCCACAGCAACACAACACTGTAACACCCTCAGCAACACAACACTGTAACACCCTCAGCAACACAACACTGTAACACCCACAGCAACACAACACTGTAACAACCCTCAGCAAACAAAAAACACTGTAACACCCTCAGCAACACAACACTGTAACAACCCTCAGCACCAAACACTGTAACACAAAACCCCACACCCCCAACAAAACCCGTACACACCAACAGCAACACAACACTGTAACACCCACAGCACCACAACACTAACAACCTCAGCAACACAACACTGTAACCCCCCTCAGCAACACAACACTGTAACACCCCACCAGCAAACACAAACACTGTAAACACCCTCAGCAACACAACACTGTAAACCACCCCCCAGCAACACAACACTGTAACACCCTCAGCACCACAAACACTGTAACAAAACCCAAAAGCAACACAACACTGTAAAAAACCCCACAGCACCCCAACAACACTGAACACACCCCAGCAAAAACAACACTGTAACAAACCCCCAGCACCACAACACTGTAACACCCTCAGCAACACAACACTGTAACACAACCCACAGCACCACAACACTGTAACACCCTCAGCAACACAACACTGTAAACACCACAGCAACACAACACTGTAACACCACAGCATCACAACACTGTAACAAACCCCTCCCGCAAAACACAACACTGTAACACCCTCAGCAACACAACACTGTAACACCCACAGCAACACAACACTGTAACACCCTCAGCAACACAACACTGTAACACCAACAGCAACACAACACTGTAACACCCACAGCAACACAACACTGTAACACAAAAAACAACACAACACTGTAACACCCCACAAACACAACACTGTAACACAACCCAACAAACCAAAACTACAACTGTAAACACCCACAGCATCACAACACTGTAACACCACACAGCAACAAAAACACTGTAACACCCCACAGCATCACAACACTGTTTAAAACAAACAGCAACACAACACTGTAACACGAACAGCAACACAACACTGTAACACCCTCAGCAACACAACACTGTAACACCCACAGCATCACAACACTGTAACACCCACAGCACCACAACACTGTAACACCCACAGCAAACACACACTGTAACAACCCACAGCATCACAACCACTGTAACACCCACAGCAACACCCAAAACTTAACACCCTCAGCAACACCCAAAACGTAACACCCACAGCACACAAAAACTGTAACCCCAAAAGCAACACAACACTGTAACACCCTCAGCAACACAACACTGTAACACCCTCACAAAAACACACTGAACACCCACACAACACAACACTGTAACACCCCAGCAACATAACACTGTAACACCCACAGCAACACAACACTTTTAACAAAACCCCAGCAAACATAACACTGTAACACCCCAGCAACACAACACGTAACAACCCACTGCATCACAACACTGAAACACCCTCAGCAAAAACAACACTGTAACACCCACGAACCAACACTGTAACAACAAACAGCACACAACAACTGTAACACCCTCAGCAAACAAAAACACGTAACAAACCTCAGCAACACAACACTGTTAAAAAAACCAACAGCACACAACACTGTAACACCACGGCACCCCAAACACTGAAACACCCAAGCACACACAAAAACTGTAAAACAACCCTCAAGCAACACAACACTGTAACACAAACAGCAACACAAAAAACTGTAACAAACCCCCAGCAACCACAACACTGTAAACCCCCTCAGCAACCAAACCTGTAACACAAACAGCAACACACCCACTGTACCCAACAGCAACACAACCTGTAACACCCCACAGCAACACAAAAAAAAGGGGCTGCCAAACATCAAAATAGCATAATTGCATGGGCCATCACCACCAAACTACTTTTCAAACTGAGGCCCAGACACTTTACTCACTTATTTCGCTCGAGTCGTAATATCTTGTGACGCCGTGATTTTTTCAAAATTTTTTACATTCCGGAGGGAGACAAAATTTACACATTTCGGAAGAATATTTCATATATTTTTTCTGAATGGTTAAACAGGGTAGCTCTCGGTTTTTCTGAGTGCACACACACACACAACACAACACACACACACACACACAAAACACACACACACAAAGGATCAGGACTGTGAATCGACCCCTGCAACCTCATATGGTGAGTATAGGTGTGTGTTTCAAACACAAACAACACAAACATTGGGCCCAAAGCACAATTCCCATTCATTTAATGCACAACCCTACAACGAATGGGGGGTTAGTGCCGGGGGGTGACTCCCAGCACCTCACGCCAACTCACACACACACACTGAAGAAAGAACGTAAGTTTTTCCAAAATTTGCTTTCCCACGGGGCCCCCAAAACGAAATGCAGAATAAGGAGAGGAGGTCCAGCGGGAGAAAAGAGAATAACCAGCATCGAAAACCAAAATCGGGGCCAAAAGTTTTTTGTAAAGCCACATCAGGGGAAAAATTTTTGAAGGACCAAGTAATTTTGGCTGAGGGAAAGGGAAAGGGGAGGAATCATAAAAAAAAATTTACCAAAAAATAGTGAAGAGCTAAAACATGACATTTGGAAGATATTTTAGTAAACCCAAAAAAACCCACAAAAACCGAAAAGGGGGGAGGGGGACACTTTTTAAAAGGGCCCCTAAATTTCAGCCCAGGCCTCAACGAAAAAGGGCTTGGGAGGGGGGCCGCGGGCCCCCCCCCCCCCGGAAACTCCAAAACCCATCCCCCCCCTTGCCCTTGGGAATTTTTTTGACATGACAAGAACACACAGGTTGACAAAAATTTTAAAAACAGAAGTAGCCGCACACAAGTGGGAGACAACGCTGACACTGACACGCAGACTGAAACAAAAATTAAGTTTTGTTCTTCCCCATTTTGATTTTGATTGTTTTTTCCCCACAGTTTTCGGCGCAGGTTTTCCCCCGGGGCCCAAAACTGACTTAAAAGGGCTGGGGCTGTAAACTTCGTGCAAGAAATTTCTTTTGATCTAGAAGCTAAGAATTATCGCGCGGGAAGCCGGATAAACGGTGGTGAAGTTTGCCGATGTGAGATTTTCCAAAGCATTTTACAAAATGCTTAAACCGCATAATATTCCTAAAAGAAAAGTTAGATCAAACGTAAATGACCCTAAATACATGAAGAATAGACTCAAATATCTCTTGGGATGAAGGAAAAGGCATTTACAAGCGAATCAAAAAAAGAGAGGTCACTTTCTTGACCGATATGTTTGATAAAAGAAAGAAGTAAAGAAAAAATAAGTCAAGCCAAAAGAAACAATGAACTTAAGATTGTGAGGGGAATTAAAGTTTAATCTAAAGGTTTTCTTTCAGGTATGTATAAGAATACAATTAGGGACACGATAGGCCCACTTTAATGAACTTCAGGTCAGCAAGCTGTTGTTGACAAGGAAATGTGTACCATTTTTACCACTTATTTTCTCATTTTTTTCTACATACAACGATATAAATGAAATAAGTTATACAAGTCAAGACGAAAATAAATTATGTAATATCAAAGTCATTAGTGACATGGTCCTTAGACAAATACTGTAGAAAGACTGAATCCAAGCAAGTCACCTGACGAGAAGTTTTCAAAGGTTCAAAAGGAATGCGAAGTGAAACTCGGCAAGCCATTAACAAGTCTCTTTAACAAATCACTGTGCACCATTTTAAACTTATCGTACCGGATAAAAAGGAAAATGGTAACTATGGTATTCATTTGCAAAATGGAACATTAGGTCCTCAGCTTTAAATTATAGACCAGTCAACCTAACCTAAATTGTGGTAAAGTTGACAGAGTCAGTAACTGCGGATGCAATTCAAAGCCACTATTTAAAGATACAGTTTAAAGATATAACTTAAGGATATAATTTGGTCAATGACTCTCAACACGGCTTTTCAAAGAAGCGTAATTGTTTTACGAATTTACTTACCTTTTTCATTAAAATATTTCTGGCGATGGATCATGATAAACAAATATGATGTTGAGTATATGGACTTCAGAAAGCAGTAACTCTGATGAAAAAGTAGATAATATAGGAGAAATTATTCCTTGACTTGAGTCGTGGCGGACAGATAGACAACAGAGAATTTGCATTAATGGAGAGAAATCAGAATGGGGACCTATTACCAGTTGTTTGTGCTGAAGGGGTCGGTATTAATTCACAATCTACATAAGCGACAGTGATGGGGGAATAAGTCAAAAAGTAAGTTTGTCGATGACACTAAAATACGCTGTCAAACAACTTCTGATGAGAACACTAGACAGCTGCAGGACGACCTGGAAAGGTTGATGTGGTCGGAGAAGTTGTAGATGTAGTTCAGTGCTGACAAATGTAAAGTTATAATCCTGGGAAAAGAAAATGACTATATCATTTATAAGCCAAATATTGTAGATCCTAATTAAGGTGAATGAAAAAAAAGGATTTAGGAGTAATAAATAGCAACCACGAGGCTTGAGATCCTCAACGTAGCAACCATTCGCAATTCGTGTCAACGAAAGTGACATACATAACGAAGTATCACTGTGGGTTCTACAAACAGTTGTTCGACCATTAAGAAGTATTTCCAGAAGTGTATCGTGAGTGATCACCTGCATCATCCACTTCATTATATTCAACATTACCTCTCACTACTACTCAGCCAACACAACAAGGCATGATGGCGTCTGGCAGGACAGCAAAACTTGCTCATCTTGCCTCTGAATCCCACAGAACAACTTGAATACTGATTCATGTCTGGACGTATTTTCACAACATAAAAAAAATACGTAGACTACAGCAGTGTTAGTTTAGTAACATTGTAGATCAAGCTGATGTATGAAATGTGATGAGACATGTAACCTAATTTAATATATGTTTTTTTTTTTCAATTATATTACACTTTTCTTTTATATAATATTCATCTTGCTTCTTGTTTGCTTAAATAGTAAGACAAAAATTTTTACGAATACTAAGTTTTCCTAAAACTTGAATTGTTTTTAATAGATGTTCTGTAACTGCTAAATATTCTTTCTTAAAAACAAGTTTTCCTCTTGTTTATTTACTAGCAGTGTAGGGATGAGTAAACAATAATAAAATGATGCCACAAAAAGTCCACATATGGAGTGATGATCCGCCTGGCCACATCTCTGCCTCGTCTTGTGAAGCTGACGCTCCTTTGAGCCTAGTTGTGAGCCTGGCTTTGTTGCGGGCCTGGCTTTGTTGCGGGCCTGGCTTTGTTGCGGGCCTGGCTTTGTTGCGGGCCTGGCTTTGTTGCGGGCCTGGCTTTGTTGCGGGCCTGGCTTTGTTGCGGGCCTGGCTTTGTTGGCGGGCCTGGCTTTTGTTGCGGGCCTGGCTTTGGTTGCGGTCCGGCCTGGCTTTGTTGCGGCCTGGCTTTGTTGCGGCCTGGCTTTGTTGCGGAGCTGCTTTGTTGGCCTGGCTTGTTGGAGCTGCTTGTTGCGAGCCTGGCTTTTGTTGCGGGCCTGGCCTTTTGCGAGCCTGGCTGTTGTTGCGATCCTGGCTTTGTTGCGGGCCTGGCCTTTTTGCGAGCCTGGCTTTGTTGCGAGCCTGGCTTTGTTGCGGGCCTGGCCTTTTTGCGAGCCTGGCTTTGTTGCGGGCCTGGCCTTTTTGCGAGCCTGGCTTTGTTGCGCGCCTGGCTTTGTTGCGGGCCTTTGTTGCGAGCCTGGCTTTGTTGCGGGCCTTTGCTGCGAGCCTGGCTTTGTTGCGCGCCTGGCTTTGTTGCGGGCCTTTGTTGCGAGCCTGGCTTTGTCGCGGGCCTTTGTTGCGAGCCTGGCTTTGTCGTGGGCCTTTGCTGCGAGCCTGGCTTTGGCTCTGTTGCAGTCATGGCTCAGCTTTATCAAGTCATTCACTTCACAAAGCTCTACCTGACTAGATAAACCTTCTCTCAACAAAATCTTCCTGCGTACTCGTACCGTTGTCTTTCAAAACCATCTATAGTTCGTCTAATGTATCCGGGAGAGGACAAATGTATCTCTCACAAACATTAACAACACATGTTCACAAATAATGCAGTTCAGTGTGTTTTCTCACGAGTTCCCGACACATAACGTATCTTAAAAAGGGTAACTGGTGTTAAGGGCTCGTGATTCAAGGAACTGGAGCGAGTCTCCCATTCTTTGGAAATAACCCGATAAATGATCCATTTATTATTATTATTAATATTATTGTTATTATTATTATAGCTTTTTCCCATCAGATTTAATGGCACGTTTAATGACCGTTTTTGTCTCATCCGTTTTAATGGCCCACTTCCCTCAACTAGTTTCACAAAACTTACCCTCGTTCTCAGACTCAGCTGGAGTCTTCTACATTGGTTCAGTAATGTCGAAACTTTGGATTCTCACTCTCCTGTACTTTCCTAAATTCCTGGAGCCCGACTGCTGCTCATTATACAGTCAGTCCCGTGTACTTAGTTGCATTTGCATTCGATAAATTAACATTGTTACCTAGTGTTGGCTCTGGTTGGCCAACCACACTTGCCGCTTCGTTTATTGTTGCGCTGCTTTCGTAAACTTTAAGTGTTCGTTTATTGTATTTTTCTTGCTGCAGTTTATTGCATTCGTGTGGATGTTCGTGTCATTACTGTGTGGCATTAATGTTCGTGTCATTACTGTGTGGCATTAATGTTCGTGTCATTACTGTGTGGCATTAATGTTCGTGTCATTACTGTGTGGCATTAACGTGGCTCTTTAAACATATTAACCGTAATGTGAAGGGAATTAATATCGTATTCTAAAAACCAATGATATATGTAGTGCTTTTGAAGGGCGTTTATAAATGCTTTGAATGGTGCTTATAACGTGCTTTGAAAGACATTAATGCGGCATTTTGAATGACATTAATATGGTACTTTAAAAGGCAGTCAGGAGAGTGCAACGGACAAGTGAAGCAGCAGCAGCAACACACACAGCAAGAGGCATTCTTGAGTTTCCCCAGCGCTCGAGCTTAATGCCCAAAGCTGGGGTGTGATTCCAAAAGGATCATGTAGTGCTAGCTGCCTTCCCACCTAATGACATCGTCTGCTGCTACGCAGCTGCCACACCCTTCGATCCCAGTGTGGGCAGGGTTTGTGGCAGCCCAAGGTGCATAGCTTCTCCCTACGAGCCTCGTGCGGGCGGGAAATGGGGCTAGGCCTGGGAACAGCAGGTCCCAGAAGACGAGGAGGTACTTTTACCCCCTCCCATGGCAGACATTGGTCTGAGACACTCCCTCAACAGGGAGCCAAGGCCGGGCCACCTCTTGGAAAAGGCCCGGGCCGGGCGATTATACCGGCGAATCTACAACACAACAAAAGGCATTAATATTGTTCCTGGAAAGTAACATTGCCGTACTTTAAAAAGTACTAAAACAATACTTAAAGGGTAATTATTGTTGTATTCGGAAAATTATTAATTCTTCCTTTAAAAAAACATTAATATTGTACCTTGAAGACCTTTAATGTTTTAGTTTGAGTTATATTAATATAATATATAAAAACTGTATTTATTTGGTCACCGGACCAATAAGGAAAGATCAGATAACATACACTGAGAGGTGTATGTCTGTTAATTTATATATACACTGAGAATTATATTATTGTCTAGTCGTGAAGAGGTTAAGGACAAACTTAGTGACTATAGTATAGTCAATAGGCTTGAAACCCCCGTTAACCAATCACAGATTTTTCACTTATACCTAATTTCAAACGAAATTAACAGATTTAACCTACATGATTATTTTTGAAAAAAAAAATCAAGAGATTTTCAAAATATATGGTATGTAGACACAGCATCAGGCAGTGATGTATATAAACCGTCTCAACAACATCCTCACATTAGCAGAATTTCTAGACGACGAGAATTAATATATCAAACGAAAAGAGAAACAATCTCACACTTCATTTGTAACAACGGGGGTGAATAATTACGCTAATTCTCACAATGTCGAGATGAAAAACAACTGAGTTATAACCCATTACCTCCAACATCAGAGTTTGATTAAAAAAAGATAGAAGCTCTTGTATTGAGAGTCATAGATATTACAGAAAAGATACTACCCAAAAATATCCATTAAAGTCAATGACCTTAATAAAACAAAAATGCGACTCAGTAATCCCATCAAATGCCAATATTTAAATAGTTAATGATGTTGTTTTGACAGCACTGGGATTTTTTTTACATAATCCAGGTGCAAAATTGTAATTAACTTTGGTATGAAAGGAAAACAACAACAAAAACGCCAATAATAATTAAAAATAAATTTAATCCATAATGAATATCTCGAAAACTCAATGTACAGTTTATTCTTTGTCTCATTTTACTGTGATTTTTAATAATTTTGTAACAACCCATTTCCTTTCATATAAAATAATTTGTAACGACCCTTTTTTCCCATAAAAAAATAATTAGTAACAACCCATTTTGTTACAAAATAATTTGTAAAACCCAGTTTGTAATTTTCAGTATAATGTAGCAACCTATTTTTGTCAAAATAATTAGTAACAACCCATTTTCTGTCAAATAATTAGTAACAACCCATTTTCTGTCAAATAATTAGTAACAACCCATTTTCTGTCAAATAATTAGTAACAACCCATTTTCTGTCAAATAATTAGTAACAACCCATTTTCTGTCAAATAATTAGTAACAACCCATTTTCTGTCAAATAATTAGTAACAACCCATTTTGTCATAAAATAATTAGTAGCAACCCATTTTGTCATAAAATAATTAGTACAACCCATTTTCTATCAAATAACTAGTAACAACCCATTTTCTGTCATAATGTAAAACGTAGCAACTGGTATATATTCATTTACAACTGCATCAAATTGATTAGCAGATGCGTCTCCGCTGTTATTTGACTCTCCTGAGTTTACACAGTATATATATACATCAAGAGGTACATTTCTCTTATTTACTCAGAGTTTACTTAAATCCCTCTATAGTGATCAAAGTCTAGTCTGATGGTGAACAGGTTACATGGAGCCCCAGTGACCACCATAGAGTAAAGTCGATAGGCTTAAAACCTCCTCCCCTCAAGGAAGGTTCCTTGACGCTGGTGAGGGAGCTCTTGATGTAGGGAATTGGATCTGTACTCCAGTTCCCTACATTGAGCCTGAATGCCTTCCATCCCCCACCCCACAGGCGGTATAATCCTACGGGTTTAGCGCTACTCCATGATTATAATAATTGAAAACTCCTTTGAGCAAGTTTGCGAGACATGTTACGGTACATTTTTGCGATACACATTGCGACGCACATTGCGATACATAGTGAGAAGCACACGGTGTGTATGCTCACTTCTCCACTCCTCGTTGAGAGTAACAATAGACCGTTTTTATGACGTTTTTTTTCCATCTTGTATCATTTTGACTTAATTAACGTCATGTTTATTCTCTGAATTTATTTTTTGTTGGCCTTTGTTTAGAAGTCACTTAATACAACAGTTATCATCCTTAGAAAAAATAACATCTCGCTTTCAACATAATTAATCTAGTTTGCAGAAATATTAGGTTTCCTGCAGCCTGATATTTCTGTCAGTGTTTATTAATGTCTGTTTAAGATATGCAACATGGACCTTAAGTGACGTGCAACATGTACCTTGGAATTTAAAAGATGTGCAACATGAAATTTAAATGATGTGCAACATGAAATTTAAATGATGTGCAACATGAAATTTAAATGATGTGCAACATGAAATTTAAATGATGTGCAACATGCAACATGGAATCTAAATAATGTGCAACATGGAATTTCAATAATGTGCAACATAAAACATGGGTTTTAAATGGCGTCTATAAGAGTCTTGTTGTTCGTGTAAGAGAGTCACACAGAGCAAGAGATCACGGGAAGCAGGACTCGATACTGCTACTGAGACGGTCAAGATTCCCAGGCAGCGCTCTTATCCACTCGGCCACAAATGCCACATAAGCTGGGCAGCCTGGGTCACAAGCCATGTTTCCCTCCCAGTCCGGTTGACCTGTGAACCAGGCTTCTCAGCTTATGTGGCATTTGTGGCCGAGTGGATAAGAGCGCTGCCTTGGAATCTTGTCCATCTCAGTAGCAGTATCGAGTCCTGCTGACTGCGATCTCTCTCTCTCTCATATACATACATGTATATGATAGTATATACATATTTTTCTTATTGAAGAGTAAGTCAGCAGAAGATGATAAATGAGATCCGTTTCAGTAAATACTTCTTTAAGCTCGGGTCATCTACAGGATTAAGACCCGTATCAGCAGACACCTTTACTGCCTCTCCTGACGAATAAAACAACAAGGAAGACCTCACAGGGTATATACACCGAGAGGTGTACCTCTCTCTTGTGTATATATACGCTGAGAGTTTACCTTTATCCCTATTTTGGGAATTACAACGTTCTTGTCTGGTGAAGAGGTTGCCGAAGAGCCTTAATGGCCCTATTGTCGTCAATAGGCTTTATATCCCGTTAACCAACTTGAACCAAGAACCTCGTTCATACGACAGTAAGTTACAACGAATGAGTTATCATTTTACTGAGATTAAATGGTTGGTTAATTGCGCTTAACCCTTCGAGCACTCCAAGGTTCATTAAAGCTGCACCTCACTTGTTCATCATCAATCAAGATTAATTTAATCCCTTTTAATGGGATTAAAATAAGCTGTCGGTGTGTACACCGAGAGACGTACGCCTCTTAAGTGTATATATCCTTAGGATTGAGTAATATCTCTGCTGACAAAAAAAAAAAAGCTACCTGTGTTGAATAGTGGAAATTAATTTGGCAGATTTTAATTCTGATATTAATACAGCGGCAGCTTTTGTCATCAAATATATATGAAATACTGTTGTTTTATCATCATCCTTGCATAACGTGGATGTACTTTTTAAACCAAGCCAATTACCAATTATAAATGTTACCGCCATTATACCAGATACGATCTTTATTTACTACGCAGTTCTTCACGATTAAAATACTAGTGTTTTCAATACTTTACATAAAAGGTTTTTGCTCATTATAACACTTTCCTGTTCTCTATAATCCTTACCTTCAATATTATACATCATACTTTGTACGGTAAAATCCCCCAACCCCATCCCGACTGTATTATATTCCGAGTTTTGTTGAACAGACTTTTGGCACTGGCTATCATATTTTTGACTGTGTTTATATTGTTTTTGTCCTTTTTATCGGGGGGGGGGGGATTTTTACAGTGTTAATCAAGCGTTTTCCTTCGTTTTGCATACTTTTAGAACCTCGTGTTTTTGGTTAAATTTTGATTATATATCTAGTTTTATCGCGTATATATACTTCACTTTAATTGTTCACCAAATTTGTTTACGTTAGTAAACCAATTATTTTTATCCCCGTAACTATGTCCTCCGTCACCACACCTATGATCTTCATCAACAAAATTATCATACCATAGTTAACTGGGCGTAAAGTCTGTCGATTACTCAAAGTTGCATGAAACCTGTTCACTGCCAGTCAACAATACTTTAATTCTAGAATGAGCGATTAAAGTAAACTCTGAGTATACATATACATTACACGTACACGCTCACGTATATAAACATATATATATATATATATATATATATATATATATATATATAATATATAATATATATATATATATATATATATATATATATATATATATATATATATATATATATAATGTAACTTAAAATAACACCAAGTATTGGTTTCCTTAAATTACAAAAGTATCAACCAGAAGTAATGGCAGTAAATATATAAAATCCACAACACTGTTGCTGCAGCAACTCACCAATTTGCTAGTTAGTTATGTATTGATAGTTTTTCCATGATGTGTTTATTTCCAAGCAGGAGAGTTAATAAAACTTCCACTCAATATTAATCTGTCGTGTTTATGGTTTATGTCTTATATATCATGAATAGTGTATTAAGTCTAGTACATTACGTCTAGTATATTACGTTTCTTTTTTTGGCCAGGCGAGGCTAGGCTTCCTGGAGGTAGAGTCCATCTCTCTGGCCGACGCTGGCAACTATACTTGTCGTGTTGACTTCATGACGTCGCAGACAATGATGTCATTATTGCAACTCTCTGTCCATGGTGAGTCTGTCGTTGTTCTGTCTCTCTCTTCTAACACTGTCAAACTTCCAGCTACACATCACCTCACAAACGTCGCCACCTCTCCTACTTTCTCAACTATGCATGCAAATATTGGAATATCAATTCCCAGTCGATGTTTATGTCAGGAAATTAGAGGACAAAAACTTTGAAACCTAAACTAATCACGAGAACAACACTATTACACCACATTTTATTCGCCAGCACGAGGAGGAAACGGTGCTACATAAATAAGTCGTGTCTTACAAGGCTGCAGGGAGAGCCAAGAGAATTACTTATACCTTCATGTAATCAATATTCAACATTTGGTCACACGCCATTACCGGGAAATTCTCGTCCACTCTATCCTTACTCTAAAAATGTCTTGGTGTTGTGTTTACACGCTACACTGTAACTTTAGGATAGAATATTATGCTTTTTGTTTTTTTACTTACAATTTTTATCTCTCCATTCACTGCCTATATTAAACTTTAGGATCAAACAGTAGGTAGTTATTTACATTCACATGCGACTTGCGCTTGACTCAAGAAATCGTAATGACACGATTGCAAACAAAACCATACCCCCGGCCGGGATTGAACCCGCGGTCATAGAGTCTCAAAACTCCAGCCCGTCGCGTTAGCCACTAGACCAACTAGCCACAATAAGATTCATCCAACTAGGTATATTTCTACACCATAGGAAGGTTAGCACAGGCACCACTGTGACCACAAATGCAAGTTTTTACAGACGAATCTCCAACTAGAGTTCGTCACGGCCACGCTAGCTGGAGATTCGTCTGTAAAAACTTGCATTTGTGGTCACAGAGGTGCCTGTGCTAACCTTCCTATGGTGTAGAAATATACCTAGTTGGATGAATCTTATTGTGGCTAGCTGGTCTAGTGGCTAACGCGACGGGCTGGAGTTTTGAGACTCTATGACCGCGGGTTCAATCCCGGCCGGGGGTATGGTTTGACTTGCGCTTATTCATTTATAGGCTATATTAGGAAATCTGGTCAGAAATTATGTATATTTACGCTACTTGGAATTATGTTTGCCTCTACAATGGAACTGTGTTTAGACTTGCAATGGAACTGTGTTGAGAGTTACAATGGAACTGTGTTTGCATTTACCGTGTAACTATTTACTTACAATGGAACTGTGTTTGCACTTACAATAGAACTGTGTTTACACAGAGGAGGTGCGCAGCTTGAAGGTCTTCGACGCTTATGAAAACATGGTGGGAGAAGTGGCTGGGCCGTACGAGCTGTCTTCAAGGGTTATGCTGTCCTGCCGGGCGTATGGTGGTAGGTCAACCTGTTTTTAACGCGTATTTTTCGCCTCCAAAGGAACTCTTGGAGGCTGGCTGAATGTTATTGAAACAAGGAGTTTCCTTTTCAGTTATCCTCTATTCGTATCAAACACCATTACTTCCTATAATAATAATCATAATAATAATAATAATAATAATAATAATAATAATAATAGTAATAATAATAAAGATGAATGGTGCATTGAGAATCTGTGGAGACAAAGTACATTATCCATGGAAGCAAAGAGGGGAATGTATGAGTGTATGAATGTATTGGTGAGAAGTGGGAATGTTGCAACTAGGAGAAGGCTGGAGGCAGTGGAGATGTTGTATATAAGGGGAATGTGTGTGGTGTGAATATACTGTGGAGAATCCATAGCTTGGAGATTAGGAGGAGGTGTGGGTTTCTAAAAGTATTATCCAGAGGGCTGAGGAGGAAATGTTGAGGTGGTTCGGACATGTAGAGAGGATTTAACCAAATAGAATGACTTAGAGGTGTATAAATCCGTAGTGGAGGGAAGACAGGGTAGGGGTCATCCTAGGAAAGGTTGGAGGGAGGGAAGTAAAGGAGTTTTGGGTGCGAGGGGCTCCGACTTCCAGCAAGCGTGTGTGAGCGTGTTAGATAGGAGCAAGTGGAGGCAAATGGTTTTTATGACTTGACGTTCTGTTGGAGTGTAAGCAAAGTAACATTTATGAAGGGATTCATGGAGATCGGTTAGCCAGACTTGAGTCCTGGAGGTGGGAAGTACAGTGCTTGTGCACCGAAGGAAGGATGGAGTTATGTTGCAGTCCTTTAACTGTATTGTCGGCACGACTCTGGCAAGACAGTGATGGAGGGAATGATGATGAAAGTGTTTCTTCTTTTTTGGGTTACCCTGCCTTGGTGGGAGACGGCCAATGTGTTACTAAAAACATTAATAATAATAATAATAATTATGATTGTAAAATTATCATATGTTACAAAACCAATAATCTATATTATTTTACATTAATCTATGAACGAGATAATTTGTTTTATTGATTTCTTTTATCTGATTTCTTTACTAATGCAAATAAACCTAAAAGCCATTACTATATCGATTACATTTTCTTCTTTCTTTATTTGTCTGCGAATTTAATATAAAAAATAACCATTTGTTTTAGTGTTGCATTTTTTTTATCATGCAATGTTGGCTGTTGTCATCATTCATATTCTGTAAGAATATTTTTAGTGGCTGTTATTTCAGCCGTTTTTTTATCCCTGTCCGTGGTGGAAATTCTTTTTCAAATGTCTTTTTATTCTGCATAATCTGTCTTTCACTGTCTGTTATTAACTGAGCCAAGTGTGACTGTGAGGCAACCACATGAATAAGCGTCATTTTTGGCCAAAGATTCTTTTTATTTATTACTGAAACCAGTATTAGGAATTCGCCTAGAATTTATATTATTATAGTTAATGGGAAACGTTAATAATTAAACTCGTATAAAGCAGAAACGTAAGAATTGAAAAGCACTGTGAGAAGCCTACTGCCCATGCTCAGCGGGTCTTTGTATCAAGCTCACACATAACTAGTGAAGAGTGAAGGTGTGAATCCTTGGATCAGGAGCCCTTAATCATGCTAAAGGCATCCCCTCCCCTCTGAGAAAGCATGTCCTAAAACTATTTTATCAATATACTATATAGAGTTGTGATCCCGTAGGTCTAATATCTTCATCCTCTAGCATAGCGGCGGTTCTCAAACTGGAGTACGCGCACCCCAGGGGTACTCCGACGGAGTACCAGGGGTACTTGGAGTACCAGGGGTACGTGCTGATCCATTATGATTTCTTGTGTTGGTATGTCATTATTATTCTTTTAAATGAATTAGTTTGCAATCAGCATTTTAGAGACAAACGTCAAGTTCCCAGAAACATTCTTCCTTAACAAAGGTATGTTTCAGTGTAATACACGAAAATGCATCAAAGTTTATTCTTATCGAAAAATGTCAGAAAACCATGTGTCTTTGAGGATGAGGGAGTGACGTGGAAGAATGTGTGTGCACGCACGACTGACGGCGCACCAGATATTCTTGGTATTCACTCGGGATTTAGACTGAATGAATTGAAGAAATTAAGAAAACATTAATTGCGTTATTTATTGATATACTCTGGTACATCGTTTGCAAATTGTGTTACTATAATTCCATGGGCCATGGTTTGGCGTCCATGACACTACCAAATAAGGGTAAATAAGTCCTTAAAGATGAACTTAAAATAGTAAATACCATTAAAGACGGTACTGTGGCCCGTCGGCTCTGTCAGTTGTATCAAGACTTTGATGCTGACAGTAATGCTCTAATTTTCCTCACTGGGATGTGGCAGCTTCCAAGGGGAAATTGTAGATACCATATCCGGTCTTTGAGACCGGATATGACTAAACTGTTTTCTCAAAGGAGAGGGTATAATATAATCTCAGATTTTCTACAAAGAAATCTCTCTGACAAGGACTGGAAACTAACGTAGATTAACAAGAGAATTTTTCCTTAAAGGACACTTGCAAAAATATTTTTTGTTCTCATACGTTAATACATAAATAACTCGCACAAAGGGGAGAGGAACTGACCACGACGTTTTGGTCCAACTTGAACCATTTACAAATGTGACAAGAAATGTATGTAAACAAATATTTTATTTTACAAGACTGTCTCTTTCAATAGGATCTATACCGTTGTATAGCCAAGGTAAACAGTCATAAAAATTAATAGTATATTGTATATGTCTCTATCTCACACATTATTATTATTATTATTGCTGTAATAATAATTATTTTATTATTTCTAAATTAGCTTTTAAATAATAATAATAATAATAATAATAATAATAATAATAATAATAATAATAATAATAATTAATAAAGTGGATAAATGGATAATAAGGTATCACTGCACTAATTCAGTTTCATTTATTGAAACAGATGAGTAATATTTAGTTGCGATGCGAGGAACATTTACAGGAGTCATGTTTGGTCGTCAGGTTATCCACTACCAGTGGTGGAGTGGGTGTCAGGGGATCAGCTTCTGGAGTCCTCACTGACGCAGCCGGCCAGCACGCCCACACACAGAGCTCGCGGGCGTGGGGGAGAGGCTCCCACGACGGTGGTGGGCGTTATACTGCACTTGCCCAGCCTCAGGAGGGAGGACAATGGGAGGGAAGTCACCTGTGTGGCCTCCAACACCAACCTGACTAACGCGCAGTCCCACACCATCAGCATACAGATGTACCGTGAGTAAACTCGACGGAGATTGCTTCCCATGTTTCATTTACTAGTTGTTTATATGTGTTCTCTCGAATCATTAAATGGGAGAAGGAAATTTGTATATAAGAAACAGTGCTGGTGCAATGATGGCATATACAGTACATGAGGTTTGATGGATACATTTCAAGTACAAATTGCTACATGTTTTTGACAGATTACAAGGTGTAAATTTCATTCAGCTCCTCAGAGCTGGGGCGCGTACCCAGTATACAGCAGACATTACTCCTCTGAACTGCACGCTGAGTCGCTAGATTAAAAAAAAACTAGCGATCCTAGGATCCCTAGTTACCTTGATAAGACTGTTCCCTAGCTCCTTAAGGAACATACTAGATGCACTCTTTCCCCATGAGGCAAGGGTCTCTGAACCTACGGGAACAAATATATAATGATGGGCAAGTTTTCCATATTGTCTAGACTTCTGAGACTTCCTGAAGTTGGAAGCTGCCCCTCCTTCCTCCGTGGTGTGTTGCTGTAAGATATCAGTCAGTGTGGATGCACATGTGTAATCCCACCCCATGCTTGCCGTCTGTTCAGGCTTGAAGGGTTATACCATCTTGACACTTTTGGTTGCCATCAGATCTGCATAGTTTTAGTGTTACGTTTAGGCAAAGAACTTGAAACACCAGTAGATTTCTAGGACATTAGTTGGCTGTACTGTTGTGTTAGGGCACAGGTTAAACATCACTAGGACTCTCCAACACCGCTTGTCAG
>NC_069406.1:61663947-61728947 GCF_026875155.1 Cherax quadricarinatus | reverse complement strand
CCCATCCTCACCCTCGGCAACATTTTTTTGGTAACCCCCGCCCTCCCCTAACTTCCAAACTAAAAATTTTCCTCTGCATTATATTCACACCACACTTTCCCTAAAGACATGACATCCCCCTCCCCCCCAAGCCTTCTCCTCGCTGAAAACATTCACACCCACCCCTTCACCCCCATATAAGAGCTTTGGGTAAAACTATACTCCCATAAAATCCCCTCTTTGCCCCCAAAGGGAAACAAATTTCCCTTTTGTCTCCACCCCCCTCCTAAGTGCACCACTCACTCTTTTTCCCTAAAAAAATTTCTATGATTCACCTCTTTTTTCATAGACCCACCCGCTGACCCCGCCCAAAACCCCCAAAAATTCTGAATACTTTAAACCTCCTCCTTACTCTCTCCCCCCAAAACTGATATTAAAAATTTTTTCATCACCAAATTTTTTTTTGTTATCCTCAAAACCCTTACTTTTTCCTGATTCCCCTTTTAAATTTCTTTTTTTGCCCAACCCTCCCAAAATTTCCCACCCCCCAAATCTCTGCAATTTCCCTCTTCAGAATCCCCCCAAAAGCATATATATATATATATATATATAATAAACATATATATATATAATATGTAAAATAAATATAGGGTAAAATTAATATGTATATGAATTATAATATTTTAAGTATATAATTTTGAATATATATAAATATGTATAAAATTAAAAGTATATAAATTTTATATATATATAAAATATATATAAAATAAATTAAATATAATAAATATTTTGTAATATATAGTATAATATATAAAAAATATTATATATATATATTATATGTATATATTTTATTAATATTATATGTATTATATAAAAAATTTAAATATATATGTATATATATATAATGTATATAATATATATATATATATAAATAAATATATATTATATAAAATATAATATATATATATATATAAAATATATAATATATATATATAAATATATATACATATAAATATATAAATGTAGGTAGTGGGTTTTGGTGAACAGAAAACCCCCCAAAGGGAAGTACTACCGTCCGCCAGATACTGTGAAACAAAAACCGAAAACTGTTTTGCATGATTTTAGGATTGCTGGTTTTTTTTTCTGTCTCATAAACCCCGCAAAAAACAGGGATAGGCTTGCTACCCCCCTTTCCCTTACATTTTGGGCCCAAAACTTCACAGACACCACATGCAATATATATATACTCCCTCAGGTTTTCCCCTTTTTTCCCAAAAATACCCTTTTGGGTTTTTTTTTTTATTCTTCAAATTGTCCAGGGGGAAGGGAAAAAAATCTTTCCTCCGTAAGCCATGCGTGCCCCGATGAGGCGACAAAAAATGCCGGGAGCAATGGGCTAAAAACCCCTTCCCTGTATAAAAAAAAAAAAATTTAAAACTAAAAAAGAGAAAAAAGAAAAATTTTATAAAACGGGGTTTTCTTAAAGGGCCGGGGAGGGTAGTGGGGAAAGACAAGAAACAGATGATTCTGATGTAATGAATGAAAAAAATTTTAAATTCCGGGCCCCCCAAAGCGAAAAAAAAAGCTAAAAGGGGGTAGGAGAGTTTCAGGGGGGGGAAATAAAGGGATTAAATCTGGAGTATCTAGAGAGTTAGAGAAAAGGGAAGGGGTAGCAGTAATGTTAAATGATCAGTTAGGGAAGGAGAAAAAGAATATAATTTTTAAAATTCAAGAATTATGGGGAAATTAAAAGTAAAGGTTGGATGCGAGAAGTGGGTCATAAAAAAACGGTTGCACCTGGGGAAGAGGGGAAAGAGCGGGAGGAGAGAGAAGTTTTTGGGGGATGTTAAGTAAAAGTTAGGACCCTTTTTGAAACCAAGTGAGAGAGTAATTGGGTTTAGGGGATTTAAATGCTAAAGTGGGAGAAATTTTTAAAGAGGGGGGGTGGTAGGTAATTTTGGGGGCCCCCATTTGTAAAAGAAATGGGCCCCCTTTTTAAATTGAACTTTTTTTAATGGGAAAGGGGTTTATTTTATGGGAAATTCCCTATTTTAAGAAAAAGAGGATAATAAGTATCCACAAATTTTATTTTTGGGCGAAATGACGTAGTTTTTTTTTGGTTAAAGTATTGGTAGAAAAAAGGGACTTTTGGGAGTAGAATTTCCAGGATGTACAGGGTTTTATAGGGGGGCCCAGATATATCAAATCTTTTTCTATTTTGTATTTTACACTGAGAAAAAAGGGTAATGGGATACAAGGAAAATAGAAGCATCAGGGAAGAGAGGGGTAAAGGGGTTTATAAACAAAAAGAAGGCATTTTAGGGTAAGATAAAAACACTTTTGGGGAAGGAGAGATGGGCTAATGAAGCATAGGCTTGGGTCGAAGGGGTAGGGGTGGGTTTTAAAATGTAGTTTTTAGAGTTTTTCGACAGAATTTTTGTGGGTTAAAAGGAAAGTGGGTGAAAGGAAAGGGAAGAGGGGGCGTTTGGGTTTGGAATGATAAATGAAAAAGAGAGTAAAAGGGGGAAAAAAATTTAAAGCATAGGGGAATTTTTTTAAAAAGAAGAAGTGATGCAAGGGGGGGAAGAGTAAAATGGGAAAAAGAGAAAAGTTAAGAGAGGGGGGTGAAGCAATGTAAAAAGAGAGCAAATGAGAGAGGGGGTAAAGATGTTATTAACAAATTTTTTTGAAAATAAAAAAAAATTTTTTGGGGGGTGAGATTAAAAAGTTAAAAAAACTAGAGAACAAAGGTTTTGTCAGTTAAAAAAAGGAGAGGAGAGTTTTTAAAATTTGGAATTTAAAGGTATTGGGAAATGGAAGGAATATTTTGAGGAATTTTAAATTTTGATGAAGATAGGGAAGCTGTGATTTCGTGTTTTAGGGCAAGGAGGAATAACATCTTGTAGGAGTGAGGAAAAAGCCCGTTTTTGAGTGTGGGGGGAAATTTGGAGGCAGTAGGTTTAAAAAAAAGGGGGTAAGGGAGCCCGGGGTTGATGGGGGTAAAGAAGAAAAAGTTAAAAAACAGGTGGGGTTAGTTTTGGAGTGGTTTTTGGGGCAATTATTTAATAAATGTAAGGAAGGGGGGTAAGGTACCTAGGGATTGGCCCGAGAGCATGCAAGCCTTTGTATAAAGGGAAAGGGGGTAAAAGAGAGTGCAAAAATTATAGGGGGATAAGTCTGTTGAGTGTACCTGGGAAAGTTTTATGTAGAGTTAAAATTGAAAAGGGAATTAAAAATAAGAAGGAGTAGGGAAAACAAAATGAAAAAAAGGAGGGCTTTAGGAAAGGAAAGGGGGTGTTTTGGACCAGGTGTTTACAGTGAAACAAATAAGTGAACAGTATTTAGATAAGGCTAAAGAGGTCCTTTTTGGGGATTTATGGAAATTTGGGGAAAAAGGGGTATAAAAGGGTGGATAGGGGGGCAATGTTTGGGAGATGTTTTTAAATTTTAAAGGTGTTTGGAGGTAGTTACTGAAAGCATTTAAGAGTTTTTTTAAAGAGGGTAGTGAGGCTCAAATTAGAAATATGTAGGAAAGAGGGAAAATTTTTTTTTCCCGTAAAAAATAGGGGCCTTTGACAAGGATGTTGATTCAACCCCTGGGTTTTTTAAAAAAATTTTTATGATGGGGTTGTAAAAAAGTAAATGCGAGGGTCTTGGCAAGAGGCGTGGAGTTTTAAAAAATAAAAAATCACACACAAAGTGGGAGTTGTCCACCGCTCCCTTTTCCCGATGAAACTGTGCTTTTTGGGGGATTTTTGGAGAAGTTTCAGAATTGGGGGATGAAAATTTGGGAGGTTCAAAAAAAAAATTTTAAAAGGGGAATACAGGAAAAGTAAAAGGGTTTGAAAGGGTAAAAAAAAAAATTAGGTGATGAAAGATTGAAAATCAGATTGGGGGGAGAGAGTATGGAGGAGGTGAAAGATTCAGAATTTGGGAGTGGACCCTGTAAGCGGGTGGGTCAGGAAAAATGGGGGTGAAAAAAAAAAGAATTGATGAGGGAAAAAAAGTGAGTGGTGCACTTTTGGAGTCTGGGGGAGACAAAGAAAGGGGGGGGGGGGAGGCAAAAAGGGAATTTTTTAGATTTTAGTTTTTTACCAACGCTCTTAAAAATGGGGGTGAAGCGTGGGTGATGAAAAGTTTTTCAGGGGAGGAGAAGGCTGGGGGCAGTGGAGATGTCAGTCGAGGGGAAAGTTTGGTGGAAATAATGCAGAGAATTCGTAGGTTTTTGGGAAATTGGGGGGAGGTGCGGGATTACCCAAAAAAAGTTTCCCCGGGGGGCCGAGGGGAAAGGGGTTTTTGAGGTGGTTTGGAAAATGTAGAGAGAAAGGAGGGGAAACAGAATACTTCAAGAGTGTAAACCCGTCTGTATGGAAGGAAGGGGGGGTAGGGGTCGGCCAGGGAAGGGTTTGGAAAGGGGGGGGGAAAAAGGGGGTTTTGTGTGGGAGGGGGGGTTGGGGCCCTTTCCCCAGGCATGCGTGAGCGTGTTTGATAGGAAAGGGGAAAGGAGACAAATGGTTTTTAAAACTTGACGTGCTGTTGGAGTGTGAGCAAAGTAACATTTTTAAGGGTTTAGGGGAAAAAGGCCGGCCGGGCTTTTAGTCCTGGAGATGGAAGTACAGTGCTGCACTCTTAAGGAGGGGTTAATGTTCAGTTTAAAAAATGGGAGTGTAAAGCACCCCTTTTGGCAAGACAGTGATGGAGTAATGTTTGGGAAAGTTTTTTTTTTTTTTCGGGCCCCCCCTGCCTTGGGGGGAATCGGCCGGTTTATAAAAAAAAAAAAAAAATATATATAAATGTTTAAATTTAATTTAAAAATATAATATATATATATAAAATTTTTATATATTGTTAAAATTATGTAAATATTATGTTATATATATAAAAATAATATTAAAAATATATTTATATATTTTATATATATATATATTATAATATAAAAATATATATATATAAAATATTATATATAAAATAATGTGTAAAATATATATTATGAAAAATAAAATGTATATATATAAAATTTTAAAATATATATATAATGTATATATATATATATTTTTAAAAAATATATATAATAAATATAATATATATATTATATATATTATATAAAAATATTTTATGTTTGTGCCGAATAAGTAAAACTGGTCAATTAGCCGAACTCATTTTAAAATTTTTGGGGCCTTTCAAAATTTTCTCTTTACGTTTAATGATATTTTTTTTTTTAAATTTAAAGTTAACGTAAAAATTTTTAAAATTTTTCACCCAAAAAAATCTTAGAAAACTTACCTAACCTTATTATACAAGAACAATTTAAAAATTTTTGCCTAACCCAAAATAAATAATTTTAAAATTTTTTTACAATAATTTAAAACTAAACCAAAAAACAGTGAAATATATTTTTACGTTAGGTTCAGAAATTTTTTTTGGGGGATATTATTGCATAACCCCAAATTTTTGCTTTTCTTATAAAAGGCAAGATGGGCGTTGCAAATTTTAAACCAAGATCGCATGTTCTGCCCCATTCGGGACGACATAAATATATATAAATATATATATATATATATATATATATATAATTTATAAATATAATATATATAAAAAAATATATATATATTATAAAATATTTTTATTTTATAAAACCCAAAAAAGACACACCCCACCCACACAGAAACACATTAATAAGATTACCACTTTACCCAAGACAAGAAGAAAACTTATAAACTCCCCATCAAGAACGTCCTTGATGGATGGTACACTTACCTTACCAAATGAATCAAAAAATTGGAAGAAATTCAGAGCACGTAACGTGTTGGATCTGGCAGTGGAAGAGCAGCAACTGTGAAGAATGTGTCTTAGCTGCACCTCAAGACTCTGTAGGAGGTAAGCGAGAAGCAATTAGCTTCACCTCCAGACACTTAGAGAGCTAAAATTGCAAATAGTATTAGCTGGACCCCATGACACTGGAGGAGTCAACGAGATCATGAGGAACACATGAGAGAGAGAGAGAGAAGAGAGAAGCACGGAGAGAGAGAGAGGAGAGAGAAGCACGGAGAGAGAGAGAGAGGAGAGAGAAGCACGGAGAGAGAGAGGCAGACACAATTTAACGTCAACATTGTCAATATTTTAATCGTCTTTATGAAGGTTTTTAAATAATTTGGTCAGACAAACGCTGGAGGAACTTTACTTCACGTTGTAGTTAATCAATTTCCTCTAACATTCAAAGTTTCATATCTCAGTGTGGAGGATGTGTCAACTGACCCACTACACTTCATGCACTTCAACTAATTTCTTTAATATCTTAGTCGTTTTTTTTATTAATGTACACTTTCCTTGATATGTTGTTTCTTGTTAGTTTTCACAGTTTTCCGTTTTGAAAAAAAATTTAGTAATGTATTTTTTTTTATTTTTTTATTTTTGTGTTGATGTAATTAAGCGAACAGAAGTGGACATTGTATTTAAGGAAGACCCTAAACGACACTAAATAACATGTCTGGCACTGGCCACCATGCCTGGCACTGACCAACATGCCTGGCACTGACCAACATGCCTAGCACTGGCCACCATGCCTGGCACTGACCAACATGCCTGCCACTGACCAACATGCCTAGCACTGGCCAACATGCCTGGCACTGGCCAACATACCTGGCACTGACCAACCTGCCTGGCACTGACCAACCTGCCTGGCACTGACCAACATGCCTGGCACTTCTTAATAAAACTTCTCTGACGCGAGGCCGCACAGCCCTGTAAAATTCACGTCGGGATCAATACGCCGAATTAAACCGACCAGTTACTGACCGAAGAAATTGTTTTACACAAACGGCTGTTAAGGTGCCGACCCCTGATCACTTGCAGTGGCATTAATGCCAGACGAGATATGTTACGACAGATTTTATGGCGTCTGGTTTCCTGTGGAGTGTAGGTGTGTGTGTGTCACACTCGTACCTACCTCTGGGACGTTACTCATTGGAAAAGAGGATCGAGGTTAGGTTGGGTAAGATTCGTCAGGAAACAGGACGAGTGTTTCCTGACGCGGGTCTTAGTTATATGATAACCCCGCCACTGGAGCTTTAAGTCATCTGACCGAGGCCTTCCACTGGCTTGTCCACACCTTTAAGAATTAAATCAAGCCTCCATCGTTTCACATATTTACAGTTAAGTTTAAAATAAAATGCGAAAACTATATATCACATTATATGAATAGAGAGAAATGATAAAAACTTGTTAACAGTGGAAACAAAATTATTTGTAGACTAAAGAGAAACAAAAAATAATAATTTAGATAAGCTCTTCTACTCATCATATGAGAGAAGTAAAATTTAATATTTACCCAGATGGTCTTTATTTCAATCTTAAAAAAAATTGGGTCGTCGAAAGATTAAAACCCATGTTAGGTCTCTGTCTTGACGAATATTCAGGAAACATAATTCAGTCCTACTGAATATTTATACGTAACTGCGTGTGCTGTAAACACTCACATTACAAGACAATAAAAAACAGTGGAAATCATCTGTACATTTCTGCATCAATCAAATGCGCTCTTCAGTAGATCACTGATGATCTGCTATGAAAACCCTTTTCATCCGTTGAAGACTGTCTCGAAATGAAGCCGAAATATGCAGACCGTTACCGTTCTGTTTCATTTTCCGGTCAATAGGGACTTGCCTTTTCATTTATGAACACTTAACATCCAGAAATCAACTGTGTGTAAGTTATAAGTGAGCGATTTTGTGTTACTTGCAGTGCCTCCGCTGGAGGTGAGTGTGGAGGGGGTGGAGGAACCCCTCAGAGCTGGTGTGGAGGCTGGAATCTTATGTCGTACCTCAGGATCCACACCTCCTGCCCAACTAACGTGGAACATCACAGGCTCAGCTGCCCTAACTACCCTACCAGCCCAGGTAAGTACCGCTCTCATCCTTTCCTCGCTACTCTAACACCTCAGTTAGAATCCCTCACTAATCTACCAGCACAGATCTATCGTTTACTTAATATACAGTCTGTATAATCAATCTTCTGTCCAGGTAAACTATATAAGAATCCACTCAGCGAAACGTTCGTCACCTACACTCTGTGTTTCCTCACTTTTTAATGTCAGTAATCTCCGCTAAGTATCCTCCACTTATTGATCCACTTCACACAACTATTATGTATATAGTGCAGAAAAGACACTGCAGAGCAAGCAAGTTCTGTGTATAGCTTTACTAAGTCACATTCTGCTCTGCATAGAATTTTATTAAATCATTATCCTCGCTCTGCCTTACAACTTCATGAAGTCATATTTCTCTCTGTGTAGAGTTTTATCTAATCATGTCTCTCTCTATATAAAGTTTTACCTTTCACTCTGTTTTAGAGCTTTATCAAATCGTGCTTCTCTCTGTGGAGCTTTATCAAATTTTGCAAAGTTCATTTTTTTCAGTATCTTTCGGAAGAACAGCACTGAAACCCAACCCAACATGTTGACATATGGTCCCACTGTTTCGTATAACAGCCGTCTCAACTTACACTCACAATAAATTCTTGAAACTGTCAGTCCCAGATCAGAAGCAATTGGCTGCATTCAGAGGAAATTATATTGGGCGTTAGTGACATTTATATGCTAATGTAACATATGTTCTATCTCGTTCTGACTGTCTATCTGTCTCTCGGTAACAGTCGTCGCTGGACCAAAACACGACTATCAGGCGAGGTCGTCTGCTACCCTCCCCAGACGACCACGGTCGAACACTTACCTGTACTGCCACGAATCCGCAAGTGCCAGACTACTTCCTCGCCTCCACTCACACGCTCAACGTTCTCTGTAAGTACCATCCTCTTTCAGGTCTTCTGTAATTTCCCAAGGTGCTCAGTGTTATTATTATTATTATTATTATTATTATTATTATTATTATTATTATTATTATTATTATTATTATTATATATTCTCTATTAGGTCTTTTTTTAGAGGTTTCCTAAATCTTCAATTAGTTTTTTTTTAGGTCCGTCACCGCATTTCGTGATCTTTTATAATTTCCCCCCAGGTCCTACACAGTTTCCAAAATCCTGTGGTGGTTACATATGTCCTCTGTAGAGTACGCAAAGGCCTAATCCTCTTTAAATTCACCACGACCTTCACTAGTACCACTGATACTCTATAGGTTTTCGAGGTTCTCCACAGGGTTCTCTGGTCCCTTAAAAATTTATGAGGTCGTTCCTAAGGTTCTCTGATCATCTATAAATTCATCAGGTCCTTCACAGGTTTTTCTGATCCTCTCTAATTTTGTCGAGTTCTTGATAGGTTTCGTTGATCCCCTTTAAGTTCACTATGCCCTCCGGAGGTTTCCCTCATCTCCAATAAGTTTACACTCTCCCAGAATGAAACATTGACCCATAAATTTTCAGGTGAGACATTAATAGCGTGGGGAAGAGGGAGTGAGTCAACACACGAGCAAAGGTCACAATTGCTAATAACTGGGTGGGAGGTTTAACCCGTATGGGGTCATACAGCGCCTTGGAAACAAAAGAGATGGATCAGGTTCGATCCTGGGAAGCGTAAGAGAACTCCAGTTCCTTGCATCAAGAATCCTTCGCCAGGACCAAGACACTTTCCCTTGAAAGGGATTATTGCAGCAGAGATGGAAGGTGTTTACATGTCCTTTTAGTCTGGGTCGCAAAACTCAATATTTCCGATTTAGCCTTCAAAAATCGAAGCATGAAATTCACTGGATTCAGACATGCCCTCAGTTCTGAAGCATAGGATTCATGGGTTCGAACAGTAATTTGAGACCCAGTCCCTCATTCCTGTTTCGCTCTAGGTGATATTTAGCTTCGCCTGTGTCTCACTGACCCTCGGTAATGCTCCTGACAGTCGTCTGTACTCTGACGGGTTGTGCCTCGTGAAGTCTGTCGACTACCAGAAGCTCAGTAAACCTGCATACCGACAGTTATGTATATTGTAATGTCTAAAATGGGTATTAAAGTAAGCTCTCAGGTTTATATATAATGAAAGTGGCACTTCTCGATATATACACCTTTCCCTGACAGATGCACGCCTCTTAGTGTATATACAGAACTGCACGTTACGAGTTTACATTAATCTCTACTTTAGGGATTAAAGTATTTTTCACTAATAGTACCCAGTTAATCCAATGAGCAATGCTACTGCGTTACCGACTTATAATAGTCGACGCATCAAGAGCAGAAAGAAGCATCATAAGAAGACAAGAATCATGGTCTGAACTTTGATGATTCCCGGAGTTGTTAAGCCAAACTTATTCTTAATGGTCTACGTAAAAAATTCAGCTGCATGATCATGAAGCAGCTCAAGTGGCAAGGCCAGACACATTAGTACATGAATTTTCTATAAACTTCAGTGCTCAAGGCTTGTTTGTTTTATTTTTATGCGTGTATATAGAGACCTCAATTTAAATATCCCTCATACGCAACACAAACACACAGGACTAACGAATGAACAGCTAAAACTACTCACGAAATCGTAATGACACGATTGCAAAGAAACCACACCACGGGCGGGATTAGAACCCGCGATCAGTCTCAAAACTCCAGACAGTCGCATTAAGGTTTACTGAAAAAAGACCAGAGTGTCTTCAACCCCCGTGACCGTGTAGTCTGAGACTTAATCAGTACTCACAGGTGATTTTCACCTCTCACCTTTGCCCTCGTGTGTTGACGTCAACTGACCCCCTCACACACAGACTGCATTAACATTTTTTATCACAATATCCCAGAACAATCATCCACTACTCTAAATACAGTCGCCAGTAAAATATTCTATTAAATTCTTAATACCTTAGTGCTTGCATTTTGACCCCTGAGGCCATTCCAATAAATATAAACTAATAAATCGTGAAAACGACGGCGCTGGAAATACATTTATATATATATATTATATATATATATATATATATATATATATATATATAATATGTCGTGCCGAATATGTAAAACTGGTCAATTAGCAAGAACTCATCTAAAATTAAGTTCTTTCTGAAAATTTCTCTTATACATTTAAAGATATATTTTTTTCATTAATGTTAATGTAAAAATTCTTAATTTTACACCAAAAGAATCTTAGAAAACTTACCTAACCTTATTATAACAAGCGCAATTTATTTTAGCCTAACCCAGCTAAATATATTTTAGATTTGTTTACAATAATTTAATACTAAACAAACACAGTGAAATATATTTTTTTTCGTTAGGTTCAGAATGATTTTGGATAAATTATTGCATAAACAAATTTTCGCTTGTCCTATATGGCAAGATGAGCGTTGCTATTTAAGCCAAGATGGCAAGTTTTGCCTATTCGGCACGACATATATATATATATATATATATATATATATATATATATATATGATATATATATTATATATATATATATATATATATAATTTATAGTTTACATGCACTTAGGATTTACTTTAATTTCAATACGTCAGTGTTTAAGATTAAAGTGTTTTCGACTAGTGGTGAACAAGTGACATTGAACTTTAATGACCCTTGTTTGTCAGTAGGATTTAATCCTAATTAATGAAGCATCCATGATAGTATATCCAACGAGACGTATGTCAGTGTTCATATACTGAGAGCTTACTTTAATCCTTATTAGAGGGCTTAAAGTGTTCTTGACTGGTGATGGAACATGTGATATACAGCCTTAATGATCCTCGTGTAATCGATACATATTAAAACTTCATTAACTAACCCACGATGGTTGGTTAATTGGACGTGAATCCTATCGACACACGCTGTTGTGTGTCGATAGGACTTTAATCCCAACACGCCAAAATTGGCGTCTTGGGATTAAACTCTAAATGTGTATCGATATTTAAATTCATTAACTAAGATATATATCCCTCCACGTGTACATACACAAACACACACAGATTATGTGAGGCAAGATGTGTCAGGAAACAGGACAAGTGTTTCCTGACGCGGGTCTTAGTCATATGATGACCCGGCCACTCAAGCTTTTGGTCATCTGACGGAGACCTTTCAAGGGCTTACCAGTCCACCCCTTTAAAAACTAAGGTTATAATTAATACCACAGTGTACATAACAAGAGATATTTATAAGAATATAAACAAAAGGTATTCAATAAAATATCTTAATCATATTTCCCTGATAATAGTAGCTTAATTACTGACTGACTGGCTGGTAATGTAACGTCAACCATATTATCAACACGTTGCTTCAGGCATATCGTTCAGAATAATTACAACTGCGAACCCACCCCCCCACCCACACCCACACCCACACACACACCCCACACACCCACACCCACACCCACACACACACACACACACACACACACACACACACACACACACACACACACACACACACACACACACCAAATATATATATATATATATATATATATATATATATATATATATTTATATATCAGTGTATATGCACTCAGAGTTTACTTGTTACCTATTTTTTAGCGCATAAGTTACGTATGCAAACTTTGATCTGAGTCAGAGTAATAATTTTGGAATTCTGTCTAGGATCAGTATTGAGTCGTAAAATGTTCTTCGGTGAGTTGTGGATAAGGTAAACAGTTTTGTGGTTCAGTTTTTGCTTGTATCATCGTGTCACAACGATTTCGTGAGTCGTTGTGTGTGTGTGTGTGTGTGTGTGTGTGTGGTTCATGTGTCTTACTGTGCGTGTGTGAGACGAAGCTCGTGTGTGAGGAATAAGTATGTGTAATATTCGAGGGTAATTCCAAATCGTAAATAAGCCTGATGTTCAGAGTGCCATGATAAGTGTGAGTTGAAGTGTGTAAATCAGTGTGTCAACACGCTGCCAAGTGCACTGACGCCGTTCAGAATGAGCGAAATTCCTAGCAAGCGCCTCCATGTTGAGAAGAAGCCGCCTGAAAGCCAATTTTCTTTCAAAGTGAGTTTACATCCGCACAGTTCCTTAAACATATGACTCAAGGAATAAGACTTCTGAAGAGGAATTGCGATGAGTGATCGACCTGTGACAGCACAAGTCCAATACGTGTATCACCTTGCAGTGTCGTGTATCACCTTGTAGTGTCGTGTATCATCACCTTACAGTGTCGTATATCACCTTGCAGTGTCGTGTATCACCTTGCAGTGTCGTGTATCACCTTGCAGTGTCGTGTATCACCTTGCAGTGTCGTGTATCACCTTGCAGTGTCGTGTATCACCTTGTAGTGTCGTGTATCATCACCTTACAGTGTCGTGTATCACCTTGCAGTGTCGTGTATCACCTTGCAGTGTCGTGTATCACCTTGCAGTGTCGTATATCACTTTGCAGTGTCGTGTATCACCTTGCAGTGTCGTGTATCACCTTGCAGTGTCGTATATCACTTTGCAGTGTCGTGTATCACCTTGCAGTGTCGTGTATCACCTTGCAGTGTCGTGTATCACCTTGCAGTGTCGTATATCACTTTGCAGTGTCGTGTATCACCTTGCAGTGTCGTGTATCACCTTGCAGTGTCGTATATCACCTTGCAGTGTCGTGTATCACCTTGCAGTGTCGTATATCACCTTGCAGTGTCGTGTATCACCTTGCAGTGTCGTATATCACCTTGCAGTGTCGTGTATCACCTTGCAGTGTCGTGTATCACCTTGCAGTGTCGTGTATCAACTTGCAGTGTCGTGTATCACCTTGCAGTGTCGTGTATCACCTTACAGTGTCGTGTATCACCTTGCAGTGTCGTGTATCACCTTGCAGTGTCGTGTATCACCTTGCAGTGTCGTGTATCACCTTGCAGTGGTCGTGTATCACCTTGCAGTGTCGTGTATCACCTTGCAGTGTCGTGTATCACCTTGCAGTGTCGTGTATCACCTTGCAGTGTCGTGTATCACCTTGCAGTGTCGTGTATCACCTTGCAGTGTCGTGTATCACCTTGCAGTGTCGTGTATCACCTTGCAGTGTCGTGTATCACCTTGCAGTGTCGTGTATCACCTTGCAGTGTCGTGTATCACCTTGTAGTGTCGTGTATCACCTTGCAGTGTCGTGTATCACCTTGCAGTGTCGTGTATCACCTTGCAGTGTCGTGTATCACCTTGTAGTGTCGTGTATCACCTTGCAGTGTCGTGTATCACCTTGCAGTGTCGTGTATCACCTTGTAGTGTCGTGTATCACCTTGCAGTGTCGTGTATCACCTTGCAGTGTCGTGTATCACCTGCAGTGTCGTGTATCACCTTGCAGTGTCGTGTATCACCTTGTAGTGTCCGTGTATCACCTTGCAGTGTCGTGTATCACCTTGCAGTGTCGTGTATCACCTTGTAGTGTCGTGTATCACCTTGCAGTGTCGTGTATCACCTTGTAGTGTCGTGTATCACCTTGCAGTGTCGTGTATCACCTTGCAGTGTCGTGTATCACCTTGCAGTGTCGTGTATCACCTTGCAGTGTCGTGTATCACCTTGTAGTGTCGTGTATCATCACCTTGCAGTGTCGTGTATCACCTTGTAGTGTCGTGTATCATCACCTTGCAGTGTCGTGTATCTTTACCTTGCAGTGTCGTGTATCTTTACCTTGCAGTGTCGTGTATCTTTACCTTGCAGTGTCGTGTATCTTTACCTTGCAGTGTCGTGTATCTTTACCTTGCAGTGTCGTGTATCTTTAACTTGCAGTGTCGTGTATAACCGTGCAGCGTCGTGTATCATCACTTTGCAGTGTCGTGTATCATTACCTTGCAGTGTCGTATATCACCTTGCAGTGTCGTATATCACCTTGCAGTGTCGTGTATCACCTTGCAGTGTCGTATATCACCTTGCAGTGTCGTGTATCACCTTGCAGTGTCGTATATCACCTTGCAGTGTCGTATATCACCTTGCAGTGTCGTGTATCACCTTGCAGTGTCGTGTATCACCTTGCAGTGTCGTGTATCACCTTGCAGTGTCGTGTATCACCTTGCAGTGTCGTATATCACCTTCCAGTGTCGTGTATCACCTTGCAGTGTCGTATATCACCTTGCAGTGTCGTGTATCACCTTGCAGTGTCGTGTATCACCTTGCAGTGTCGTGTATCACCTTGCAGTGTCGTATATCACCTTGCAGTGTCGTGTATCACCTTGCAGTGTCGTGTATCACCTTGCAGTGTCGTATATCACCTTGCAGTGTCGTGTATCACCTTGCAGTGTCGTATATCACCTTGCAGTGTCGTGTATCACCTTGCAGTGTCGTGTATCACCTTGCAGTGTCGTATATCACCTTGCAGTGTCGTGTATCACCTTGCAGTGTCGTGTATCAACCTTGCAGTGTCGTGTATCACCTTGCAGTGTCGTATATCACCTTGCAGTGTCGTGTATCACCTTGCAGTGTCGTGTATCACCTTGCAGTGTCGTGTATCACCTTGCAGTGTCGTGTATCACCTTGCAGTGTCGTATATCACCTTCCAGTGTCGTGTATCACCTTGCAGTGGTCGTGTATCACCTTGCAGTGTCGTGTATCACCTTGCAGTGTCGTGTATCACCTTGCAGTGTCGTGTATCACCTTGCAGTGTCGTGTATCACCTTGCAGTGTCGTATATCACCTTGCAGTGTCGTGTATCACCTTGCAGTGTCGTATATCACCTTGCAGTGTCGTGTATCACCTTGCAGTGTCGTGTATCACCTTGCAGTGTCGTGTATCACCTTGCAGTGTCGTGTATCACCTTGCAGTGTCGTGTATCACCTTGCAGTGTCGTGTATCACCTTGCAGTGTCGTGTATCACCTTGCAGTGTCGTGTATCACCTTGCAGTGTCGTGTATCACCTTGCAGTGTCGTGTATCACCTTGCAGTGTCGTGTATCACCTTGCAGTGTCGTATATCACCTTGCAGTGTCGTGTATCACCTTGCAGTGTCGTGTATCACCTTGCAGTGTCGTGTATCACCTTGCAGTGTCGTGTATCACCTTGCAGTGTCGTGTATCACCTTGCAGTGTCGTGTATCACCTTGCAGTGTCGTGTATCACCTTGCAGTGTCGTGTATCACCTTGCAGTGTCGTGTATCACCTTGCAGTGTCGTGTATAACCTTGCAGTGTCGTATATCACCTTGCAGTGTCGTGTATCACCTTGCAGTGTCGTGTATCACCTTGCAGTGTCGTGTATCACCTTGCAGTGTCGTGTATCACCTTGCAGTGTCGTGTATCACCTTGCAGTGTCGTGTATCACCTTGCAGTGTCGTATATCACCTTGCAGTGTCGTATATCACCTTGCAGTGTCGTGTATCACCTTGCAGTGTCGTGTATCACCTTGCAGTGTCGTGTATCACCTTGCAGTGTCGTGCTAGACAACAATATATCAAAAAATATGAGGAAACTATCCCCTTGAAAATGCATTAAACTTGACAACATATGAGAAAAACTTCATGCTTGATATAAATATAAGATAAACCTAATATATTCTCCTCGGCAACTAAAGACAGGCAGCTCAAACAAAAATATTATATATATTGCAAAAATCAATCTAGCACGCAAGTGAGTTAATTCTCTAATGAAATTATTTGAGAATTTATCATTTTATACTTGTAGATAATAGCAATGTTGGTAATTGAGTTCTTTTTTTAAATTTTGGAAAGCTATTTGATTGCATTGTCTTCTTAATTATTGTTATTCTTGTTTTGTTGACATCAACTCCAAACATATTAAAGGCATAGCTATGTACTTACAGCGTTGGGCTTGTTTTATGCATGGAATTCAGCAAGAGTACCATTTTCCTGATTATATATATATATATATATATATATATATATATATATATATATATATATATATATATATATATACATATGGAGAGAGAGAGAGAGATCGCAGTCAGCAGGACTCGATACTGCTAATGAGACGGTCAAAATTCCCCGGCAGTTATCTTATCATCTCTGCCACAAATGCCACATAAGCTGGGTCCTTATAGTCGTGGATCCCCTAGTTGTGTGGGTCAGATAATAGTAAACACTAGAGCGGTTCACGCTGAACCAAGATTCTGAGATTAACTTGGGTTTAATTCGTCTTGAATTTGTTTTGGATTGGTCATTGCTGATCTAATGTCTGGAAATAGTTTTCAAATGAAATTTTGTTCTAACAAAACTAACATTTTTTGTGGGGCAACAGGTTAATGGTTCACCTGAGTGCATACATGGGTCCTTAAGTGTTAGGTGTTGTCTGGTTTCTATTACAACCCAGGAACAAAAAGGCCAGTTATCCTGGGATAAGGGAGCAAAATAAACAGCCCAAAACGTTCACTTATATTATCCTTCACCAAGTATAAACAGCAGTATGTACACTATATACACTATGTACAGCAATAGGTATTAGTGCACGACACGGCAATTAAGGCAGAATTGATGACTATAGAATGCAGACCACCGTGCTTCAACAGCTCTCAAATGGAAATGACAAGGGTGAAAACGTGAGTGGTAACCACGACACCTCCACAATTGCCAGATCCACTTTCTCATTGGCTGAACCTAGATACTGATTTGACGATGGGGCTCCATCGTCCGACCCTTAGCATCTGGTTCGCTGGTTGGGGAGGTAGCCTTTTAATGAGGGTGTGTATATGCGCTGAATAAAGGTTACGTACTCTTTGCATTCCAGTTTCTAACATCAAAACAAGAGTCCAGTTCATTAGGCATATATTTTTTTATATCTTATTTTCTGTGTGTGCTGAGGCATTTGCTCATTAATGCCCTAGGTCTGTTTTATTTTACCAAGGATGAGTTGGGTTCAATTTCTTGCTACCAAATTGCTTCCATATTTCATTTGGTTTCAGAGTTTTCATCTTTCACTGTCATGGAATTGGAGGATTCCCACCAGGGTATGTATTGTAGTGATATATTGCTGCACCATGCAGTGTTTTATTTTTTATTTTTGAGGGGGGGGGGGCAATTTATATTCGTTTTATGGCTTAGTCAGCTCTTGGTTCAGTTTTATACAGGGCCAGGACGCGTCACCTACCTTGGATCCAAACGCCTACCCGTTTCGTGATTTATTTTTTTTTATTTATTTTTGCATTCGTATTTGGTATTATTATGTTAATGGATATTATTAATTAATCATGTTAATCGGTGTTATCATATGTGTGGTGTCTTATAGTCCTCTCATCTAACTGAAGCCTCTCAGGCTTCTTCTGTTACATTGGCTACGTCTCAGGCTGGTAATCACCCGACAGGTAGGTGTCACAAGCATTCAACGAGTCATCTTTCAAGACATTCCGGGCTGAAAGTGGCATGGTGCTGGGTACAGGGATAACGGTAAACGCGGGAATTGTAAGTAGGGAAAGTAATAAGTTCTCTGCCTAGGCGCTATCAGGCCACAGCTGAAAGAATAGTTTGCTTAGTTTTTGAGTTATGGGATGGTACTTGTTATGTGAACATCATTTTTCCCGCAAGTGCCCCCATAGGATGAGGGGCGTTTACATTTCTTAGAAGAGTCTTCCGAACGTTAATAGTGACTTTCGGTGTATGCTTGAGGCGGTGCAAGGTATACTTGTGCTCTGACCAAGGAATCGTTCATGATTCAGTATCTCTTCGCTATGAAATGTGTTGTGACTAAGGTGTCCTCTGGGTTTTTGGGGAAATCTTTCTGCCATGTGCTTCTATGAATTATTTTCTAATCAGTTTCCACAGGTGGAAAGCTGTGAATTGCTGTGACAATTTCCTTAGGATCCCTTCTTGTTAGTTTTGAGCTTATTAATTTTATTATAGATGTTATTTACTCTAGCTAGAGCTTGTTCTACTATGGTGCCCCATGGCCTGGGTCCGGGTTCGATTATATGCAAAGGTAGAAACACTGGGCGTGCTTCCTTACACCGGTTGTCCATGTTCACCCATCAGCAAAGTAGGTACCTGGGTATGAGTCGCATCCTGGAGCAAAACTGATCTAATCTGCTGGAAATGCTCAGCATAACAAGCGGTTTTCTATACAGTAGTATGTCATTGATGTCAGCTAGGATTGTATACCTTGTACATGTACTTGTAGAAATAAAAATTATATTATTATTCCTTATAGGTAGCTGCGTACTTGAAAGTGTTCACTTAGTTCCCTGAAACTTGCTAGAGATTAGTTCCCTTACTGAGTCTCGCTTGAGGTAAAAATCACAGTGAGAGGATGAAAGGTTTTATTGGCTTATTTATAGAAAATTTGGGGCTCGTTAAGATATCTTCAACAGCTTTCAGTAACACGGTCTCTGGGAAGGCTATAACTTTTCCATTTTCTTCCATTATGAATTAAAATGCTGGATGGACTGTATTAGTCCATTTATGGAGTTCTATTGCTTGAGTATGGGTACTTCAAGGTTTGTGAATTGTGTCATCGGCGTATATTCCATAAAATACAGGCTTTGTGCTTGCTACTTTAAGTGCTACATGGATAAATAGCCCTGCCATTACTACATCGACACTCTCGCTGATGGCTGTTTCTTTCCTTTGTGGGACAGATGGATAGAGAGATTCAGTATCTAAGGATAGAGCTTGGTGTCGTTTAAATCAAAATGCTTCGATTTTGTTGAGCAAATCTATTGTGCCTTAGTTTTATTCTGGTTTAGGGTTTAGCAGTGGAATTCGTAAGACTGTATCTTCGTAATGGTTCTCTTTGGTGCCTGACATCCTGACAATACTGATACTGCTTTCCACGTCCCTAATTTGCTATTTTTGGTATTATGGGTTATTGGTAAGAACATATGTAGGATTTTTGCCTGGTGTAGCGGGAGGCAGTTACAAGTGCATTCAAAACTCTCGCCTCTGTTCTCCTTTATATATTATTATTTTAGAGTTTTCAGATTAAATTCTAGGATAAGTTTCATATCCCCTGCCAAGTTATTTTTTTGGGGGGTTATTAGCGACAGGTTCATAGTTTCCAGAGGTCATTCATTTGCATTATCACCTTTTTTTTTTTTTAGTTTTCTTGTTTGCTAACTTCTGTACTAACACTTTCCTTTTTATGTTCATTTAATGGTAACTTCTATTTTTGTTGAGCTGTTTCTTTAACTTGTGAACCATTTCTCTTCTAACAGTTTGGAGAGGTTACCCCCAGACTCTCATTTTACACCCTGGTATGTGTATCAGCTTTCTTTTTCTGCGGGAGTTATGACGTTTTCTGAAATCACCAGTTCCTGTAGTATCAATAAAAAAAATCCACTTTTTGCTATTGTTGCTGATATTTTACATTCTACATATTTCATTCCTTAAATAAATAAACACACACACACACACACACACAACACACACACACACAACACCACCACACACACACACACACACACACACACACACACACACTAAGATCACAATAAACAGGTGATATCACAATATACAGAACAGCCACTGTGAAAAAATAGCGAAATTCCAAGCGCATTCGTTTTTTCTCGCATTATCAAGGAACAGTTCCTTGATAATGTGAGAAATCACGAAAGCGCTTGAAAGTTTACTGTTCGTTTGCACAGTGGTTGTTCTGCATATTGTGATATCACCTGTTCACTGTGATCTATTTGCATTTATATATATGCCAGCCAATATGTTCGAATATCCGTCACTTCAAACAAGTATTTACATATCTCTTAGAGCATACGCAGTATATATAGTCTTTTTTGTACACCCTTCACAGTGTATGTGCGCGTCCTACTTGGTATGCATAATTATTCAATATGTGCGCGTCATTCATTGTATGTGTACACCTTTGTATATACTTGTATGCGCCCCTGTGCGCATGTGCAACCTTGTACACAGTGTTTTGAGATGGATGAGTGACCTGTGTTGTGTTTCTATGTCCCTAACAGTTGCACCGTTGGTGGAGGCTCGCTTGGCACCTGCCCTCGACCCTGGCAACATTAAGGAAGGAGAGGATGTCTACTTCGAGTGCCACATCAGTGCCAATCCTCCAGAATCTAGAGTCATATGGTTACACAAGGTACGTTGATTTTTTTTTCTTCCGCTGCTTGAGTTATTAACTCACTGTTGCTTGAGAGCAGTGATTGCGATGCTGTTGCTGCCGTTTCTTGATGTTGCTATTGATGTTACTTCTGCAGCCGTTTGTTGTGGCTGTTGCCGTTGTTTGTTGCTGTTGCTGCTAGTGATATCGTTTTTGTCGTTGTAGTTGGTGGTGGTGTGTGTGGGGGGTAGGGGGGTGGCAGCGTTGCAGCTGTTGTCACTGTTGTTGTAGTTGGTGGTGGTGTGTGTGGGGGGGAGGGGGTGGCAGTGGCGCTGCTGTTGCCTTTCTTACTGCTGTCGTTCCGGTGTTGCTGCTGTTTTTGTGTTCTTTTAAGTGTACCTGTTACTGTTGGTATCGTTGTGGTTGTTGTTCCTGTTACCATTGTCACTGATGTTGCCTTTGTTGCAGCTGTTGTTGTAGTTGGTGGTGGTGTGTGGGGGAGGGGGGTGGCAGGTTGCAGCTGTTGTCACTGTTGTTGTAGTTGGTGGTGGTGTGTGGGGGAGGGGGGTGGCAGTGTTGCAGCTGTTGTCACTGTTGTTGTAGTTGGTGGTGGTGTGTCGGGGGAGGGGGGTGGCAGGTTGCAGCTGTTGTCACTGTTGTTGTAGTTGGTGGTGGTGTGTGGGGGGAGGGGGGTGGCAGCGTTGCAGCTGTTGTCACTGTTGTTGTAGTTGGTGGTGGTGTGTGTGGGGGAGGGGGGTGGCAGCGTTGCAGCTGTTGTCACTGTTGTTGTAGTTGGTGGTGGTGTGTCGGGGGGAGGGGGTGGCAGTGTTGCAGCTGTTGTCACTGTTGTTGTAGTTGGTGGTGGTGTGTGGGGGGAGGGGGTGGCAGTGTTGCAGCTGTTGTCACTGTTGTTGTAGTTGGTGGTGGTGTGTGGGGGGAGGGGGGTGGCAGTCGTGTGCAGTTGTGTCACTGTTGTGTTGTAGTTGGTGTGTGTGTGTGTGGTGGTGGGGAGGGGGTGGTCAGTGTTGCAGCTGTTGTCACTGTTGTTGTAGTTGGTGGTGGTGTGTGGGGGGAGGGGGTGGCAGCGTTGCAGCTGTTGTCACTGTTGTTGTAGTTGGTGGTGGTGTGTGGGGGAGGGGGGGTGGCAGTGTTGCAGCTGTTGTCACTGTTGTTGTAGTTGGTGGTGGTGTGTGGGGGGAGGGGGGTGCAGCGTTGCAGCGTGTTGTCACTGTTGTTGTAGTTGTTGGTGGTGTGTGGGGGGAGGGGGGTGCAGCGTTGCAGCGTGTTGTCACTGTTGTTGTAGTTGGTGGTGGTGTGTGGGAGAGGGGGGTGGCAGTGTTGCAGTGTTGTCACTGTTGTTGTAGTTGGTGGTGGTGTGTCGGGGGAGGGGGGTGGCACTGTTGCAGGTGTTGTCACTGTTGTTGTAGTTGGTGGTGGTGTGTGGGGGAAGGGGGGTGCAGTGTTGCAGGTGTTGTCACTGTTGTTGTAGTTGTGGTGGTGTGTGGGGGGAGGGGGTAGCATGTTGCAGGTGTTGTCACTGTTGTTGTAGTTGGTGGTGGTGTGTGGGGGGAGGGGGGTGGCACTGTTGCAGGTGTTGTCACTGTTGTTGTAGTTGGTGGTGGTGTGTGGGGGGAGGGGGGTGGCAGTGTTGCAGGTGTTGTCACTGTTGTTGTAGTTGCAACTTTGAGGTAAGAGAAATTGATTTAGCTTAGTTCTTAGTGATGGTCTAAGCTATATAAAAAAACAAGCATGCAGATAACACAACAGTTAGACGCTACCGATAACAATATCTCAGTAGTTTTTCACACACACACACACACACACACACACACACACACACACACACACACACACACACACACACACACACACACACACACACACAACAGCAAGGAAAAGTTGGCGTTAATGACATCAGCTACTAGGAACAAACTTTCTCATGCCAACTGTAAACAATTAAGGCTTGGGGACGCCACAGCCATATTGTTGTTAGGAGAATATATTAAGATACTAATTACTCACTCACCATATATAATCACAATTATGGACCCTAATAATAGATTACCCTAATTGACCACATTCCTAAAGCTACTTAAATGCATACTGATGGAAATTATTAAGGTAACGAGCTGGGAATATTACATTACCCACACTAGGAACTGATAAGTGACTGATAAATGGTGAATTCTTCATCTGATAGACTTTTTTATATCTAGTTTTGATTAAAAAAGAAGCAAAAGTCTGCTCAATCTTGTAGCATCAAGTATCATGGTACAGGAGCTGAAACCTACACAGTGGTCATACGATAAGAGACATTAAAATATATGGCATCACTTTACTTTAGAAATAAACTATATTTCTCAGAATGTAGCGTCACTTTCTGACTCAAACATGTGTACCACCAAAAATGTCAATTTCGAAGCTATATATCAAACTTCAAACAATGTACACATGTCCTGTATTCCAATCTGGTCACGTAATTCTGCCGATCGATAGCTAATTAATCTGCAGTGTCTTTACGACAAAAAAAATCTACTTCTGGGTCCATTAAATATAAAAGTTCATCACTTGGATCATAAACTCCATGAACTTGTATCCACACTGACTATCACTACAAACTTTTCGCCTCACTGTATGAATTTCCTTTTAATACCAGTGAAAGTGTTCCAAATTTTTAATGCAAGAAGTATATTACTGTAAAAATTGTCAGCTAAAAGCTTACATAAAGACAAATATTTGTTTTATTACGTACTCTAAATAATTAAGTAATGTTTTTAAAATTCTTTCATATGTTTGAGACATTTACTTATTCCTAAGCCCTAAATTTTTTATTGTTAGTTACTTATTTACTCAAATCAGAATTAAAAGGTTTAACATCAAAATATAAGCATAAATATATTTCATTCGTTAATAAACGAAGTATATTACATTAATATATGGCATTATTTAGGATCTATATTACATGTTTATGGCAAGTCAAAACATTATCAAGAATTCCCTGACAAAGACTATGGAATAATGGTCGTGTTTGTCACACTCTTTTTCCTGGCATAAATTATCCAGGCAATCACTTGTGAATGCTTTTTGTGGTCGTATTCAGATTTTTATCACAGATATATCTTAGAGGAAGGTTTGGTTTCTTGCTGAGCTGTGCCGGTGCGAAATCTGTAAACCAAATTGTGATATAGGTTTCTGTGTTATACCTTGAGAATGCGTCTTCTGAACGGTTTCAAACTTTAAACACTGGTGAGCTATGCATGAATAAACCTTCGGATTGTTATTAGGCTGTCTAGTTATTTTAACAAATTAATTTTGAAAATTTGGGTGGTATTGTTTTTCACGGCATATTTTGAGAATGCCTGTCTTGAACACTTCAGACACAGTGTTGCCTCTAACCTAACTCAAGCTTCACATAACTTAAGCTGTATTCGCCTATTTGTGGTGACGGGTCGATTGGTAACTCCTGTAATTTTTTTAACATGTGCAAACAATAGTGATTTTTTTTGCATCTAAAGAATGCCTTTTCTGACCGGCTTCAAACTTTCAGTGAAGTTGTAATGGACTGTGTTTACTTCAGTTTGCCAGTTTTAATAAACGAATGAGGGTTTTGCTTCCTGTGTATGTTTCCCCATACCCCGGCGCCTAGCTACTGCTAGGCGTCCATATTTATCTGGGGTCTGGCTCCGTGGTAAAGTACTGTGGACTCTGAGAGTTTCCAGGTTCGAGTCCTGCTGTGGACGTAGAGACAATATTTGTAAATAATTTCGCCTATCTGCGTATTGTTAAGTGCGCGCGCGCGTACACACACACACACACACACATAGCTTTAAGCAGAGGTATGATAAAGCTCACGGTTCAGGGAGAGTGACCTAGTAGCGACCAGTGAAGAGGCGGGGCCAGGAGCTTGGACTCGACCCCTGCAACCTCAACTAGGTGAGTACAACTAGGTGAGTACACACACCACACACACACATATATACATATATATATATATATATATATATATATATATATATATATATATATATATATATATATATATTGCGCCACTTTCTGTAGATCCTGCGTATGAAAAACTAAATCTAATATAAATGAATATACTTGTTTTAATGAAGCTACAAGATTTACACGGGTTGTAACCGAAAAGAAACTCTTAATGTCAGCGCAATATATCAAGAGTAAAAAAGAGTACACCTGTGCAGTGTTCCACTAAAGTTGGGCAAGCAATTGTATCAAGTGATGCCTAATTAACCTGCAATATCTTAACAAAAAGTTTTCCACTTATGGGTTACATTAATTATCAAAGTTAATAATTTTGGCCATGAATCTGATAAAGTTGTAAGCACGCACACAATCACAAGAAAGTTTGCGACGCTTTGAAAACAGTTATTGATGCTGTTCTCCATTAAGTCAGGAAGAAAACCAAGGGGATGCAACAAGGGCTCCTGAACACAATACACTTCACTGGGAAAGAGGTGACGAAACTGTCGAGTGAAGTAGATGCATCAAAGGCAATAGGACCAGACAACGAGTCACTATACATCCTGAGAGAGAGTACAAGCACTCTGGCCAAAGGAAAGAGTAAATAAATTGGTTCCAAAGGAAGTATTTTCAATAATAGCCAATAAAAGACATGAGTTATAGAACAGACATAGCTTTAAATACTGACACATTATATGAAAAAAAAGGCCTTTACTGAAACAGTGTTTATCTCAGTGTGGAACTTTATCAACCCACAGCGAAGCATGGGTCCGGGAAAAAAAATTCCTGCATATCACATCTTTATATTTAAATTTGTTGTTATGAGAGAGTTTCACTCCGTGTAGAGCTGTGTTAACTTTATACAGATCTACTTCGAAGCAGTAAATTGCCAGACTAATGAAAAACTTAATAACTGTAGCCACAATATTTAAAAAATGGGACAGACAGGTAGCATTAAAATACCGGCCGGTATCCTTGACACGTATGTTATGTAAACTAACGGGAATAAACAGGAATGGCGGAATATCTAAACTCTAAATACACCAACTTGCCATGTCAGAGAAGAGCTTCCATACGTGGAGAGAAACGCTATCATAAACAAATACAGCACAGATTTAGAGATTGAACTTTCTCACAAATTAAGAGAAGTGGACGAGGGGAAGGAAAGGGAGAAGAAGGTGAAGGGTGGGAAGAGGGTGAGGGGTAACAAGAGGGTGAAAAGGCAAAAATACTAAAGTGTAATGAACACCGCGAAGTCTGGATTCGTATTGTATTTGGTGAGGCATCAAGCCTGTGTTTCAGCGTAAGGAATGGCTCCATCTTACGTCAGCTAATAAATGTTCTGTCGCTGGCAAGTCAGGATGTTTGGTCATCTGGAACAGTGTATAGCATAGCAGGAGTGTCACAATTAATTAAGACCAATACGGTGATTTTTCAGTGAAGTAAATTTTTTTTATAAATCTGCTAATCCACTAATTTGAAAAATTCGATGTAGTTGCAACTAATTAGAATATATTTTAGTGTATCCTGGACCTTTATGGAATTACGAGTGACGAACACGACGGACCGACGTCGCCTAGTCGTTTCCGTTACTAATTTGTGGATAAGTTTTGCAGTGTTCCAGCCGTTGTATTTTAGTGTTCCAGCTGCTGTATTGTTTGTCAGGAAACACAAGTGTCTCCTGAGGCGGGTCTTAGTCGGATGATGACACGCCGTTGGAGCTTTTGGTCATTTGACCAAGACCTTCCGCTGGCTTACCAGCCCACCCCTTTAAAAATTATGGTCATATAGTTTTAACCATTTCTGTGTATTGTGAATAAATTTCATTGTTCTTTATAGTAAGTCTCGGAGTGATTCTAAAGATGGCGGCCTCTTGGTTGCACCACAGGGCGAGCCGCTGCACACAGCCAGGGGTCGAGGGGTGCTGGCACAAGGCAGGAACCTAGTACTGCAGAAAGTGAGTCGACAAGCTCGAGGTCACTACCAGTGTCGAGTGAGCAACACCATCGACACGGTGACCAGCGAACCAGCCTCACTTGACGTCATGTGTGAGTAACCAAAAAAAAAATGCTGCAACTTTATTCTAAGAAATTATATACTTTTATCATCCACTAAGTAGCGTTTATATCTTATATGTCAATTTATCGTATATCGATATATCGTGTGTAAATATCATATAAATCAAGAAATATTGTTGTTGATGTCAGTTACATCAGAGAAAATTTTAATGGTAAACTATGTAAATATTTTTATGGTTTTGCATTATCCATCAATACTTAATTTTACGGTGGTGGTGATTTTACAGGTCTCTGATGTAGCGATAAATTGTCTGGGAGACTAAATATTAGCTGGATTTTACTTAGAGCCTTCGTGAAGACATCTGTTAATTGTACATAATATTTCTACGTATTCAAATTAATATAGTTAATTCTTTATTGTTCTGAGCCGTTCTTTGATTATTTATTTCTTTCATATGCCTATCGTAGCTGATTTTTCCCGTTTAACCGCGGCTTATCATAGATTTATTATATAACTTTATGATACAATAACTGAGATTTATTAAGAAATTTAGTAGCCGTGAATAACAACATATTAATACTTACCAAGAGATTTATGTCTCTCGTTTTATATAAACTGAGAAGTGTGTATTTCTCAGTGTATATACATCGGAAGGTTAATAATCAATGTTTAAGTGATAATAACATCCATGACTGGTGGTGTACAAATCACAAGAAGCTTTAATTTCAGGCGGTAGGCTTTAAACCTAAACTAGTGAAGAATTCCTGTTCTTGCCTTCCTCCACAGTCGCACCTGAGTGCCGTGGTCCCAAGAACCAGACAGTATCAGTCACAGCCTCGGAAGAAGTCAAACTTGAGTGTGTGGTGGAATCCAACCCAGCTCCGGTGAGTAGGTTTTGGTATGTGAAGGGTAGGCTGGTTGCCGACAACTCCGAGGCCTACAGTCACGTTTCACTTAGAACATGGCGCGAGTCAGTTCAAATGTCAGCAGGCCAGAGTCAGGTGTGCAACACATCGTTGGAGCTGAGAGAAGAAATCATGTGTCACTGCTGGTGACGAAAAACTAGAACATCTCTCACACCTTGTGACACTATCAAAGCTGAGTGTTTGATCACAATCTTTAGATAAGAACAGACGAACAGTGAAGTAAGCCTACTGACCCTAGCTCGGGAAGTCCTGCTTGCTGGTAATTATTTTTTACTTTTTTTTGTAGAAATGGCAAGGAGTCAGTAGGGAATGTGTGACTTTGTTTTATCAGTATCACAAACGTTCAGTAGGTTGTGCCAGAGTCAGAGCTTGCTACCACCTGCAGCTCACAAGGCTGCCATTCTCACGAGCTTCCCTGGGGCTGGGGAGATGGCAGACCAGAGGCCTAGCTTCTTCCTAGGAGCCCCGTGAGGGCGGGGAATGGGGCTAGGCCTGGGGACAGTTGGTCCCAGAAGATAAGGCGGTACTTGTACCTCCTCCCATGGCAAACATAGGTCTCAGACACTCCCAAGACTGGGAGCCGAGGCCGGGAAAGTACCGCCGAATCAAGAAGAACCTGGTTGTGCCATGGAGGTTTTTATATTTTGGCCTATAGATAAAAAAAAATTGTGACCAAACGTAACTTAACAAAACTCAACTTATTCAAACCAGAGACCAAAAGTAATTCTATTTAAATTAAGTTGGGTTATTTTAGATTTGGTTACTTAAAAAAAATAAGTTTTGTTTAAAATATAAATAACTATTGCATAATCCATTAACTGTTTTGATAATTTATTTATCAAAAGTCCATAGTGACTCATTCTCTCTTTCTCATCCCTCTCTTCCTAAGACTGACTTCCTGTGGCGGGTCAACAGCACACGGGGTATTCAGGAGCTAGAGCCTTCCTCCTACAGCGTCCGTGGTCGTAGCAGCACCTTGGTGTACCGCCCCGACGACCACGAACACGACCAAGACCAGTACGGAGTCGTCTTCTGTCAAGGCAAGAACAGACTTGGCACCCAGGAGACACCCTGCATGTTCCTCATCACTCCAGCAGGTCAGCAGTCAACACTTACCTTACTTATTATTTTTAATTATTATTATTTATTATATTATCAAACACTATTTAAAGCCTCACTGAAGCTTCATACAACTCGAAGTGGACTTAACATAGCGTAAACAAAATAGACCAATGTGTCTTTTTACCCAAATAAAATAGCCAGTTGAATCTTCTGCTTCATTTTCACCATGTGAGATCGTTGATCTTAAAATGAAAATTATTAATATGCTAATATATCAAGCGCAAAACTATATAATGTAAAAACGTTCAAGGTGAATTTTTTAAACTAGTTAAATTATAAATGCACATATTTTTTTTTCATATTATTTTAACGCTGGAGCTTCAAAGAGACGAAATGTTGAATAGACATTTTAATTAGCCACTAAAGTTTCTCGGGGGGAGGGGGTAAAAAAATCCCTTTAAAGACTGAAGTGCAGGAGTCTCAGGTAAAAAAAAGAGGGGGGGGGGATTTAATTTGGCAGTTGGTGTTGTATGTGCGTGTGTGTGTAACGATGCTTGAGAATTGTTATGAGTGAGCGAGCGAGTGTTGGTCATTAATGGGGAGAGTGAGCGAGCGAGTGTTGGTCATTAATAGGGAGAGTGAGCGAGCGAGTGTTGGTCATTAATAGGGAGAGTGAGCGAGCGAGTGTTGGTCATTAATAGGGAGAGTGAGCAAGCGAGTGTTGGTCATTAATAGGGAGAGTGAGCGAGCGAGTGTTGGTCATTAATAGGGAGAGTGAGCGAGCGAGTGTTGGTCATTAATAGGGAGAGTGAGCGAGCGAGTGTTGGTCATTAATAGGGAGAGTGAGCGAGCGAGTGGTTGGTCATTAATAGGTAGAGTGAGCGAGCGAGTGTTGGTCATTAATAGGGAGAGTGAGCGAGCGAGTGTTGGTCATTAATAGGGAGAGTGAGCGAGCGAGTGTTGGTCATTAATAGGGAGAGTGAGCGAGCGAGTGATGGTCATTAATGGGGAGAGTGAGCGAGCGAGTGTTGGTCATTAATAGGGAGAGTGAGCGAGCGAGTGTTGGTCATTAATAGGGAGAGTGAGCGAGCGAGTGTTGGTCATTAAGGGAGAGTGAGCGAGCGAGTGTTTGGTCATTAATAGGGAGAGTGAGCGAGCGAGTGTTGGTCATTAATAGGTAGAGTGAGCGAGCGAGTGTTGGTCATTAATGGGGAGAGTGAGCGAGCGAGTGTTGGTCATTAATGGGGAGAGTGAGCGAGCGAGTGTTGGTCATTAATAGGGAGAGTGAGCGAGCGAGTGATGGTCATTAATGGGGAGAGTGAGCGAGCGAGTGTTGGTCATTAATAGGGAGAGTGAGCGAGCGAGTGTTGGTCATTAATAGGGAGAGTGAGCGAGCGAGTGTTGGTCATTAATAGGGAGAGTGAGCGAGCGAGTGATGGTCATTAATGGGGAGAGTGAGCGAGCGAGTGTTGGTCATTAATAGGAGAGGTGAGCGAGCGAGTGTTGGTCATTAATAGGGAGAGTGAGCGAGCGAGTGTTGGTCATTAATGGGGAGAGTGAGCGAGCGAGTGTTGGTCATTAATAGGGAGAGTGAGCGAGCGAGTGATGGTCATTAATGGGGAGAGTGAGCGAGCGAGTGTTGGTCATTAATAGGGAGAGTGAGCGAGCGAGTGTTGGTCATTAATAGGGAGAGTGAGCGAGCGAGTGTTGGTCATTAATAGGGAGAGTGAACGAGCGAGTGTTGGTCATTAATAGGGAGAGTGAGCGAGCGAGTGTTGGTCATAATAGGGAGAGTGAGCGAGCGAGTGTTGGTCATTAATAGGAGAGTGAACGAGCGAGTGTTGGTCATTAATAGGGAGAGTGAGCGAGCGAGTGTTGGTCATTAATAGGGAGAGTGAACGAGCGAGTGTTGGTCATTAATAGGTAGAGTGAGCGAGCGAGTGTTGGTCATTAATAGGGAGAGTGAGCGAGCGAGTGTTGGTCATTAATAGGGAGAGTGAACGAGCGAGTGTTGGTCATTAATAGAGAGAGTGAGCGAGCGAGTGTTGGTCATTAATAGGGAGAGTGAGCGAGCGAGTGTTGGTCATTAATAGGGAGAGTGAGCGAGCGAGTGTTGGTCATTAATAGGGAGAGTGAGCGAGCGAGTGTTGGTCATTAATAGGGAGAGTGAGCGAGCGAGTGTTGGTCATTAATGGGGAGAGTGAGCGAGCGAGTGTTGGTCATTAATAGGGAGTGAGCGAGCGAGTGTTGGTCATTAATAGGGAGAGTGAGCGAGCGAGTGTTGGTCATTAATAGGGAGAGTGAGCGAGCGAGTGTTGGTCATTAATAGAGAGAGTGAGCGAGCGAGTGTTGGTCATTAATAGGGAGAGTGAGCGAGCAAGTGATGGTCATTAATAGGGAGAGTGAGCGAGCGAGTGTTGGTCATTAATAGGGAGAGTGAGCGAGCGAGTGTTGGTCATTAATGGGGAGTGAGCGAGCGAGTGTTGGTCATTAATAGGGAGAGTGAGCGAGCGAGTGTTGGTCATTAATAGGGAGAGTGAGCGAGCGAGTGTTGGTCATTAATAGGGAGAGTGAACGAGCGAGTGTTGGTCATTAATAGGGAGAGTGAGCGAGCGAGTGTTGGTCATTAATAGGGAGAGTGAGCGAACGAGTGATGGTCATTAATAGGGAGAGTGAGCGAGCGAGTGTTGGTCATTAATAGGGAGAGTGAGCGAGCGAGTGTTGGTCATTAATAGGGAGAGTGAGCGAGCGAGTGTTGGTCATTAATAGGGAGAGTGAGCGAGCGAGTGTTGGTCATTAATAGGGAGAGTGAACGAGTGAGTGATGGTCATTAATAGGGAGAGTGAGCGAGCGAGTGTTGGTCATTAATAGGGAGAGTGAGCGAGCGAGTGTTGGTTCATTAATAGGGAGAGTGAGCGAGCAAGTGATGGTCATTAATAGGGAGAGTGAGCGAGCGAGTGTTGGTCATTAATAGGGAGAGTGAGCGAGCGAGTGTTGGTCATTAATAGGGAGATTGAGCGAGCGAGTGTTGGTCATTAATGGGGAGAGTGAGCGAGCGAGTGTTGGTCATTAATAGGGAGAGTGAGCGAGCGAGTGTTGGTCATTAATGGGAGAGTGAGCGAGCGAGTGTTGGTCATTAATAGGGAGAGTGAGCGAGCGAGTGTTGGTCATTAATAGGGAGAGTGAGCGAGCGAGTGTTGGTCATTAATAGGGAGAGTGAGCGAGCGAGTGATGGTCATTAATGGGGAGAGTGAGCAAGCGAGTGTTGGTCATTAATAGGGAGAGTGAGCGAGCGAGTGTTGATCATTAATAGGGAGAGTGAGCGAGGAGTGTTGGTCATTAATAGGAGAGTGAGCGAGCGAGTGTTGGTCATTAATAGGGAGAGTGAACGAGCGAGTGTTGGTCATTAATAGGGAGAGTGAGCGAGCGAGTGTTGGTCATTAATAGGGAGAGTGAGCGAGCGAGTGTTGGTCATTAATGGGGAGAGTGAGCGAGCGAGTGTTGGTCATTAATAGGGAGAGTGAGCGAGCGAGTGTTGGTCATTAATAGGGAGATTGAGCGAGCGAGTGTTGGTCATTAATGGGGAGAGTGAGCGAGCGAGTGTTTGGTCATTAATAGGGAGAGTGAGCGAGCGAGTGATGGTCATTAATGGGGAGAGTGAGCGAGCGAGTGTTGGTCATTAATAGGAGAGTGAGCGAGCGAGTGTTGATCATTAATAGGGAGATGGAAGCGAGCGAGTGTTGGTCATTAATGGGGAGAGTGAACGAGTGAGTGTTGGTCATTAATAGGGAGAGTGAGCGAGCGAGTGTTGGTCATTAATAGGGAGAGTGAACGAGCGAGTGTTGGTCATTAATGGGGAGAGTGGAGCGAGCGAGTGTTGGTCATTAATAGGGAGAGTGAGCGAGCGAGTGTTGGTCATTAATAGGGAGAGTGAGCGAGCGAGTGTTGGTCATTAATAGGGAGAGTGAACGAGCGAGTGTTGGTCATTAATAGGGAGAGTGAGCGAGCGAGTGTTGGTCATTAATAGGGAGAGTGAACGAGCGAGTGTTGGTCATTAATAGGTAGAGTGAGCGAGCGAGTGTTGGTCATTAATAGGGAGAGTGAGCGAGCGAGTGTTGGTCATTAATAGGAGAGTGAACGAGCGAGTGTTGGTCATTAATAGAGAGAGTGAGCGAGCGAGTGTTGGTCATTAATAGGGAGAGTGAGCGAGCGAGTGTTGGTCATTAATAGGGAGAGTGAGCGAGCGAGTGTTGGTCATTAATAGGGAGAGTGAGTGAGCGAGTGTTGGTCATTAATAGGGAGAGTGAGCGAGCGAGTGTTGTCATTAATGGGGAGAGTGAGCGAGCGAGTGTTGGTCATTAATAGGGAGTGAGCGAGCGAGTGTTGGTCATTAATAGGGAGAGTGAGCGAGCGAGTGTTGGTCATTAATAGGGAGAGTGAGCGAGCGAGTGTTGGTCATTAATAGAGAGAGTGAGCGAGCGAGTGTTGGTCATTAATAGGGAGAGTGAGCGAGCAAGTGATGGTCATTAATAGGGAGAGTGAGCGAGCGAGTGTTGGTCATTAATAGGGAGAGTGAGCGAGCGAGTGTTGGTCATTAATAGGGAGATTGAGCGAGCGAGTGTTGGTCATTAATGGGGAGTGAGCGAGCGAGTGTTGGTCATTAATAGGGAGAGTGAGCGAGCGAGTGTTGGTCATTAATAGGGAGAGTGAGCGAGCGAGTGTTGGTCATTAATAGGGAGAGTGAACGAGCGAGTGTTGGTCATTAATAGGGAGAGTGAGCGAGCGAGTGTTGGTCATTAATAGGGAGAGTGAGCGAACGAGTGATGGTCATTAATAGGGAGAGTGAGCGAGCGAGTGTTGGTCATTAATAGGAGAGAGTGAGCGAGCGAGTGTTGGTCATTAATAGGGAGAGTGAGCGAGCGAGTGTTGGTCATTAATAGGGAGAGTGAGCGAGCGAGTGTTGGTCATTAATAGGGAGAGTGAACGAGTGAGTGATGGTCATTAATAGGGAGAGTGAGCGAGCGAGTGTTGGTCATTAATAGGGAGAGTGAGCGAGCGAGTGTTGGTCATTAATAGGGAGAGTGAGCGAGCAAGTGATGGTCATTAATAGGGAGAGTGAGCGAGCGAGTGTTGGTCATTAATAGGGAGAGTGAGCGAGCGAGTGTTGGTCATTATAGGGAGATTGAGCGAGCGAGTGTTGGTCATTAATGGGGAGAGTGAGCGAGCGAGTGTTGGTCATTAATAGGGAGAGTGAGCGAGCGAGTGTTGGTCATTAATGGGGAGAGTGAGCGAGCGAGTGTTGGTCATTAATAGGGAGAGTGAGCGAGCGAGTGTTGGTCATTAATAGGGAGAGTGAGCGAGCGAGTGTTGGTCATTAATAGGGAGAGTGAGCGAGCGAGTGATGGTCATTAATGGGGAGAGTGAGCAAGCGAGTGTTGGTCATTAATAGGAGAGTGAGCGAGCGAGTGTTGATCATTAATAGGGAGAGTGAGCGAGCGAGTGTTGGTCATTAATAGGAAGAGTGAGCGAGCGAGTGTTGGTCATTAATAGGGAGAGTGAACGAGCGAGTGTTGGTCATTAATAGGGAGAGTGAGCGAGCGAGTGTTGGTCATTAATAGGGAGAGTGAGCGAGCGAGTGTTGGTCATTAATGGGGAGAGTGAGCGAGCGAGTGTTGGTCATTAATAGGGAGATTGAGCGAGCGAGTGTTGGTCATTAATGGGGAGAGTGAGCGAGCGAGTGTTGGTCATTAATAGGGAGAGTGAGCGAGCGAGTGTTGGTCATTAATAGGGAGAGTGAGCGAGCGAGTGTTGATCATTAATAGGGAGAGTGAGCGAGCGAGTGTTGGTCATTAATAGGAAGAGTGAGCGAGCGAGTGTTGGTCATTAATAGGGAGAGTGAGCGAGCGAGTGATGGTCATTAATGGGGAGAGTGAGCAAGCGAGTGTTGGTCATTAATAGGGAGAGTGAGCGAGCGAGTGTTGGTCATTAATAGGGAGAGTGAGCGAGCGAGTGTTGGTCATTAATGGGGAGAGTGAGCGAGCGAGTGTTGGTCATTAATAGGGAGAGTAAGCGAGCGAGTGATGGTCATTAATGGGGAGAGTGAGCGAGCGAGTGTTGGTCATTAATAGGGAGAGTAAGCGAGCGAGTGATGGTCATTAATGGGGAGAGTGAGCGAGCGAGTGTTGGTCATTAATAGGGAGAGTGAGCGAGCGAGTGTTGATCATTAATAGGGAGAGTGAGCGAGCGAGTGTTGGTCATTAATGGGGAGAGTGAACGAGTGAGTGTTGGTCATTAATGGGGAGAGTGAGCGAGCGAGTGTTGGTCATTAATAGGGAGAGTGAGCGAGCGAGTGTTGGTCATTAATGGGGAGAGTGAACGAGCGAGTGTTGGTCATTAATGGGGAGAGTGAGCGAGCGAGTGTTGGTCATTAATAGGGAGATTGAGCGAGCGAGTGTTGGTCATTAATAGGGAGAGTGAACGAGGGAGTGAATTCACCATAGGGGAAACAGAGTGAACTTGTAATTTCATCTGGCAGTAGAATGAGCGAGTACAGTCACCAGACGGAAGCAAGAATGTGCTAGTTGGACGAGTGAAAGTCACCAGACGGAAGCAAGAATGTGCTAGTTGGACGAGTGAAAGTCACCAGACGGAAGCAAGAATGTGCTAGTTGGACGAGTGAAAGTCACCAGACGGAAGCAAGAATGTGCTAGTTGGACGAGTGAAAGTCACCAGACGAAGCAAGAATGTGCTAGTTGGACGAGTGAAAGTCACCAGACGGAAGCAAGAATGTGCTAGTTGGACGAGTGAAAGTCACCAGACGGAAGCAAGAATGTGCTAGTTGGACGAGTGAAAGTCACCAGACGGAAGCAAGAATGTGCTAGTTGGACGAGTGAAAGTCACCAGACGGAAGCAAGAATGTGCTAGTTGGACGAGTGAAAGTCACCAGACGGAAGCAAGAATGTGCTAGTTGGACGAGTGAAAGTCACCAGACGGAAGCAAGAATGTGCTAGTTGGACGAGTGAAAGTCACCAGACGGAAGCAAGAATGTGCTAGTTGGACGAGTGAAAGTCACCAGACGGAAGCAAGAATGTGCTAGTTGGACGAGTGAAAGTCACCAGACGGAAGCACGAATGTGCTAGTTGGACGAGTGAAAGTCACCAGACGGAAGCACGAATGTGCTAGTTGGACGAGTGAAAGTCACCAGAAGGAAGCAAGAATGTGCTAGTTGGACGAGTGAAAGTCACCAGACGGAAGCACGAATGTGCTAGTTGGACGAGTGAAAGTCACCAGACGGAAGCACGAATGTGCTAGTTGGACGAGTGAAAGTCACCAGACGGAAGCACGAATGTGCTAGTTGGACGAGTGAAAGTCACCAGACGGAAGCACGAATGTGCTAGTTGGACGAGTGAAAGTCACCAGACGGAAGCACGAATGTGCTAGTTGGACGAGTGGAAAGTCACCAGACGGAAGCACGAATGTGCTAGTTGGACGAGTGAAAGTCACCAGACGGAAGCACGAATGTGCTAGTTGGACGAGTGAAAGTCACCAGACGGAAGCACGAATGTGCTAGTTGGACGAGTGAAAGTCACCAGACGGAAGCACGAATGTGCTAGTTGGACGAGTGAAAGTCACCAGACGGAAGCACGAATGTGCTAGTTGGACGAGTGAAAGTCACCAGACGGAAGCACGAATGTGCTAGTTGGACGAGTGAAAGTCACCAGACGGAAGCACGAATGTGCTAGTTGGACGAGTGAAAGTCACCAGACGGAAGCACGAATGTGCTAGTTGGACGAGGAAAGTCACCAGACGGAAGCACGAATGTGCTAGTTGGACGAGTGAAAGTCACCAGACGGAAAGCACGAATGTGCTAGTTGGACGAGTGAAAGTCACCAGACGGAAGCACGAATGTGCTAGTTGGACGAGTGAAAGTCACCAGACGGAAGCACGAATGTGCTAGTTGGACGAGTGAAAGTCACCAGACGGAAGCACGAATGTGCTAGTTGGACGAGTGAAAGTCACCAGACGGAAGCACGAATGTGCTAGTTGGACGAGTGAAAGTCACCAGACGGAAGCACGAATGTGCTAGTTGGACGAGTGAAAGTCACCAGACGGAAGCACGAATGTGCTAGTTGGACGAGTGAAAGTCACCAGACGGAAGCACGAATGTGCTAGTTGGAACGAGTGAAAGTCACCAGACGGAAGCACGAATGTGCTAGTTGGACGAGTGAAAGTCACCAGACGGAAGCACGAATGTGCTAGTTGGACGAGTGAAAGTCACCAGACGGAAGCACGAATGTGCTAGTTGGACGAGTGAAAGTCACCAGACGGAAGCACGAATGTGCTAGTTGGACGAGTGAAAGTCACCAGACGGAAGCACGAATGTGCTAGTTGGACGAGTGAAAGTCACCAGACGGAAGCACGAATGTGCTAGTTGGACGAGTGAAAGTCACCAGACGGAAGCACGAATGTGCTAGTTGGACGAGTGAAAGTCACCAGACGGAAGCAAGAATGTGCTAGTTGGACGAGTGAAAGTCACCAGACGGAAGCAAGAATGTGCTAGTTGGACGAGTGAAAGTCACCAGACGGAAGCAAGAATGTGCTAGTTGGACGAGTGAAAGTCACCAGACGGAAGCAAGAATGTGCTAGTTGGACGAGTGAAAGTCACCAGACGGAAGCAAGAATGTGCTAGTTGGACGAGTGAAAGTCACCAGTACGGAAGCAAGAATGTGCTAGTTGGACGAGTGAAAGTCACCAGACGGAAGCAAGAATGTGCTAGTTGGACGAGTGAAAGTCACCAGACGGAAGCAAGAATGTGCTAGTTGGACGAGTGAAAGTCACCAGACGGAAGCAAGAATGTGCTAGTTGGACGAGTGAAAGTCACCAGACGGAAGCAAGAATGTGCTAGTTGGACGAGTGAAAGTCACCAGACGGAAGCAAGAATGTGCTAGTTTGGACGAGTGAAAGTCACCAGACGGAAGCAAGAATGTGCTAGTTGGACGAGTGAAAGTCACCAGACGGAAGCAAGAATGTGCTAGTTGGACGAGTGAAAGTCACCAGACGGAAGCAAGAATGTGCTAGTTGGACGAGTGAAAGTCACCAGACGGAAGCAGAATGTGCTAGTTTGGACGAGTGAAAGTCACCAGACGGAAGCAAGAATGTGCTAGTTGGACGAGTGAAAGTCACCAGACGGAAGCAAGAATGTGCTAGTTGGACGAGTGAAAAGTCACCAGACGGAAGCAAGAATGTGCTAGTTGGACGAGTGAAAGTCACCAGACGGAAGCAAGAATGTGCTAGTTGACGAGTGAAAGTCACCAGACGGAAGCAAGAATGTGCTAGTTGGACGAGTGAAAGTCACCAGACGGAAGCAAGAATGTGCTAGTTGGACGAGTGAAAGTCACCAGGACGGAAGCAAGAATGTGCTAGTTGGACGAGTGAAAGTCACCAGACGGAAGCAAGAATGTGCTAGTTGGACGAGTGAAAGTCACCAGACGGAAGCAAGAATGTGCTAGTTGGACGAGTGAAAGTCACCAGACGGAAGCAAGAATGTGCTAGTTGGACGAGTGAAAGTCACCAGACGGAAGCAAGAATGTGCTAGTTGGACGAGTGAAAGTCACCAGACGGAAGCAAGAATGTGCTAGTTGGACGAGTGAAAGTCACCAGACGGAAGCAAGAATGTGCTAGTTGGACGAGTGAAAGTCACCAGACGGAAGCACGAATGTGCTAGTTGGACGAGTGAAAGTCACCAGACGGAAGCAAGAATGTGCTAGTTGGACGAGTGAAAGTCACCAGACGGAAGCAAGAATGTGCTAGTTGGACGAGTGAAAGTCACCAGACGGAAGCAAGAATGTGCTAGTTGGACGAGTGAAAGTCACCAGACGGAAGCACGAATGTGCTAGTTGGACGAGTGAAAGTCACCAGACGGAAGCACGAATGTGCTAGTTGGACGAGTGAAAAGTCACCAGACGGAAGCAAGAATGTGCTAGTTGGACGAGTGAAAGTCACAGACGGAAGCAAGAATGTGCTAGTTGGACGAGTGAAAGTCACCAGACGGAAGCAAGAATGTGCTAGTTGGACGAGTGAAAGTCACCAGACGGAAGCAAGAATGTGCTAGTTGGACGAGTGAAAGTCACCAGACGGAAGCAAGAATGTGCTAGTTGGACGAGTGAAAGTCACCAGACGGAAGCAAGAATGTGCTAGTTGGACGAGTGAAAGTCACCAGACGGAAGCAAGAATGTGCTAGTTGGACGAGTGAAAGTCACCAGACGGAAGCAAGAATGTGCTAGTTGGACGAGTGAAAGTCACCAGACGGAAGCAAGAATGTGCTAGTTGGACGAGTGAAAGTCACCAGACGGAAGCAAGAATGTGCTAGTTGGACGAGTGAAAGTCACCAGACGGAAGCAAGAATGTGCTAGTTGGACGAGTGAAAGTCACCAGACGGAAGCAAGAATGTGCTAGTTGGACGAGTGAAAGTCACCAGACGGAAGCAAGAATGTGCTAGTTGGACGAGTGAAAGTCACCAGACGGAAGCAAGAATGTGCTAGTTGGACGAGTGAAAGTCACCAGACGGAAGCAAGAATGTGCTAGTTGGACGAGTGAAAGTCACCAGACGGAAGCAAGAATGTGCTAGTTGGACGAGTGAAAGTCACCAGACGGAAGCAAGAATGTGCTAGTTGGACGAGTGAAAGTCACCAGACGGAAGCAAGAATGTGCTAGTTGGACGAGTGAAAGTCACCAGACGGAAGCAAGAATGTGCTAGTTGGACGAGTGAAAGTCACCAGACGGAAGCAAGAATGTGCTAGTTGGACGAGTGAAAGTCACCAGACGGAAGCAAGAATGTGCTAGTTGGACGAGTGAAAGTCACCAGACGGAAGCAAGAATGTGCTAGTTGGACGAGTGAAGTCACCAGACGGAAGCAAGAATGTGCTAGTTGGACGAGTGAAAGTCACCAGACGGAAGCAAGAATGTGCTAGTTGGACGAGTGAAAGTCACCAGACGGAAGCAAGAATGTGCTAGTTGGACGAGTGAAAGTCACCAGACGGAAGCAAGAATGTGCTAGTTGGACGAGTGAAAGTCACCAGACGGAAGCAAGAATGTGCTAGTTGGACGAGTGAAAGTCACCAGACGGAAGCACGAATGTGCTAGTTGGACGAGTGAAAGTCACCAGACGGAAGCAAGAATGTGCTAGTTGGACGAGTGAAAGTCACCAGACGGAAGCACGAATGTGCTAGTTAGACGAGTGAAAGTCACCAGACGGAAGCAAGAATGTGCTAGTTGGACGAGTGAAAGTCACCAGACGGAAGCAAGAATGTGCTAGTTGGACGAGTGAAAGTCACCAGACGGAAAATTTAGACAAACAAAACAAAACAAAAATAAATCGCTGTAATACATTACATCTTTGCTCAACAAAGTGACACTTGTTCATAGCTACTCTTTTAAACTACCCTCATTAATAATAGTTAATAATACGGCGTAATATACCTGGAGTTTACCTGGAGAGTGTTCCGGAGGTCAACGCCCCCGCGGCCCGGTCTGAGACCAGACCTCATGGTGGATCACGGTCTGATCAACCGACCGCACGCAAAGTGACGTACGAACCACAGCCTGGTTGGTCAGGTACTGACTTTAGATACCTGTCCAGTGCCTTCTTGAAGACATCAGGGGTCTATAGGCAATCCCCCTTATGTATGCTGGGAGTTGAATACACGACAAATTTTGACGAATATGAAAAACACGCCACCAAATGTTTAAGTTGAAACCTATGTAATGTTCGTCCTGTTTTCCCAATAAATCTTCCCTAACGTTCCCTGAATTGGGGTAAATGCGTGACTTACATCCATAATAAAAATGTGATTTTTTTTATATTAGTCTCTGGTGCATCGATGCTCATGTTGAACCGCATATGAAAAATACTTAGATGTGAATGAAGAAAATAATGTGAATTACGAAAGAAATAGAGATGAATGATGAATATTTGAAGGAAATGTTAATGAAGGAAGGAAGATAGAAAGAACAAAACAGGTAAAAATTAAAGACTCAAATAACGCAGCATGAATAAAGTTAATAAGCAATAAAATAAAGGAAGAAGAATGATAGAAGTAGATAATATAACAGGAATAATGATAAACACATACAACACAAAATAAACAAGAATAATGGAAGAAGCGAAGATTAAAGAGGAATAATGACCAAAACAAATAATAAACAAAGATAAACCAATAATAAACAGTAAAGATAAAATAATAAAGATAGTAAAGATAAACCAATAACAAACAGGAATAATGATAAAAACAAATAAACAGGAATAATGATGAAAGCAATTAATAAAAAATAGAATAACAAGTAGAAGCAAATAAGAAAACGAGAGCCAGGAAGGATTTTTACAACGCACGCAAAAACCGGCCGTAAAATGATAATGATTTGGGACGAAATTCACCCATAAACATGGGCTGAAATGTGCCCAGAGTCGAGCGAAAAATATTTATATTGGGCAATATTATTAAGTAACATCGTCCTGGACGTTGTTATGTGTTCTCAGCTAAACTTAAAATAACATCATTCTTTCAGTTACATCTGAACACTTAAGATTTCACTGGGACAACATTTCGCTCTTTTTAGAGCTTTATCAAGCTGTACCCAAGAGCGAAACGTTGCGTAACTTCCTCCAGCGTGACAGAAACACTATTTTAAATGTCTCTATACCAAGAATTTCCAAAGTTTTAGCGTAAAAAAGGCCAATTTGAAAAGGCATATTTAAAGAAGGGCCGAATTTTCCAATGATCGATGTTAACATTATATTTATAATAATAATTTTAATAGTATCGTAAAATAATTACAATATTAATTATTATAATAATTATAAGGTAAAATAATTATAATAATAATAATAATTATGATAAAATAATTATAGTGACAGTTGTAAGAAGTAACATTGATAAATTACTTAAGTTTTGTTATAGACAGAAATATTGTATTTTAATTTTGATGAAATATATGAGGCTAAATCATAGAGGCACTGTAAAGGAAAGAGAAAAGTAAATGATTAATGTAACTACCAATTATTGACGGTAAATAGGGTGCTAATAGGGTGGCACTGACCAGAGGCGAAAGGTAGTTGTTAGAGATGACGTTAAGGTTTTAGTCTAAAATGGTTTAAATATCTTGTCTGTTCAATGTGCGATGTGGAACTTATGTAAGTGTAGTCGTAATATCACGTGATGGCTGCATCTATTTCCTAGAAGGGCCATATGTGGCCCTCGAGCCGCAGGTTGGGAACCCCTTGCTCTATACGATGTTTCGCCCTTCGTAGGGAAAGTGCCGTGATGCACGGAACTAGAGTTACCCCCTCCCCCCTTCTTGTAATGAACGGTAATTACCTTCAGGTCCTCAGATGCGACATTAATCCGACATATTTAGTATTTCTATATGCAAATAGTATTACTACTACTAAAACGTTTGTTACTGCTACTACAAGAACAACAAGTATCACTACTACTACTACAACTGCTTCTAGTACTACTAGCACTACTGCTACTTTTAATACTGTTACTACTAACAATACTGCTACTACTACTACTACTACTAATAATAATAATAATTTACGTAGTTTCCATTACGTTACTGGACAATGTTGACCAGGCTCTGGCTGCTCTAACATGCAGTGTGTTTTCTTTACAGGTCCTCCAGATGAACCCCTGTCCTGTTCCCTGGTTAACCAGAGTGCCACGTCGCTAGGTGTCTCCTGCGTGCCTGGGCACGATGGTGGCCTCTCCCAGACCTTTCTCGCCACGGTAAGACAAAGAGAGAGAGAGAGAGAGAGAGAGAGAGAGAGAGAGAGAGAAAGAGGACAACACAACTATTGTTGCATGTTATACTTCAGCCCGTGTACGTGGTGCACATATGTGTGTGTATCTGGTGATATGCTGGGTGTGATGCTTACTCCAAGACCCTTCTCCTTAACAGCAATTAAAGTTTCTCTCCTCCCGAGCTGCGTTGCGTGTCTGGTACGCCTCTCTGCATCTCCAATTTTCATGACCATGCACTTTGAGTTGATCCCCACTATTCACTTGTTTGACCATTCATGCAGCTGGTCCAAATCCATCTGCAACCTCTATTTATCCTCTTCTGTTTGTATTCTACTCATTAGTTTTGCGTCGTCAGCAAACAATGATACTTAGTCAATGGGTCGGTGAGGTGCAACCTTCCTTATACATTCTTGTTCTCATTTCACTGACGTAAAATGAGAAGAGGATCCCAGGAAGGGATCGAAATATAGACCAAAGTGATCTTGTGTGTTTCTGTCTCCATGTGGTTTTTTATTGAGCACTGACAAGTGTTTATTACACTTTAGTTATCCAATGATACTTAAGAGGCAGTCCTTGAGGAACCCCACTTGTTAAGCTTTCCCATCCTGAAACATCTGCCATCACCCTTTTTCTTTCATTCGTTAGGTATTCCTTGATCCACTTGAGGACTTCACCTGGTATCCCTGCGTACTCCTTTAATCTGTGAGTCAATCACTGGTGGGCTACAATGTCAACTACTTTCCTACATTCTAAGAATTTGCAGTCGATCCATCTTTGTCTTGTTCTTCGATTTCCATTATTCTGTCATAGAATTCCACAAGTTTAGTGAGGCAAACCTTACCTACCTTAAATCAATGCTACTTTTCAGTAAAAAAACGAAAAAAGTGTGTGTGTGTACCTCGACGATAAGCGTAAACCATGTTAGAATATACTACAATACTGAATGTATATACCACACATACCCGTGTAGCACAAAAATGTATATATTGAACTGAGGTACAACTGAATAACAGTAACTACTTTGCTAAGGGGAAAGGATTCAATTCATGTGGAAATTTAAATACTGTCGGCAGAGTGGTTATCATACCGGCCAGAAAACCCAATAATCCAGAGTTCGAATCTCGATGAAGTGTCAGTGTTAGCCTGTAATTCGGTTTTAAGCTGGTTTCTGGGAGTGTGGCTGTATCGCCCACCTGCTTGCTCGTAAACAAGCATCTGACTTGCAAATATCTAGCCAAATGACAGATGGTAACTCGTAAATACTGTTTCGTTCCCTGCACTGTGAGTGTCCTTGCTGGGGAGGGCTGGTACTGTGAGTGTCCTTGCTGGGGAGGGCTGGTACTGTGAGTGTCCTTGCTGGGGAGGGCTGGTATTGTGAGTGTCCTTGCTGGGGAGGGCTGGTATTGTGAGTGTCCTTGCTGGGGAGGGCTGGTATTGTGAGTGTCCTTGCTGGGGAGGGCTGGTATTGTGAGTGTCCTTGCTGGGGAGGGCTGGTACTGTGAGTGTCCTTGCTGGGGAGGGCTGGTACTGTGAGTGTCCTTGCTGGGGAGGGCTGGTATTGTGAGTGTCCTTGCTGGGGAGGGCTGGTACTGTGAGTGTCCTTGCTGGGGAGGGCTGGTACTGTGAGTGTCCTTGCTGGGGAGGGCTGGTATTGTGAGTGTCCTTGCTGGGGAGGGCTGGTACTGTGAGTGTCCTTGCTGGGGAGGGCTGGTATTGTGAGTGTCCTTGCTGGGGAGGGCTGGTATTGTGAGTGTCCTTGCTGGGGAGGGCTGGTATTGTGAGTGTCCTTGCTGGGGAGGGCTGGTACTGTGAGTGTCCTTGCTGGGGAGGGCTGGTACTGTGAGTGTCCTTGCTGGGGAGGGCTGGTACTGTGAGTGTCCTTGCTGGGGAGGGCTGGTACTGTGAGTGTCCTTGCTGGGGAGGGCTGGTATTGTGAGTGTCCTTGCTGGGGAGGGCTGGTATTGTGAGTGTCCTTGCTGGGGAGGGCTGGTATTGTGAGTGTCCTTGCTGGAGAGGGCTGGTACTGTGAGTGTCCTTGCTGGGGAGGGCTGGTATTGTGAGTGTCCTTGCTGGGGAGGGCTGGTACTGTGAGTGTCCTTGCTGGGGAGGGCTGGTACTGTGAGTGTCCTTGCTGGGGAGGGCTGGTATTGTGAGTGTCCTTGCTGGGGAGGGCTGGTACTGTGAGTGTCCTTGCTGGGGAGGGATGGTATTGTGAGTGTCCTTGCTGGGGAGGGCTGGTATTGTGAGTGTCCTTGCTGGGGAGGGCTGGTATTGTGAGTGTCCTTGCTGGGGAGGGCTGGTATTGTGAGTGTCCTTGCTGGGGAGGGCTGGTACTGTGAGTGTCCTTGCTGGGGAGGGCTGGTACTGTGAGTGTCCTTGCTGGGGAGGGCTGGTATTGTGAGGTCCTTGCTGGGGAGGGCTGGTATTGTGAGTGTCCTTGCTGGGGAGGGCCGGTATTGTGAGTGTCCTTGCTGGGGAGGGATGGTATTGTGAGTGTCCTTGCTGGGGAGGGCTGGTATTGTGAGTTTCCTTGCTGGAGAGGGCCGGTATTGTGAGTGTCCTTGCTGAGGAGGGCTGGTATTGTGAGTGTCCTTGATGGGGAGGGCTGGTATTGTGAGTGTCCTTGCTGTAGAGGGCTGGTATTGTGAGTGTCCTTGCTGGGGAGGGCCGGTATTGTGAGTGTCCTTGCTGTAGAGGGCTGGTATTGTGAGTGTCCTTGCTGGTATTGTGAGTGTCCTTGCTGGGGAGGGCCGGTATTGTGAGTGTCCTTGCCGGGGAGGGATGGTATTGTGAGTGTCCTTGCTGGGGAGGGCTGGTATTGTGAGTGTCCTTGCTGGAGAGGGCCGGTATTGTGAGTGTCCTTGCTGAGGAGGGCTGGTATTGTGAGTGTCCTTGATGGGGAGGGCTGGTATTGTGAGTGTCCTTGCTGGGGAGGGCCGGTATTGTGAGTGTCCTTGCTGTAGAGGGCTGGAATTGTGAGTGTCCTTGCTGGGGAGGGCTGGTATTGTGAGTGTCCTTGCTGGGGAGGGCCGGTATTGTGAGTGTCCTTACCGGGGAGGGCTGGTATTGTGAGTGTCCTTGCTGGGGAGGGCTGGTATTGTGAGTGTCCTTGCTGGGGAGGGCTGGTATTGTGAGTGTCCTTGCCGGGGAGGGCTGGTATTGTGAGTGTCCTTGCCGGGGAGGGCTGGTATTGTGAGTGTCCTTGCTGGGGAGGGCTAGTATTGTGAGTGTCCTTGCTGGGGAGGGCCGGTATTGTGAGTGTCCTTGCTGGGGAGGGCTGGTATTGTGAGTGTCCTTGCTGGGGAGGGCTGGTATTGTGAGTGTCCTTGCTGGGGAGGGCTGGTATTGTGAGTGTCCTTGCTGGGGAGGGCTGGTATTGTGAGTGTCCTTGCTGGGGAGGGCTGGTATTGTGAGTGTCCTTGCTGGGGAGGGCCGGTATTGTGAGTGTCCTTGCTGGGGAGGGCTGGTATTGTGAGTGGCCTTGCTGGGGAGGGCCGGTATTGTGAGTGTCCTTGCTGGGGAGGGCTGGTATTGTGAGTGTCCTTGCTGGGGAGGGCTGGTATTGTGAGTGTCCTTGCTGGGGAGGGCCGGTATTGTGAGTGTCCTTGCTGGGGAGGGCTGGTATTGTGAGTGTCCTTGCCGGGGAGGGCTGGTATTGTGAGTGTCCTTGCTGGGGAGGGCCGGTATTGTGAGTGTCCTTGCTGGGGAGGGCCGGTATTGTGAGTGTCCTTGCCGGGGAGGGCTGGTATTGTGAGTGTCCTTGCTGGGGAGGGCCGGTTCTGTGTGTTCTTGCTGGGGAGGGCCAGCACTGTGAGTGTCCTTGCTGGGCAGTGTCGGTATTGTAAGTGTCCTTGCTGGGGAGGGCCTGTATTGTGAGTGTCTTTGCTGGGGAGGCCGGGAAGGGTCGGTATTGTGAGTGTCCTTCCTGGGAAAGACCGGTATTGTGAATTTCCTTGCTGGGGAGGCCGGTATTGTGCGTGTCCTTGCTGAGGAGGCCGGCATTGTGAGTGTCCTTGCTAGGGAGGCCGGCACTGTAAGTGTCCTTACTGTGGGAGCTACCACTGTGAGTGTCCTTGCTGGGGAGGGCTGGTATTGTGAGTGTCCTTGCTGGGGAGGGCCGGTATTGTGAGTGTCCTTGCCGGGGAGGGCTGGTATTGTGAGTGTCCTTACTGGGGAGGGCTGGTATTGTGAGTGTCCTTGCTGGGGAGGGCCGGTATTGTGAGTGTCCTTGCCGGGGAGGGCTGGTGTTGTGAGTGTCCTTGCCAGGGAGGGCTGGTATTGTGAGTGTCCTTGCTGGGGAGGGCCGGTATTGTGAGTGTCCTTGCCGGGGAGGGCTGGTATTGTGAGTGTCCTTGCTGGGGAGGGCTGGTACTGTGAGTGTCCTTGCTGGGGAGGGCCGGTATTGTGAGTGTCCTTGCCGGGGAGGGCTGGTATTGTGAGTGTCCTTACCGGGGAGGGCTGGTATTGTGAGTGTCCTTGCTGGGGAGGGCCGGTATTGTGTCATTGCCGGGGAGGGCTGGTATTGTGAGTGTCCTTGCCGGGGAGGGCTGGTATTGTGAGTGTCCTTGCCGGGGAGGGCTGGTATTGTGGGTGTCCTTGCTGGGGAGGGCTGGTATTGTGAGTGTCCTTGCTGGGGAGGGCCGGTATTGTGAGTGTCCTTGCTGGGGAGGGCCGGTATTGTGAGTGTCCTTGCCGGGGAGGGCTGGCATTGTGAGTGTCCTTGCCGGGGAGGGCTGGTATTGTGAGTGTCCTTGCTGGGGAGGGCCGGTATTGTGAGTGTCCTTGCTGGGGAGGGCTGGTATTGTGAGTGTCCTTGCCGGGGAGGGCCGGTATTGTGAGTGTCCTTGCTGGGGAGGGTCGGTATTGTGAGTGTCCTTGCCGGGGAGGGCTGGTATTGTGAGTGTCCTTGCCGGGGAGGGCTGGTATTGTGAGTGTCCTTGCTGGGGAGGGCTGGTATTGTGAGTGTCCTTGCTGGGGAGGGCCGGTATTGTGAGTGTCCTTGCTGGGGAGGGTCGATATTGTGAGTGTCCTTCCTGGGAAAGACCGGTATTGTGAATTTCCTTGCTGAGGAGGCCGGCATTATGAGTGTCCTTGCTAGGGAGGCCGGCACTGTGTCCTTACTGTGGGAGCCACCACTGTGAGAGTTCTTGAAGTGGTAGCCACCACTGTGAGTGTCCTTATTGTGAGAGCCATCACTGTGAGTGTCCCTGCTGTGGGAGCCACCACTGTGAGAGTCCTTGAAGTGGTAGCCACCACTGTGAGTGTCCTTATTGTGAGAGCCATCACTGTGAGTGTCTTGACTGTGGGAGCAACCACTGTGAGAGCTCTTGCTGTGGAAGCCACCACTGTGAGTGTCCTTGCTGTGGGAGCCACCACTGTGAGTGTCCTTACTGTGGGAGCCACCACAGTAAGTGTCCTTGCTAGGGACCTCCAATAAGCGCGCCCATGTCCTTGTCAAAGAGAATAACATCTAAGTTCACCTCACAAGAATAAACTTAACACAGTTAAGCTTCACTAACTTCTAACACGAATTACACGCAAAATATTCGCAATAACATCACTAAAAAAATATCGAAAATCGAGGAATAATGATGGAATGAAACTCGTGAAGAGAATTATTCCAGTCATACATGCTATACCTCACACCATCAACATGATTAAAATTACCGAGTCTGATGGTTACATTCTCGTTACTATTATTATATTAATGATACAAAGTTCTTTGTATTGGTTTGACAACATTGCGCTCGATAACTAATTATTGTCTTAGATCTCCTCTTATAGTAGGTCAGCAGTAAAATGGAGTATCTGATTGTTCTTTGATTTAAAACACATTTTTTAGAGGGTAAGCCAGCTGAAGGACTCGGTCAGATCACCAAAAGCTCCAGCTGTGGGTCATGACTCAGACCCGCGTCATGAAACACTTGTCCTGTTTCCTGATAGGCCTAACCTAACCTATTAAAAAGCAGAAATAAGACATAAACAGTTAACTAAGACCAGCGTCAGGAAACAATTGTCTAACTTCAGACAAATCTTACCAAAGCTTATTAGCAGGAATACCATTATACCGAGAGGAAAATGTTTTTCAGTGTGTAATATATATATATATATATATATATATATATATATATATATATATATATATATATATATATATATATATAATATATATATATATATAAATATATATATATATATATATATATATATATATATATATATATATATATATATAAAGTAAATATTACAAACAAGGCGATACAAGATACAAAACAACCACGGGGGGGAGTAGAATGATAGCTCTAGGGCCTTTCGTATTGCAATCAACACATCATCAGGAGCTTGCAAAATTGCAGAAAAGAGGAGGATGTCCAAGCAAATAACGTTCCCAGAGGACAACGTTTACTGTAAAGGTGGTCCTCTAGGAACGTGGTGCATAGGTAATGCAGTCTTAATGACCCTCGCGTATTCAGTAGGCTTTAAACCACTGACGGCGTCAAATTCGTCGATAAACAAAGAGGCCCCGAGATACTTGTTATATTGAAATCTGTTCACATTATCGTTTTTGGGAATATATTGAAGCTGTCGGTAAAGTACTTTCGCGGTATTTGAAGACTTTCCTCGAACTACTGGTGATAATTTTAGACTAGTGGATTATAGAATTATGGGTTAGTATTTTACAGATAAATGTTATATGGCCAGCGAACTCTCAGAGATTTAAAATGAGACTGGTGCCTGGGAGACATGGAGAGAGACTGGTGCCTGGGAGACATGGAGAGAGACTGGTGCCTGGGAGACATGGAGAGAGACTGGTGCCTGGGAGACATGGAGAGAGACTGGTGCCTGGGAGACATGGAGAGATACTGGTGCCTGGGAGACATGGAGAGATACTGGTGCCTGGGAGACATGGAGAGAGACTGGTGCCTGGGAGACATGGAGAGAGACTGGTGCCTGGGAGACATGGAGAGAGACTTGTGCCTGGGAGACATGGATAGACTGTGATGCCCGAGACATGGAGAGAAACTGGTGCCTGGGAGACATGTAGAGGAACTGGTACATGGGAGACATGAAGAGACTGATACCTGGGAGACATGTAGAAAGACTGGTACCTGGGAGACATGAAGAGAGACTGGTACCTGGAGAATATAATGAGGGACTGGTACCTGGAAATTATAAAGAAAGAGAGACTGGTACCTGGAGAATATAATGAGGGACTGGTATCTGGAGGATATAAGGAGGGACTGGTACCTGGAAATTATAAAGAAAGAGAGACTGGTACCTGGAAAATATATATAGAGAGAGACTGGTGCCTGGAAGATATAAGCGAGGGACTGGTGCCTGTTAGAGGGCCAAGAGAGGGTGATGGTGCCAGGAGGAAAACAGGTGATGGAAAACCATTGATCTCGAGCCTTGGATACCGCGAGCGATAGTGGAAAGGTGTGTTGGAGAAGAGGTTATCACGGGGGATGGGGTGGTGCGGAGAACAGAGAGGTGGGGAAGAGGAGAGGAAAGGAGGAAGAACGGCGATGACGGATGATGAGGGGTCAGAAGGAAAAGTTAGAGAGGAGACAATGTTTGTCCTACAATGTATGTGAAAGCGGTGAGAGGGGGAAGGGAAGAGTCAGGTAAGAATAGCCAAGGAGGATAACTTAGAGGATGAAATGGAAGAAGAAAGGGAGGGGGTAGAATGAAGAGGGAGGGAGGGAGGGGAAAAAAAAGAGCGAACATGAATGGATGACAGTCTGAGGGAGAGAAGAGAGAGATAGAAGAATCTTAAATAAATGAGAATGACAGGGAAAGATTCCACAGATGTACTGCTATTGTATTGTTAGATCTAACTTTCTGCTCTGAATATGTTCTTGTATCATGTTAAACAAGGTTGTAGTTCTTGTATGCATGTTAAACAAGGTTGTAGTTCTTGTATCATGTTAAACAAGGTTGTAGTTCTGTTCAGTAAGGTGTAGTTCTTGTACTTAAACAAGGTTGTAGTTCTTGTATGATGTTAAACAAGGTTGTAGTTCTTGTATGATGTTAAACAAGGTTGTTTTTGTATGATGTTAACAAGTTGTATTCTTGTATCTTAAACAAGGTTGTAGTTCTTGTATCATGTTAAACAAGGTTGTAGTTCTTGTATGATGTTAAACAAGGTTGTAGTTCTTGTATCATGTTAAACAAGGTTGTAGTTCTTGTATGATGTTAAACAAGGTTGTAGTTCTTGTATCATGTTAAACAAGGTTGTAGTTCTTGTATCATGTTAAACAAGGTTGTAGTTCTTGTATCATGTTAAACAAGGTTGTAGTTCTTGTATCATGTTAAACAAGGTTGTAGTTCTTGTATCATGTTAAACAAGGTTGTAGTTCTTGTATCATGTTAAACAAGGTTGTAGTTCTTGTATCATGTTAAACAAGGTTGTAGTTCTTGTATCATGTTAAACAAGGTTGTAGTTCTTGTATCATGTTAAACAAGGTTGTAGTTCTTTGTATGATGTTAAACAAGGTTGTAGTTCTTGTATGATGTTAAACAAGGTTGTAGTTCTTGTATGATGTTAAACAAGGTTGTAGTTCTTGTATCATGTTAACAAGGTTGTAGTTCTTGTATCATGTTAAACAAGGTTGTAGTTCTTGTATCATGTTAAACAAGGTTGTAGTTCTTGTATGATGTTAAACAAGGTTGTAGTTCTTGTATCATGTTAAACAAGGTTGTAGTTCTTGTATGATGTTAAACAAGGTTGTAGTTCTTGTATGGTGTTAAACAAGGTTGTAGTTCTTGTATCGTGTTAAACAAGGTTGTAGTTCTTGTATGATGTTAAACAAGGTTGTAGTTCTTGTATCATGTTAAACAAGGTTGTAGTTCTTGTATCATGTTAAACAAGGTTGTAGTTCTTGTATCATGTTAAACAAGGTTGTAGTTCTTGTATCATGTTAAACAAGGTTGTAGTTCTTGTATCATGTTAAACAAGGTTGTAGTTCTTGTATCATGTTAAACAAGGTTGTAGTTCTTGTATGATGTTAAACAAGGTTGTAGTTCTTGTATCATGTTAAACAAGGTTGTAGTTCTTGTATGATGTTAAACAAGGTTGTAGTTCTTGTATCATGTTAAACAAGGTTGTAGTTCTTGTATCATGTTAAACAAGGTTGTAGTTCTTGTATCATGTTAAACAAGGTTGTAGTTCTTGTATCATGTTAAACAAGGTTGTAGTTCTTGTATCATGTTAAACAAGGTTGTAGTTCTTGTATCATGTTAAACAAGGTTGTAGTTCTTGTATGATGTTAAACAAGGTTGTAGTTCTTGTATCATGTTAAACAAGGTTGTAGTTCTTGTATCATGTTAAACAAGGTTGTAGTTCTTGTATCATGTTAAACAAGGTTGTAGTTCTTGTATCATGTTAAACAAGGTTGTAGTTCTTGTATCATGTTAAACAAGGTTGTAGTTCTTGTATGATGTTAAACAAGGTTGTAGTTCTTGTATGATGTTAAACAAGGTTGTAGTTCTTGTATGATGTTAAACAAGGTTGTAGTTCTTGTATGATGTTAAACAAGGTTGTAGTTCTTGTATCATGTTAAACAAGGTTGTAGTTCTTGTATCATGTTAAACAAGGTTGTAGTTCTTGTATCATGTTAAACAAGGTTGTAGTTCTTGTATCATGTTAAACAAGGTTGTAGTTCTTGTATCATGTTAAACAAGGTTGTAGTTCTTGTATCATGTTAAACAAGGTTGTAGTTCTTGTATCATGTTAAACAAGGTTGTAGTTCTTGTATGATGTTAAACAAGGTTGTAGTTCTTGTATGATGTTAAACAAGGTTGTAGTTCTTGTATCATGTTAAACAAGGTTGTAGTTCTTGTATGATGTTAAACAAGGTTGTAGTTCTTGTATGATGTTAAACAAGGTTGTAGTTCTTGTATCATGTTAAACAAGGTTGTAGTTCTTGTATGATGTTAAACAAGGTTGTAGTTCTTGTATGATGTTAAACAAGGTTGTAGTTCTTGTATGATGTTAAACAAGGTTGTAGTTCTTGTATCATGTTAAACAAGGTTGTAGTTCTTGTATGATGTTAAACAAGGTTGTAGTTCTTGTATGATGTTAAACAAGGTTGTAGTTCTTGTATCATGTTAAACAAGGTTGTAGTTCTTGTATGATGTTAAACAAGGTTGTAGTTCTTGTATGATGTTAAACAAGGTTGTAGTTCTTGTATGATGTTAAACAAGGTTGTAGTTCTTGTATCATGTTAAACAAGGTTGTAGTTCTTGTATGATGTTAAACAAAGGTTGTAGTTCTTGTATGATGTTTAAACAAGGTTGTAGTTCTTGTATGATGTTAAACAAGGTTGTAGTTCTTGTATATGCTTAAACAAGGTTGTAGTTCTTGTATCATGTTAAACAAGGTTGTAGTTCTTGTATCATGTTAAACAAGGTTGTAGTTCTTGTATCATGTTAAACAAGGTTGTAGTTCTTGTATCATGTTAAACAAGGTTGTAGTTCTTGTATCATGTTAAACAAGGTTGTAGTTCTTGTATGATGTTAAACAAGGTTGTAGTTCTTGTATGATGTTAAACAAGGTTGTAGTTCTTGTATCGATGTTAAACAAGGTTGTAGTTCTTGTATCATGTTAAACAAGGTTGTAGTTCTTGTATCATGTTAAACAAGGTTGTAGTTCTTGTATCATGTTAAACAAGGTTGTAGTTCTTGTATCATGTTAAACAAGGTTGTAGTTCTTGTATGATGTTAAACAAGGTTGTAGTTCTGTATGATGTTAAACAAGGTTGTAGTTCTTGTATCATGTTAAACAAGGTTGTAGTTCTTGTATGATGTTAAACAAGGTTGTAGTTCTTGTATATGTTAAACAAGGTTGTAGTTCTTGTATCATGTTAAACAAGGTTGTAGTTCTTGTATGATGTTAAACAAGGTTGTAGTTCTTGTATGATGTTAAACAAGGTTGTAGTTCTTGTATGATGTTAAACAAGGTTGTAGTTCTTGTATGATGTTAAACAAGGTTGTAGTTCTTGTATGATGTTAAACAAGGTTGTAGTTCTTGTATCATGTTAAACAAGGTTGTAGTTCTTGTATATGTTAAACAAGGTTGTAGTTCTTGTATGATGTTAAACAAGGTTGTAGTTCTTGTATGATGTTAAACAAGGTTGTAGTTCTTGTATCATGTTTAAACAAGGTTGTAGTTCTTGTATGATGTTAAACAAGGTTGTAGTTCTTGTATGATGTTAAACAAGGTTGTAGTTCTTGTATATGTTAAACAAGGTTGTAGCTTCTTGTATCGATGTTAAACAAGGTTGTAGTTCTTTGTATATGTTAAACAAGGTTGTAGTTCTTGTATGATGTTAAACAAGGTTGTAGTTCTTGTATCATGTTAAACAAGGTTGTAGTTCTTGTATCATGTTAAACAAGGTTGTAGTTCTTGTATATGTTAAACAAGGTTGTAGTTCTTGTATGATGTTAAACAAGGTTGTAGTTCTTGTATGATGTTAAACAAGGTTGTAGTTCTTGTATCATGTTAAACAAGGTTGTAGTTCTTGTATCATGTTAAACAAGGTTGTAGTTCTTGTATGATGTTAAACAAGGTTGTAGTTCTTGTATGATGTTAAACAAGGTTGTAGTTCTTGTATGATGTTAAACAAGGTTGTAGTTCTTGTATATGTTAAACAAGGTTGTAGTTCTTGTATGATGTTAAACAAGGTTGTAGTTTTGTATGATGTTAAACAAGGTTGTAGTTCTTGTATGATGTTAAACAAGGTTGTAGTTCTTGTATGATGTTAAACAAGGTTGTAGTTCTTGTATCATGTTAAACAAGGTTGTAGTTCTTGTATGATGTTAAACAAGGTTGTAGTTCTTGTATATGTTAAACAAGGTTGTAGTTCTTGTATGATGTTAAACAAGGTTGTAGTTCTTGTATATGTTAAACAAGGTTGTAGTTCTTGTATATGTTAAACAAGGTTGTAGTTCTTGTATATGTTAAACAAGGTTGTAGTTCTTGTATCATGTTAAACAAGGTTGTAGTTCTTGTATCATGTTAAACAAGGTTGTAGTTCTTGTATCATGTTAAACAAGGTTGTAGTTCTTGTATATGTTAAACAAGGTTGTAGTTCTTGTATGATGTTAAACAAGGTGTAGTTCTTGTATGATGTTAAACAAGGTGTAGTTCTTGTATGATGTTAAACAAGGTTGTAGTTCTTGTATGATGTTAAACAAGGTCGTAGTTCTTGTATGATGTTAAACAAGGTCGTAGTTCTTGTATCATGTTAAACAAGGTTGTAGTTCTTGTATGATGTTAAACAAGGTTGTAGTTCTTGTATGATGTTTAAACAAGGGTTGTAGTTCTTGTATATGTTAAACAAGGTTGTAGTTCTTGTATATGTTAAACAAGGTTGTAGTTCTTGTATGATGTTAAACAAGGTTGTAGTTCTTGTATGATGTTTAAACAAGGTTGTAGTTCTTGTATGATGTTAAAACAAGGTTGTAGTTCTTGTATCGATGTTAAACAAGGTTGTAGTTCTTGTATCATGTTAAACAAGGTTGTAGTTCTTGTTGATGTTAAACAAGGTTGTAGTTCTTGTATGATGTTAAACAAGGTTGTAGTTCTTGTATGATGTTAAACAAGGTTGTAGTTCTTGTATGATGTTAAACAAGGTTGTAGTTCTTGTATGATGTTAAACAAGGTTGTAGTTCTTGTATGAGTTTAAACAAGGTTGTAGTTCTTGTATGATGTTAAACAAGGTTGTAGTTCTTGTATGATGTTAAACAAGGTTGTAGTTCTTGTATGATGTTAAACAAGGTTGTAGTTCTTGTATGATGTTAAACAAGGTTGTAGTTCTTGTATGATGTTAAACAAGGTTGTAGTTCTTGTATGATGTTAAACAAGGTTGTAGTTCTTGTATATGTTACAGTTTGTTCTTGTTGATGTAAACAAGGTTGTAGTTCTTGTATGATGTTAAACAAGGTTGTAGTTCTTGTATGATGTTAAACAAGGTTGTAGTTCTTGTATGATGTTAAACAAGGTTGTAGTTCTTGTATGATGTTAAACAAGGTTGTAGTTCTTGTATCATGTTAAACAAGGTTGTAGTTCTTGTATCATGTTAAACAAGGTTGTAGTTCTTGTATGATGTTAAACAAGGTTGTAGTTCTTGTATGATGTTAAACAAGGTTGTAGTTCTGTATGATGTTAAACAAGTTGTAGTCTTGTATATGTTAAACAAGGTTGTATCGTTTCTTTGTATCGATGTTAAACAAGGTTGTAGTTCTTGTATCATGTTAAACAAGGTTGTAGTTCTTGTATCATGTTAAACAAGGTTGTAGTTCTTGTATCATGTTAAACAAGGTTGTAGTTCTTGTATCATGTTAAACAAGGTTGTAGTTCTTGTATCATGTTAAACAAGGTTGTAGTTCTTGTATGATGTTAAACAAGGTTGTAGTTCTTGTATCATGTTAAACAAGGTTGTAGTTCTTGTATGATGTAGGTTGCAGATGTCGTATGTTATGTTGCAGAGTCAAGTATACATTATGATCGTCTGGTTCAACACTTTGCTTCCTCTTTATACCCATTAAGGTCAATATTTAATAAACTGCTGTAATAAATTAAGGTTATGTAAATTATGCAACATTTAGTGGGTTGTGCAACAGAGACATTTCGCTTTATTTCAAAATCTGCTTATTATTATTGATTGTGCCCCTTAAGGGAGGTTCCTTGACGCTGGTGAGGGGCTCTTGATCTAGGGAATTGGATCTGTGCTCCAGTTCCCTGAATTAAGCCTGAATACCTTCCACATCCCCCCCCCCAAAGACGCTGTATAATCCATATGGGTTCAGCGCTCCCCTTTGATAATAATAATAAAATAATAATAATAATAATAATAATAATAATAATAATAATAATAATTCATTGTAAGCCATAAACTGCCGACTAATTTAGCCGAGCAATTTAAGTAAATGTTGACTTCTATTTGTTTGTGTTGTCTAACGATAACATGGAATTCAATTAATCATGTTCCTGGGGCTAGACTTAATAATGCCTTCCCCCAGCAACTTAAACCAGTCTTAAATACAGATTCTGTTGCCCTCAAATATATATGGGAAAATAATGACCTTAACTTTTAAAAGGGTGGAGGGGTAAGCCAGTGGAAGGCCTCAGTCAGCTGACCAAAAGCTCCAGCTGTGGGTCATCATATGGATAAGACCCGCGTCAGGAAACTCTTGTCCTGTTTCCTGACAAATCTATCTCAGCCTAACCTAAGTAAAAGAACATATTGTCGATAATTCTATCAACATTAATAATAACCTAGCCTATATTAGCCTAACTTAACCTAACGAAAACTGAGTGCATTCTATCATGGAATACGCTAATATGTTTCTCAAACAACATTACTCTGTACTACTCTCTAATTTCACTATACTTCAGTAATGGTATCTGTGCTCGGGGATCTACGAGAGCAAATCATCTAAAACCTGTTGTTACCCAACAGAAATGATCCACTAGAATAATCACCAGCTCAGATCCAGATAGTACACACAAACCTTTAATATTCAGAGGTCTTAGCTTACTCATTTTACAAAGCATTCACACACACACACACGGATATATATATAATATATATAATTATATATATATATATATATATATATATATATATATATATATATATATATATATAAATATATATATATATAAATATATATATATATATATATATATATATATATATATATATATATATATATATATATATATATATTACATATATATATTTCTTTTATGTGTATCTCAGGTTCGTGATGCAGGGAGTCAGAGAGTGGTGGCGGAGGTGTCATCTGCTACGCCCACCTTTACTGTGGGCGGCCTGGCACCTGGGCGGGACTACTTAGTGTTTGTCACCGCTGCCAACACCAAGGGTCACTCCTCTCCGTACCTCATCCATGGCTTCGCTCTCAAAGTGGCAGAGAATAAGATAAGTGAGTGTTTAAGCAATTATTTCCAGCTAGCGGTGTGTGTGTGTGTGTGTGTGTGTGTGTGTGTGTGTGTGTGTGTGTGTGTGTGTGTGTGTGTGTGTGTGTGTGTGTGTATGTATGTGCGTGTGTGTGTGTGTATGTATGTGCGTGTGTGTGTGTGTATGTGTGTGTGTGTGTGTGTGTGTGTGTGTGTGTGTGTGTGTGTGTGTGTGTGTGTGTGTGTGTGTGTGTGTGTGTGTGTGTTCGGGTGTGTACTTTCCTATTTGAAGTTGCTGGGGTCGAGTCACTGGTGTGGCCTTGCAGCTTGGGGTACCATGCTAGTGGCGCACCTCAGAGGCATCTCGATTTTCCTTTTATATTTTGTTAGGTGAGGGGGGGGGGGTAGGCTCGACCCGGGTGCTGGGTCCTCGAGTACTGGTCATACATTTTTAATAAAAATGCGATTTAAAGGCGTATTTCTCTAGTTACCTGAAAACATATTAATATAAGATGAAAAAAAATTACTTTGTGAATACACCAGTACAGTGACTGGGCAGTTGTACACAGTAAAAACCTACAAACGGGATTTTTTAATATTTTTTTTCGCTGCCTACCAATGCAATTCCTGGTTGATAATGTTGAATATCTCTAGCGACTGCGGTTGTTTTAGTTCCTCCCTGATGTTATTCAGTGCTACTATCATCCTCAGTTCCTCCCTGATGTTATCCAGTGCTACTATCATCCTCAGTTCCTCCCTGATGTTATCCAGTGCTACTATCATCCTCAGTTCCTCCTTGATGTTATTCAGTGCTACTATCATCCTCAGTTCCTCCCTGATGTTATCCAGTGCTACTATCATCCTCAGTTCCTTCCTGATGTTATTCAGTGCTACTATCATCCTCAGTTCCTCCCTGATGTTATCCAGTGCTACTATCATCCTCAGTTCCTTCCTGATGTTATTCAGTGCTACTATCATCCTCAGTTCCTTCCTGATGTTATCCAGTGTTACTATCATCCTCAGTTCCTTCCTGATGTTATTCAGTGCTACTATCATCCTCAGTTCCTTCCTGATGTTATCCAGTGTTACTATCATCCTCAGTTCCTTCCTGATGTTATTCAGTGCTACTATCATCCTCAGTTCCATCCTGATGTTATCCAGTGCTACTATCATCCTCAGTTCCTCCCTGATGTTATTCAGTGCTACTATCATCCTCAGTTCCTCCCTGATGTTATCCAGTGCTACTATCATCCTCAGTTCCTCCCTGATGTTATCCAGTGCTACTATCATCCTCAGTTCCTCCTTGATGTTATTCAGTGCTACTATCATCCTCAGTTCCTCCCTGATGTTATCCAGTGCTACTATCATCCTCAGTTCCTTCCTGATGTTATTCAGTGCTACTATCATCCTCAGTTCCTTCCTGATGTTATTCAGTGCTACTATCATCCTCAGTTCCTCCCTGATGTTATCCAGTGCTACTATCATCCTCAGTTCCTCCCTGATGTTATCCAGTGCTACTATCATCCTCAGTTCCTCCTTGATGTTATTCAGTGCTACTATCATCCTCAGTTCCTTCCTGATGTTATTCAGTGCTACTATCATCCTCAGTTCCTCCCTGATGTTATTCAGTGCTACTATCATCCTCAGTTCCTTCCTGATGTTATTCAGTGCTACTATCATCCTCAGTTCCTCCCTGATGTTATCCAGTGCTACTATCATCCTCAGTTCCTCCCTGATGTTATTCAGTGTTACTATCATCCTCAGTTCCTCCCTGATGTTATCCAGTGCTACTATCATCCTCAGTTCCTCCCTGATGTTATTCAGTGCTACTATCATCCTCAGTTCCTCCCTGATGTTATTCAGTGCTACTATCATCCTCAGTTCCTTCCTGATGTTATTCAGTGCTACTATCATCCTCAGTTCCTCCCTGATGTTATTCAGTGCTACTATCATCCTCAGTTCCTTCCTGATGTTATCCAGTGCTATTATCATCCTCAGTTCCTTCCTGATGTTATTCAGTGCTACTATCATCCTCAGTTCCTCCCTGATGTTATTCAGTGCTACTATCATCCTCAGTTCCTCCCTGATGTTATTCAGTGCTACTATCATCCTCAGTTCCTTCCTGATGTTATTCAGTGCTACTATCATCCTCAGTTCCTCCCTGATGTTATTCAGTGCTACTATCATCCTCAGTTCCTTCCTGATGTTATTCAGTGCTACTATCATCCTCAGTTTCCTCCCTGATGTTATTCAGTGCTACTATCATCCTCAGTTCCTTCCTGATGTTATCCAGTGCTATTATCATCCTCAGTTCCTTCCTGATGTTATTCAGTGCTACTATCATCCTCAGTTCCTCCCTGATGTTATTCAGTGCTACTATCATCCTCAGTTCCTCCCTGATGTTATTCAGTGCTACTATCATCCTCAGTTCCTTCCTGATGTTATTCAGTGCTACTATCATCCTCAGTTCCTCCCTGATGCTATCCAGTGCTACTATCATCCTCAGTTCCTCCCTAATGTTATTCAGTGCTACTATCATCCTCAGTTCCTTCCTGATGTTATCCAGTGCTACTATCATCCTCAGTTCCATCCTGATGTTATCCAGTGCTACTATCATCCTCAGTTCCTCCCTGATGTTATCCAGTGCTACTATCATCCTCAGTTCCTTCCTGATGTTATTCAGTGCTACTATCATCCTCAGTTCCTTCCTGATGTTATCCAGTGCTACTATCATCCTCAGTTCCATCCTGATGTTATCCAGTGCTACTATCATCCTCAGTTCCTCCCTGATGTTATCCAGTGCTACTATCATCCTCAGTTCCTTCCTGATGTTATCCAGTGCTACTATCATCCTCAGTTCCATCCTGATGTTATCCAGTGCTACTATTCATCCCTCAGTTCCTCCCTGATGTTATCCAGTGCTACTATCATCCTCAGTTCCTCCCTGATGTTATCCAGTGCTACTATCATCCTCAGTTCCTTCCTGATGTTATCCAGTGCTACTATCATCCTCAGTTCCTTCCTGATGTTATTCAGTGTTACTATCATCCTCAGTTCCTCCCTGATGTTATCCAGTGCTACTATCATCCTCAGTTCCTCCCTGATGTTATTCAGTGCTACTATCATCCTCAGTTCCTTCCTGATGTTATCCAGTGTTACTATCATCCTCAGTTCCTTCCTGATGTTATTCAGTGCTACTATCATCCTCAGTTCCTCCCTGATGTTATTCAGTGCTACTATCATCCTCAGTTCCTCCCTGATGTTATTCAGTGCTACTATCATCCTCAGTTCCTTCCTGATGTTATTCAGTGCTACTATCATCCTCAGTTCCTTCCTGATGTTATCCAGTGCTACTATCATCCTCAGTTCCTCCCTGATGTTATTCAGTGCTACTATCATCCTCAGTTCCTTCCTGATGTTATCCAGTGCTATTATCATCCTCAGTTCCTCCCTGATGTTATTCAGTGCTACTATCATCCTCAGTTCCTTCCTGATGTTATCCAGTGCTATTATCATCCTCAGTTCCTCCCTGATGTTATCCAGTGCTACTATCATCCTCAGTTCCTCCCTGATGTTATCCAGTGCTACTATCATCCTCAGTTCCTTCCTGATGTTATTCAGTGCTACTATCATCCTCAGTTCCTTCCTGATGTTATTCAGTGCTACTATCATCCTCAGTTCCTTCCTGATGTTAATCCAGTGCTATTATCATCCTCAGTTCCTCCCTGATGTTATCCAGTGCTACTATCATCCTCAGTTCCTTCCTGATGTTATTCAGTGCTACTATCATCCTCAGTTCCTTCCTGATGTTATCCAGTGCTATTATCATCCTCAGTTCCTCCCTGATGTTATCCAGTGCTACTATCATCCTCAGTTCCTTCCTGATGTTATCCAGTGCTACTATCATCCTCAGTTCCTTCCTGATGTTATTCAGTGCTACTATCATCCTCAGTTCCTTCCTGATGTTATTCTGTGCTACTATCATGCTGAGTTCCTCCCTGATGTTATCCAGTGCTACTATCATCCTCAGTTCCTTCCTGATGTTATTCAGTGCTACTATCATCCTCAGTTCCTTCCTGATGTTATTCAGTGCTACTATCATCCTCAGTTCCTCCACTTCCTCTCTGGCAATACTAAATTAACCTTCTATTATCTGCTGTCTAGATATGACGATACGTAAATACACTCTCTTTCAGTCCTCGATTTCTTCAAAAAAAAAAAAAAATATCCAATCGTCCAACTGAACCTCATTTTGTGTCATCCAAAACTCAGGTCAGATAAAAATTACAGTTTAATATATTTTCTCTGAAGTTGTTAAACCCTGAAAGGTCATAACCGCGCGATCAGTGTAACTTATGTCCTGAGAGAAATGTTTCTTTTCTGTTAATTTATTGCTGGGTTTTTTTCACAGCATCACATATTAAGCGCAATATCTAATTCGGAAGTTAGTAAAATTCTTGTAAAATAGTTATTCTTGAAAAATTTCTAAGGAAAGTGTTTTAATGTTGGGCAGTTTAAAAAAAAATTTAAATTAAAAAAAAAAAAACCCTTCTGGCAAGGGACAGGAAAGGGAGAGAATGATTGGTGAAATTTTTTTTTTTTTCGGGACCCGGGGGGGAAACGCAGGGGGAAATAAAAAAAAAAAATTATATATAAAATTTAATTTATTTTATAATTTTAAAAAAAATAATAATAATTAATAAGGTTTTGAATAGGTGGATTGGGAATGGCCCAAAAGGGGGGAAATAAGTTCCCCCAAACTTTTTGAAACCCCACAGGAATTAAATAATTTTTTTTTAATTATTTAAAAACAAAAAGGGGGGGTTGAAAAAAGGGAACATTAAAAAATGATACCATCCAACCATTCCCGAAGTTTTTAAGCCGTGTTTTTCGACACCGCCGGGAAAATTGTTTCATGTGTTTTTTTTCCCTTCTTTTAAAAAATTTAAATAATTTGACCTCTTGGGGGCCCCGGGGCGATTTCTTCCCCTAGGTCTTTTCACGTAAGTGTGAAAAAAAAGGGATTCCGGCCCCCAAAAAATAATGGGAAATTCCCAAACATCCCCAAAGGAGATACACAACCGGGCGGAAAAAATTTATGTTTGGGTTTTTTTTTTAAAGAGAGGAATTTCCCCCTCCGCTGGGTCCTTTTTCCCCCCCCCCCCCCGGGGAGTGGGGGGGGGAGGGAGGGGGGGAGACCCGGACGGGGGGAGAAAAACAAACCCGAAGGAAGGTAAAAAGAGGGGAAGAATGAGGAAAGGGAAGATATCAGAGGGAAAGGAGAGGAGAGAAAAGGAGAGAAAGAGGAGGGGGAAGGGAGGAGAGAGGGGAGGAGAGAGAGAGAGAGAGAGAGAGAGAAAATAAAGGTACAGTAGATAGCTGAAAACAAAGGGATAAGGTGGAGGAGAGAGAAAAACCCGGGGGATATCTTCTCAAAAAAACAATTATTTTCAATCAGTATTCTGAAGAGATTCTTTAAGCAATGACCCCCTTTAGGCGATAAACACCTTCTACCAACCATAATAACACATTTTACAAAAATCACAAACCCGTCACAAAAATAATCGGGGAAGGGGTGGGGGCTCAGAGGAGCGCTGAGTTGAAACCTAGTAAAAGACTTTCAGCCCTGGCGTCGGGGGTAAACACATTCCCCCATCACTCCAGGGATGACAAGCAAGAAATTGAACTGCTTGAATTCGGGCGTCAAAACGGGAGTCAATGCGTAAAATTCATGAGCGAAAATGAAACCATCCACGAGAATTCTTCGAACGCCTGAATGCCGGAAAATAGTCAAAATGGGGAAATCAGGGAGAGAGTCTCCATGCGATGTCAGAAGGGAGGGAGGAACGCGCGGAGATGTCTGACAAACTTTTTCTACTTTTGGAGGGTTCTGGGGTCAGCTACCCCCCCCTGCTGTCGACCTTGGAATGCAGGGTTCAAATTACCACCCCGCTGTCTACCTGTGGATGAGTAGGGTTCACCCACCACCCGTGTCTACCCGTGGGTGATGCAGGGTTCAACTACCCCCCTGCGTCTACCTTGGTGATGCTAGGGTTTTTAAAACCGCCCTGCTGTCTACCCGTGGATATGCAGGGTTCAAAACCGCCCCCCCGTCTACCCTTTATGATGCTAGGGTTCAACTACCCCCCTGGTCTACCGTGGAGATCAAAAATTCAATACCACCCTGCTTCTACCTGGGGATGATGCTAGGGTTCAACTAAACCCCCCTCTGTTACCTGTGTGATCTAAGGTTCAAAAAACCACCCCCGCTGTCTACCGTGGAGAGCTAGGGTGAACACCGCCCCTTTTCTACCTTGGGGATGATGCAAGGTTCAATACCACCCTGTGCTACCTGTTATAGCTAGGGTTTTAAACCCGCCCTCTGTTACCTGGGATGATGCTAAGGGGTTCAACTAACCCCCCTCTGTCTACCGTGGATGATGCTAGGGTTCAACTACCGCCCTGCGTCCCTTGGGATGATGTAAGGTTCAACTACCACCCTGCGTCTACCTGTGGATGATGCAGGGTTCAACACCCCCTGCGTCTACCGTGGGGGATCCAGGGGGTGATTTTAAAAAATTGGATTAAGACGACCACCAACCCAAAGAAATATTTTTTTCGTTAGGTTTTAGAATGATTTTTGCGAAAATTTTTCATACAAAATTTTCCCTTGCCATATCGGCAAAAGTGCGTTTCTATTAAGCCAAAAAAAGCAAGTTTTACTTTTTCAGCATTTATAAATTTTATATATATAAATATTATATATAAAATATAATATATAAATATAAATAATATTAAAATATAATATATATTCGTTTCCGAATATGTAAAAATGGTCAATTTGCAAAGCCATTTAAAATTAAATCTTTTCTGAAAATTTTTCTTATACGTTGAAAGATAATTTTTTTTTTCCATAAGGTTAATGTAAAAAATTTTTAATTTTGCAAAAGAAAATCTTAGAAAACTTTCCTAACCTTTTATAACAAGAAGAATTTTTTTGCCTAACCCAACTAAAATATTTTTTGATTTGTTTACAATAATTTAACAAACAAAAAGTGAAATAAAAAATTTTTTTTCGAGGGGTTTAGAAGATTTTGGCGAAATTATTGCATACACAAAAATTTTACTTGTCCTATATGGCAAGATGACGTTGCCATTTAACCAAGATCGCAAGTTCTGCCTATTCGGCAGACATTATAATATAATAATATATATATATATATAATATATATATAATATAATTAATATAAATAAAATGCACAACGCAGAAAATGGGGGTATATCAGAGAAAGATCGCAGTCAACAGGACTAGCAAAGGGTTTTTTCCTGATAGGAAGGCTTTCCAGTTTCCCCGGACCACGAGCCGTTTTTCCCGCCTCAAGTTACTGTCCCCCCTCCCACCCCCTAAGAACATTCTCTCAAGAAAATTTAGCTTGGTCCCGAATCCAGCGTAAAAGAAACCGACTTTCCCCCTTATTAAA
>NC_069406.1:61648947-61658947 GCF_026875155.1 Cherax quadricarinatus | reverse complement strand
TATATATTTCACTGTAAACACCTGGTCCACACACCCCCTACCTTTCCTAAAGCCTCCTTGTTCATCTGCTATCCTATTCTCCGTCTTACTCTTAATTCTTTCAATTATAACTCTACCATACACTTTACCAGGTATACTCAACAGACTTATCCCCCTATAATTTTTGCACTCTCTTTTGTCCCCTTTGCCTTTGTACAAAGGAACTATGCATGCTCTCTGCCAATCCCTAGGTACCTTACCCTCTTCCATACATTTATTAAATAATTGCACCAACCACTCCAAAACTATATCCCCACCTGCTTTTAAAAAATTTCTATCTTTATCCCATCAATCCCGGCTGCCTTACCCCCTTTCATTTTACCTACTGCCTCACGAACTTCCCCACACTCACAACTGGCTCTTCCTCACTCCTACAAGATGTTATTCCTCCTTGCCCTATACACGAAATCACAGCTTCCCTATCTTCATCAACATTTAACAATTCCTCAAAATATTTCCTTCCATCTTCCCAATACCTCTAACTCTCCATTAATAACTCTCCTCTCCTATTTTTAACTGACAAATCCATCTGTTCTCTAGGCTTTCTTAACTTGTTAATTCTCACTCCAAAACTTTTTCTTATTTTCAACAAAATTTGTTGATAACATCTCACCCACTCTCTCATTTGCTCTCTTTTTACATTGCTTCACTACTCTCTTAACTTCTCTCTTTTTCTCCATATACTCTTCCCTCCTTGCATCACTTCTACTTTGTAAAAACTTCTCATATGCTAACTTTTTCTCCCTTACTACTCTCTTTACATCATCATCCACCAATCGCTCCTCTTCCCTCCCGCACCCACTTTCCTGTATCCACAAACTTCTGCTGAACACTCTAACACTACATTTTTAAACCTACCCCATACCTCTTCGACCCCATTGCCTTGCTCTCATTAGCCCATCTATCCTCCAATAGCTGTTTATATCTTACCCTAACTGCCTCCTCTTTTAGTTTATAAACCTTCACCTCTCTCTTCCCTGATGCTTCTATTCTCCTTGTATCCCATCACCTTTTACTCTCAGTGTAGCTACAACTAGAAATGATCTGATATATCTGTGGCCCCTCTATAAACATGTACATCCTGAAGTCTACTCAACAGTCTTTTATCTACCATACATAATCCAACAAACTACAGTCATTTCGCCCTACATCATATCGTGTATACTTATTTATCCTCTTTTTCTTAAAATATGTATTACCTATAACTAAACCCCTTTCTATACAAAGTACAATCAAAGGGCTCCCATTATCATTTACACCTGGCACCCCAAACTTACCTACCACACCATCTCTAAAGTTTCTCCTACTTTAGCATTCAAGTCCCCTACCACAATTACCTCTTCACTTGGTTCAAAGGCTCAAATATATATATAATATATAATATATATATATATATATATATATATATTATATAATATATATATAATATATATATAAATTATATATATATATATAATTATATACATCGCTAATTCGATCAAGCAACATTTCTAGTACAACAGGATGTGTAGGGATGCGCAAGGCAACACAGGAAACATATGGTTTATGCCTGACAGGTTCCGGGGTCAACCCCCCCCGGGGCCCGGGGCGGACCAGGCTCCTGGAGGATCAAGCCTGTAAAACCAGCTGTTGCCGGCTGCACGCAATCCAACGTAGGCCCCCAAGCCGGGGGGCAGGTACCGACTTTAGGCGCTTGTAAAGCTGGCACGGGACAAGCCCCAAAAGTCGGTACCTGACCACCCCGGGCGGGGCCGTACTTGGTTTTCGTGCAGCCAGCGTAACACCGGTTTTACAGGCTCTGTTTCCACCGGGAGGCCGGCACAGCCCGGGCCGCGGGCGTTGACCCCCGGAACCTCCCCAGGAAAACTCCAGGTATAAAACCTTCCACGCTTTTCCGTTTAAAGGAACAAAAAAATCTCTATTTTGGGGGGAAAGATTTTTTGTTTTTTGGGAAAATTCCCGCGAATTAGCCGCTTAAATCCTATATATACTTGACAGAAAATTGCTGCTACATCCTCTTCCATTTTACCTACTGCCACATGCACCTCCCCCACACTTATAACTAGCTTTTTCTCACTCCTAAAAGATGTTATTCCTCCTGGCCAATGCACGAAATCACTGATTTTCTCTCTTCATCAACATTTAATAGCTCCTCAGAATATTCTATCCATCTTCTCAATAGCTCCGCCTACCCATCTAATAATTCGCCTCTTTTTTGTGTTAAATTCATTCGTTAGTAGGCTTTCATAATTTATTAATCTCACTACAGGTTTCTCTTGTTATCAGCAAAAAACTGTTGGCAGCACTCCTTTAACACTCACTCGCCACTCTGTTAATCTCTCTTTTGCTTTCCATATATTCCACCCTACTTACATCACTTCTGCTATGTAAAAGCCTCTTATATTTCACCTTTTTCTCCCTTACCGCTCTCTTTTTCTCGTCAATTCACAATCAACTCTTCATCTCTACTGCATGCACACACATTCAAACATCCCAACTTCAAAATATTCATCTCTTTTTAAATTTAGCAATTTATACAGTAGAAGGGGTTACTAGTCTCTTGCTCCCGGCATTTTAGTCGCCTCATTCGACACGCATGTCTTACGGAGGAAGACTTCTTTTCCACGTACCCATGGAGATGAAGTGCAATAACATAAGAACTAGAATTATTAAGAAAAATAGAAGAAAACTCAGATGGGTTTATATACACAAACTTGTATGTGTAATATGAACTAAGTGTAAACAGAAGTAGCATCGTGTTTATCAAACAAAAAGAAAACACCAGAAATCCTACCACTGCGTAAAACGATGACGGGTTTCCGTTCCACTATCATTTATCAGGACAATATTACCTCCCTCAGATTTTAATTTGCATTTTAGTGATTAAAATCTTTTTTTTTTTTTGGTGTAACATGAATTGCAGCTCTTTCACTAGGATTATTATTATTACTGTTGTTGTGTTAGGTTGGGTAAGATTCGCCAGGAAACAGGACAACTGCTTCCTGGCGCGGGTCTTAGTTATATGATGACCCGCCACTAGAGCTTTTGGTCATGTGGCTGAGGCCTTCCACTGGCTTACCAGTCCATTCCTTTAAAAACTGATATTAATTCATTATTGTTATTGTTGTTGTTGACGATCTAAGAGAAAGTCATTTATTATACAAGACTTGGGTTAACAACTAAGTGTATTCATGAGAATCATTTCGGATCATTTTACATATTAAACACACAGGCAATTAGACCTAATGGCAAGCTTACCCAAACGAGTGGCCGCCAGTATATGCGGTCTTTAGGGTGTCTTTAGCTTGTAATCGGCTGCAGCTCAAATTACTTAAAATACGGATGTAGTTGGATTTAGAGTGAAGGCTGCCTAGGGGGGAATTTGTCTCTAATGTATATCAAAGACTGATATTTTTTTTTTGCTAGTGAGGCCATCAGAGACCTTCATGAATAAATGAATATCTTATTAAAGGCGGGTTGAGGTGGCTGTTGTAGACGCTTGTTGTAACAGTGGCTGTTGTAGACGCTTGTTGTAACAGTGACTGTTTGTTGTAGACGCTTGTTGTAACAGTGGCTGTTGTAGACGCTTGTTGTAACAGTGGCTGTTGTAGATGCTTGTTGTAACAGTGGCTGCTGTAGACGCTTGTTGTAACAGTGGCTGTTGTAGACGCTTGTTGTAACAGTGGCTGTTGTAGACGCTTGTTGTAACAGTGGCTGTTTGTTGTAGACGCTTGTTGTAACAGTGGCTGTTGTAGACGCTTGTTGTAACAGTGGCTGTTGTAGATGCTTGTTGTAACAGTGGCTGTTGTAGACGCTTGTTGTAACAGTGGCTGTTGTAGACGCTTGTTGTAACAGTGGCTGTTGTAGACGCTTTTTGTAACAGTGGCTGTTGTAGACGCTTTTTGTAACAGTGGCTGCTGTAGACGCTTGTTGTAACAGTGGCTGTTGTAGACGCTTGTTGTAACAGTGGCTGCTGTAGACGCTTGTTGTAACAGTGGCTGCTGTAGACGCTTGTTGTAACAGTGGCTGTTGTAGACGCTTGTTGTAACAGTGGCTGTTGTAGACGCTTGTTGTAACAGTGGCTGTTGTAGACGCTTTTTGTAACAGTGGCTGCTGTAGACGCTTGTTGTAACAGTGGCTGTTGTAGACGCTTTTTGTAACAGTGGCTGTTGTAGACGCTTTTTGTAACAGTGGCTGCTGTAGACGCTTGTTGTAACAGTGGCTGTTGTAGACGCTTGTTGTAACAGTGGCTGCTGTAGACGCTTGTTGTAACAGTGGCTGCTGTAGACGCTTGTTGTAACAGTGGCTGTTGTAGACGCTTGTTGTAACAGTGGCTGTTGTAGACGCTTGTTGTAACAGTGGCTGTTGTAGACGCTTTTTGTAACAGTGGCTGCTGTAGACGCTTGTTGTAACAGTGGCTGCTGTAGACGCTTGTTGTAACAGTGGCTGTTGTAGACGCTTGTTGTAACAGTGGCTGCTGTAGACGCTTGTTATAACAGTGGCTGCTGTAGACGCTTGTTGTAACAGTGGCTGCTGTAGACGCTTGTAACAAACAGTGGCTGTTGTAGACGCTTGTAACAAACAGTGGCTGCTGTAGACGCTTGTAACAAACAGTGGCTGTTGTAGACGCTTGTAACAAACAGTGGCTGTTGTAGACGCTTGTAACAAACAGTGGCTGTTGTAGACGCTTGTAACAAACAGTGGTTGTTGTAGACGCTTGTAACAAACAGTGGTTGTTGTAGACGCTTGTAACAAACAGTGGTTGTTGTAGACGCTTGTAACAAACAGTGGTTGTTGTAGACGCTTGTAACAAACAGTGGTTGTTTAGACGCTTGTAACAAACAGTGGTTGTTGTAGACGCTTGTAACAAACAGTGGTTGTTGTAGACGCTTGTAACAAACAGTGGTTGTTGTAGACGCTTGTACAAACAGTGGTTGTTGTAGACGCTTGTAACAAACAGTGGTTGTTGTAGACGCTTGTAACAAACAGTGGTTGTTGTAGACGCTTGTAACAAACAGTGGTTGTTGTAGACGCTTGTAACAAACAGTGGCTGTTGTAGACGCTTGTAACAAACAGTGGTTGTTGTAGACGCTTGTAACAAACAGTGGTTGTTGTAGACGCTTGTAACAAACAGTGGTTGTTGTAGACGCTTGTAACAAACAGTGGTTGTTGTAGACGCTTGTAACAAACAGTGGTTGTTGTAGACGCTTGTAACAAACAGTGGCTGTTGTAGACGCTTGTAACAAACAGTGGCTGTTGTAGACGCTTGTAACAAACAGTGGCTGTTGTAGACGCTTGTAACAAACAGTGGCTGTTGTAGTGGCTGTAACACTTGTTATAGTAGTAATTGTGGTTGTTATAGTTGATATTATGGGGAGCGCTAAACCCGTAGGGATTATACGGGGTGGATGATGGAAGGTATTCAGGCTTAATTCAGGGAACCGGAGCACAGATCCAATTCCCTAGATCAAGAGCCCCATCCCCTTGAGGGGACTTTTGAATACAGATGAACAAAAACGGTTTTCCCAAAGAATATATAGTGGACCCCCGGTTAACGATATTTTTTCACTCCAGAAGTATGTTCAGGTGCCAGTACTGACCGAATTTGTTCCCATAAGAAATATTGTGAAGTAGACTAGTCCATTTCAGACCCCCAAACATACACGTACAAATGCACTTACATAAATACACTTACATAATTGGTCACATTCGGAGGTAATCGTTATGCGGGGGTCCACTGTATTTCAATTATTTCCTTTTTCAAGTAAATTTGTAATGTGAATCATCGTCATGAAGTTCAAGTGTATCTTCTCTGACTTATCAGGTCCCAGACAGTCCAAGCAGTGAGAGGAGCTCTCACACATACGTCCCCACTCACCCTACTCATTCCTCGACGCTGCCCCGGCCACACCGCCACCTCAGCCCACGCCCACAGCCACTTCACTCAGTGGACCTGCCTCACATCACCTCCAACGACCACAAGTACTACACACTTAAGATCAACTGCACCAGACAAAACAACGAGAGTTTTGTCTAGAGAATCAACAATCCTAAAGCATTAACTCTAAACAAGTCTAATTTGCTTTATTAAAAATAATCGCGATTCCTAAGTTGCCAAGGATATTTTTTTTTTTGGGGGGGAGGGGGGAATGCTGCACTAAATATTATCAAAATTATGACAAAATTATGCTTTTCTCAAAATTACATCATTCAGCTTGGCTGGGTGCTGAAAATAATTATCTTATCAAGTATGTAAGTATAGGTACAAAATTACCCATCAAGATAGTAACATGAATACCACATGTACAGATTCTGCGTCCTCGTGGTGTTGTAACAACAAAATAAGTGACGTTATCTCCAAAAATGTACAATTCGCTAAGATTTTTAATAACAAAAAAACCTGACGATTTCTTTAAAAAGTTGTAATTCATTATTTGAAAACGACGTCACTGATGATACCAGTGGATAATTTCCACCGTCTTAAATGTTACCTGCACCACATCAACATTATTGTTTCTAGGGTGACCCCGCGATTCAATGTTGATCTTAAGTCACTGGAGGTCAGTGTGGCTTACACAGAAATGGTAACGTAGTCTTGTGGTTTTACCGTCACGGCCGTACCATATTGGTAATAAATTACGTAATAGATAACTGTGACTTAACAAAAATAAGATAGGTTGCCTGGGTGGAACGCTGACCAGGGTGTTCCTTATGCAGTGACCAGGTTGCCTGGGTGGAACCCTGACCAGGGTGTTCCCCATGCAGTGACCAGGTTGCCTTGGTGGAACCCTGACCAGGGTGTTCCCCATGCAGTGACCAGGTTGCCTGGGTGGAACCCTGACCACGGTGTTCCTCATGCAGTGACCAGGTTGCCTGGGTGGAACCCTGACCACGGTGTTCCTCATGCAGTGACCAGGTTGCCTGGGTGGAAACCCTGACCAGGGTGTTCCTCATGCAGTGACCAGGTTGCCTGGGTGGAACCCTGACCAGGGTGTTCCTCATGCAGTGACCAGGTTGCCTGGGTGGAACCCTGACCAGGGTGTTCCTCATGCAGTGACCAGGTTGCCTGGGTGGAACCCTGACCAGGGTGTTCCTCATGCAGTGACCAGGTTGCCTGGGTGGAACCCTGACCAGGGTGTTCCTCATGCAGTGACCAGGTTGCCTGGGTGGAACCCTGACCAGGGTGTTCCCCATGCAGTGACCAGGTTGCCTGGGTGGAACCCTGACCACGGTGTTCCCCATGCAGTGACCAGGTTGCCTGGGTGGAACCCTGACCACGGTGTTCCTCATGCAGTGACCAGGTTGCCTGGGTGGAACCCTGACCAGGGTGTTCCTCATGCAGTGACCAGGTTGCCTGGGTGGAACCCTGACCACGGTGTTCCTCATGCAGTGACCAGGTTGCCTGGGTGGAACCCTGACCAGGGTGTTCCTCATGCAGTGACCAGGTTGCCTGGGTGGAACCCTGACCAGGGTGTTCCCCATGCAGTGACCAGGTTGCCTGGGTGGAACCCTGACCAGGGTGTTCCTCATGCAGTGACCAGGTTGCCTGGGTGGAACCCTGACCAGGGTGTTCCCCATGCAGTAACCAGCCTTCAACCAGATCCATCAGTAACAACTATAATATGTTGTTACCGACGACTTCTTGTAATGTAACGGTAAATTCAATGTTTACAAATGTATGTGATTCAACTTTCACAAAATGTTGTAATGTCACCATATTGGTGGCATATAAATATATGAAGCTAAATTAGTATTAAATAGGATGTTTTATGTGGTATAATGAAGCAACTGGAGGATGGCAGGCAACATGTCTTGTGATATGTGGAAGAGGATGTAAGCTTGTAATGTTTTGTTGTCAAGTGTTTATTCTCGACATTCACGATGGAAAAAAATAAATTAACGAAGGGAAATGCTGAAAATAAGGCTTAGTATTCAGCAAAGGTACAGAAGCCAGAGATTGTTTAGGCAAGTACATGGTCTCTCTCTCTCTCTCTCTCTCTCTCTCTCTCTCTCTCTTTCAAGGAACCTATTATTATTATTAACAAGGGGAAACGCTGAACCCATGGTGGGGGGAGTCCTACAGCGACGACCAGGAGCGATCTGAGGAAGAGAAAGGCAGCTCTACTTCCTTGGATCAAGAGCCCTTCACCAGCCTCACGGAACCTCCTCCTTGAAGGATCAAGAAAACTAGACCTACGGAAGAAAATATAGACCAAGAAAAATAAAATGTATCAGTTTTACATTATTGCCACAACAATTATTTATCATCTGATTTAAAGAAAATTGTTCAAATTATCTTAATATATAGAACAAGATTATTATTATTATTATCATTATTATTATTATATTATAAATATTACTGAAAAGCGATAAATCCTTAGGGGTTACCAACACATGCAGATCGGGAGACAGACCTGATCCAAGAAAGGACAGGGTTACACCATTTTCTTGGAACAAAAGCATCTATATTTCATCCAGGGGAAGAGAAGGCTAAGTGGAATTCCTTGGATCAAGAGCCCTTGACCCGCATCAACACTCCTTCAGGAGAACACAGAATAAGAACATCATATTCCATTAGCCTAATATTTAGTTCGGTTACTTGCTCTCTTGACGTAAATTCTCAAAAATTAACCTGAACAATGAATCTGAGGGGAAACTTGTAAAAAGAAAAACATGTTACCCAATCTTAATTGGTTCTCTTTCAACAACGTCGAAAAAAATGTTCGAAATATATTTTTTTTTTTTTACTGGAACGTGGTTTGGTAGGTAAATGGGGTTTAAAGCCTATCGACCACAGATGGGTCATTAAGGCTACACCTGACCTATTCACCACCCGAGAGGAATCACTTTACTTGATAATATTGGAAGCACTACATTGCTTCTTTCTATTTTTACTGTGGTATATATATATATATATATATATATATATATATATATATATATATATATATATATATATATAATATATATATATAGTATATATATTATATATTTCGTGCCGAATAGGTAAAACTGGTCAATTAGCAAGAACTCATTTAAAATTAAGTCCTTTTTAAAATTTTCTGTTATACATTGAAAGATATAAATTTTCATTTATGTTAATGTAAAAATTAATAATTTTGTTCCAAAAGAACCTTAGTAAACTTACCTAACCTTATTATAACAAGCGCAATTTAATTTACCCTAATCCAACTAAATATATTTTAGATAAGTTTACAATAATTTAATAATAAACAAACATAATGAAATATATTTTTTTAGTTAGGTTCAGAATGATTTTTGCGAAATTATTGCATACACAAATTTTCGCTTGTTTTATGCGGCAAGAAGAGCATTGCTATTTAAACCAAAATCGCAAGTTTTACCTATTCGACACGATATATATATATATATATATATATATATATATATATATATATATATATATATATATATATATATATATATATATATATATAAAATGTCCATTTTTTTTGCAACACCTGTGTTATGGACACCAACAATTTCAAGACAAGACACAAAAAATATTTTTATATACTCGTGACAGATGTTCATTAATTAATCAGGACGTTATGATGTTTATGAAGAAATGTGAGAGGTGACGGACTCATACAAGCCAGAGAAAATTTAATGTTTACAGATTTTTTTTTTGTCAGAGATGTCAGTGAGTGTCAAGATTCTGCCAGAGATTAGCGGACGGTGGATCGAGTTTCCACCACTCTTTTGCGCTAACTGAACTATGTGAATTTAGCGCTTAATGTAATAACAATAATAATAATAATAATAATGGTAAAACTAATAAATAATAATTACTATAATAAAAATAATAAACATCTTTAGTGACTTATTGTTGAGATTGGTAAGAATAATTTGTTCTCTCTTCCTTTTGATTTTAAAAAATAATAATAATAATTTGTTTTCTCTCCAAACTGTTCCTCTCTCCTCTCTTCTCTCTGTTCCC
>NC_069406.1:61638967-61646467 GCF_026875155.1 Cherax quadricarinatus | reverse complement strand
GCCTCTTGCCAAGACCCTCGCATTTACTTCTCTTACGACCCCATCTATAAATATATTAAACAACCACGGTGACATCACACATCCTTGTCTAAGGCCTACTTTTACTGGGAAAAAATTTCCCTCTTTCCTACATACTCTAACTTGAGCCTCACTATCCTCGTAAAAACTCTTCACTGCTTTCAGTAACCTACCTCCTAACACCATACACTTGCAACATCTGCCACATTGCCCCCCTATCCACCCTGTCATACGCCTTTTCCAAATCCATAAATGCCACAAAGACCTCTTTAGCCTTAAATCTAAATACTGTTCACTTTATATATTTCACTGTAAACACCTGGCCCACACACCCCCTACCTTTCCTAAAGCCTCCTTGTTCATCTGCTATCCTATTCTCCCGTCTTACTCTTAATTCTTTCAATTATAACTCAAACCATACACTTTACCAGTATACTCAACAGACTTATCCCCCTATAATTTTTGCACTCTCTTTTGTCCCCTTTCCCTTTTGTACAAAGGAACTATGCATGCTCTCTGCCAATCCCTAGGTACCTTTACCCTCTTCCATACTTTATTAAATAATTGCACCAACCACTCCAAAACTATATCCCCCACCTGCTTTTAAAAACATTTCTATCTTTATCCCATCAATCCCGGCGGGCCTTACCCCCTTTCATTTTACCTACTGCCTCACGAACTTCCCCCCACACCACAAACTGGCTCTCCCACTCCTACAAGATGTTATTCCTCCTTGCCCTATACACGAAATCACAGCTTCCCTAATCTTCATCAACATTTAACAATTCCTCAAAATATTCCTTCCATCTTCCCAATACCTCAAACCCTCTCCATTTAATAACTCCCCTCCCTATTTTTTAACTGACAAATCCATCTTTTTCTCTAGGCTTTCTTAACTTGTTAATCTCACTCCAAACTTTTCTTATTTTCAACAAATTTGTTGATAACATCTCACCCACTCTCTCATTTGCTCTTTTTTTTACATTGCTTCACTACTCTCTTAACTTCTCTCTTTTTCTCCATATACTCTTCCCTCCTTTGCATCACTTCTATTTTGGGTAAAAACTTCTCATATGCTAACTTTTTCTCCCTTACAAACTCTCTTTACATCATCATTCCACCAATCGCTCCTCTTCCCCCCGCACCCACTTTCCTGTATCCACAAACTTCTGCGAACACTCTAACACTACATTTTTAAACCTACCCCATACCTCTTCGACCCCATTGCCTATGCTCTCATTAGCCCATCTATCCTCCAATACTGTTTATATCTTACCCTAACTGCCTCCTCTTTTAGTTTATAAACCTTCACCTCTCTCTTCCCTGATGCTTCTTTTCTCCTTGTATCCCATCTACCTTTTACTCTCAGTGTAGCTACAACTAGAAAATGATCTGATATATCTGTGGCCCCCTCTATAAACATGTACATCCTGAAGTCTACTCAACAGTTTTTATCTACCAATACTAATCCAACAAACTACATTCATTTCGCCCTACATCAATCGTGTATACTTATTTATCCTCCTTTTTTCTTAAAATATGTTTTAAACCTATAACTAAACCCCTTTCTATACAAAGTTCAATCAAAGGGCTCCCATATCATTTACACCTGGCACCCCAAAAACTTACCTACCCACACCCTCTCTAAAAGTTTTCTCCTACTTTAGCATTCAAGTCCCCTACCACAATTACTCTCTCACTTGGTTCAAAGGCTCAAATATATATAATATATATAAATATATATATATATATATATAAATATATATATATATATAAATTATATATATAAAAATATATATAATATATTAATTATATACATCGCTAATTCGATCAAGCAACATTTCTAGTACAACTAGGATGTGTGGGGATGCGCAAGGCAACACAGGAAACAATATGGTTTATGGCCTACAGGTTCCGGGGTCAACGCCCCCCGCGGCCCGGTCTTGACCAGGCCTCCGGGAAAGGATCAAGCCTGATCAACCAGGCTTTTGGGCTGCTGGCTGCACGCAATCCAACGACGAGCCACAGCCGGGCTGGTCAGGTACCGACTTTAGGCGCTTGCCCAAGCTGGCACTGGACAAGCACCTAAAGTCGGTACCTGACCAGCCGGGCTGTGGCTCGTACGTTGGATTGCGTGCAGCCAGCAGTAACAGCCTGGTTGATCAGGCTCTGATCCACCAGGAGGCCTGGTCACAGACCGGGCCGCGGGGGCGTTGACCCCCGGAACTCTCTCCAGGTAAACTCCAGGTATCAAACTTCCACGCGTTTCGTTATAAAGGAACAAAAACTCTCTATGTTTGGGGGAATGTATTTCTGTTTTGGAAAGTTCCTCGCGAATTAGCCGCTTAAATCATATATATACTTGACAGAAAATTGCTGCTACATCCTCTTCCATTTTACCTACTGCCACATGCACCTCCCCCACACTTATAACTAGCTTTTTCTCACTCCTAAAAGATGTTATTCCTCCTGGCCAATGCACGAAATCACTGATTTTCTCTCTTCATCAACATTTAATAGCTCCTCAGAATATTCTATCCATCTTCTCAATAGCTCCGCCTACCCATCTAATAATTCGCCTCTTTTTTGTGTTAAATTCATTCGTTAGTAGGCTTTCATAATTTATTAATCTCACTACAGGTTTCTCTTGTTATCAGCAAAAAACTGTTGGCAGCACACACACCACTCTCTTATTTGCTCTCCTTTAACACTCACTCGCCACTCTGTTAATCTCTCTTTTGCTTTCCATATATTCCACCCTACTTACATCACTTCTGCTAGGGTAAAAGCCTCTTATATTTCACCTTTTTCTCCCTTACCGCTCTTTTTTTTCTCGTCAATTCACAATCAACTCTTCATCTCTACTGCATGCACACACATTCAAACATCCCAACTTCAAAATATTCATCTCTTTTTAAATTTAGCAATTTATACAGTAGAAGGGGTTACTAGTCTCTTGCTCCCGGCATTTTAGTCGCCTCATTCGACACGCATGTCTTACGGAGGAAGAGTTCTTTTCCACGTACCCATGGAGATGAATGCAATAACAAAGAACTAGAATTATTAAGAAAAATATAAGAAAACTCAGATGGGTTTATATACACAAACTTGTATGTGTAATATGAACTAAGTGTAAACAGAAGTAGCATCTTGCGTGTTTATCAAACAAAAAGAAAACACCAGAAATCCTACCACTGCGTAAAAAGATGACGGGTTTCCGTTCCACTATCATTTATCAGGACAATATTACTCCCTCAGATTTAATTTGCATTTTAGTGATTAAAATTTTTTTTTTTTTTTGGTGTAACAGATGAATTGCAGCTCTTTCACTAGGATTATTATTATTATTACTGTTGTTGTTAGGTTGGGTAAGATTCGCCAGGAAACAGGACAACTGCTTCCTGGCGCGGGGCCCTTTGTTATATGATGACCCGCCACTAGACTTTGGTCATGTGGCTGAGGCCTTCCACTGGGTTACCAGTCCATTCCTTTAAAAATTGATATTAATTCATTATTGTTATTGTTGTTGTTGACGATCTAAGAGAAAGTCATTTATTATACAAGACTTGGGTTAACAACTAAGTGTATTCATGAGAATCATTTCGGATCATTTTACATATTAAACACACAGGCAATTAGACCTAATGGCAAGCTTACCCAAACGAGTGGCCGCCAGTATATGCGGTCCCTTTAGGGGGTCCTTTTGCTTGTAATCGGCTGCAGCTCAAATTACTTAAATACGGGTGTAGTTGGATTTAGAGTGAAGGCTGCCTAGGGGGGAATTTGTCTCTAATGTATATCAAAGACTGATATTTTTTTTTTTGCTAGCGAGGCCATCAGAGACCTTCATGAATAAATGAATACTTATTAAAAGGCGGGTTGAGGTGGCGTTGTAGACGCTTTTTGTAACAGTGGCTGTTGTAGACGCTTGTTGTAACAGTGGCTGTTGTAGACGCTTGTTGTAACAGTGGCTGTTGTAGACGCTTGTTTTTAACAGTGGCTGTTGTAGACGCTTGTTATAATAGTGGCTGTTGTAGACGCTTGTTGTAACAGTGGCTGTTGTAGACGCTTGTTTTAACAGTGGCTGTTGTAGATGCTTTTTGTAACAGTGGCTGTTTTTAGACGCTTGTTGTAACAGTGGCTGTTGTAGATGCTTGTTGTAACATTGGCTGTTGTAGACGCTTGTTGTAACAGTGGCTGTTGTAGAAGCTTGTTTTAACAGTGGGGTGTTTGTGTAGACGCTTTTGTAACAGTGTATGTTGTAGACGCTTGTTGTAACAGTGGCTGTTGTAGAAGCTTGTTGTAAAAAGTGACGTTTGTAGACGCTTGTTGTAACAGTGACTGTTGTAGAAGCTTGTTGTAACAGTGGCTGTTGAAGAAGCTTGTTGTAACAGTGGCTGTTGTAGACGCTTGTTGAACAGTGACGTTGTAGACGCTTGTTGTAAAAAGTGGCTTTTGTAGAAGCTTGTTGTAACAGTGGCTGTTGTAGACGCTTGTTGTAACAGTGGCTGTTGTAGACGCTTTTTGTAACAGTGGCTGTTTTTAGACGCTTGTTGTAACAGTGGCTGTTTTAGACCTTGTTGTAACAGTGGCTGCTGTAGACGCTTGTTGTAACGTGGCTGATGTAGACGCTTTTGTAACAGTGGCTGTTTGTAGAAGCTTGTTGTAACAGTGGCTGTTGTAGACGCTTGTTGTAACAGTGGCTGTTGTAGACGCTTTTTGTAAACAGTGCTGTTGTAGACGCTTGTTGTAACAGTGGCCCGTTGTAGACCTTGTTGTAACAGTGGCTGCTGTAGACGCTTGTTGTAACAGTGGCTGATGTAGAAAGCTTGTTGTAACAGTGGCTGCTGTAACGCTTGTTGTAACAGTGGCTGCTGTAGACGCTTGTTGTAACAGTGGCTGTTGTAGACGTGTTGTAACAGTGGCTGTTGTAGACGCTTGTTGTAACAGTGGCTGTTGAAAACGCTTTTTGTAACAGTGGCTGCTGTAGAAAGCTTGTTGTAACAGTGGCTGCTGAGACGCTTGTTGTAACAGTGGCTGTTGTAAAACGCTTGTTGTAGTGGCTGCTGTAGACGCTTGTTATAACAGTGGCTGCTGTAGACGCTTGTTGTAACAGTGGCTGCTGTAGACGCTTGTAACAAACAGTGGCTGCTTAGATGCTTGTAACAAACAGGGCTGTTGTAGACGCTTGTAACAAACAGTGGCTGTTGTAACGCTTGTAACAAACAGTGGGTGTTGTAGACCTTGTAACAAACAGTGGCTGTTGTAAGACGCTTGTAACAAACAGTGGCTGTTGTAGACGCTTGTAACAAACAGTGGCTGTTGTAGACGCTTGTAACAAAAAAGTGGCTGTTGTAGACGCTTGTAACAAACAGTGGCTGTTGTAGACGCTTGTAACAAACAGTGGCTGTTGTAGACGCTTGTAACAAACAGTGGCTGTTGTAGACGCTTGGGAACAAACAGTGGCTGTTGTAGACGCTTTTAACAAACAGTGGCTGTTGTAGACGCTTGTAACAAACGTGGCTGTTGTAGACGCTTGTAACAAACAGTGGCTGTTGTAGACGCTTGTAACAAACAGTGGCTGTTGTAGAACGCTTGTAACAAACAGTGGCTGTTGTAGAACGCTTGTAACAAACAGTGGCGTTGTAGACGCTTGTAAAAAAACAGTGGCTGTTGTAGACGCTTGTAACAAACAGTGGGTGTTGTAGACGCTTGTAACAAACAGTGGCTGTTGAGAACGCTTTTAACAAACAGTGGCTGTTGTAGACGCTTGTAAACAAACAGTGGCTGTTTTTAGACGCTTGTAACAAACAGTGGCTGTTGTAGACGCTTGTAACAAACAGTGGCTGTTGTAGAAAGCTTTTAACAAACAGTGGCTGTTGTAGACGCTTGTAACAAACAGTGGCTGTTGTAGAAAGCTTGTAACAAACAGTGGCTGTTGTAGACGCTTGTAACAAACAGTGGCTTTTGTAGACGCTTGTAACAAACAGTGGCTGTTTTAGACGCTTGTAACAAAAAGTGGCTGTTTGTAGACCTTGTAACAAACAGTGGCTGTTGTAGACGCTTGTAACAACAGTGGCTGTTGTAGACGCTTGTAACAAACAGTGGCTGTTTGTAGACGCTTGTAACAAACATGGCTGTTGTAGAAAGCTTTTTAACAAACAGTGGCTGTTGTAGACGCTTGTAACAAACAGTGGCTGTTTGTAGACGCTTGTAACAAACAGTGGCTGTTGTAGACGCTTGTAAAACAGTGGCTGTTGTAGACGCTTTTGTAACAAACAGTGGCGTTGTAGACGCTTGTAACAAAAAGTGGCTGTTTTTAGACGCTTGTAACAAACAGTGGCTGTTGTAGACCCCTTGTAACAAACAGTGGCTGTTGTAGACGCTTTTAACCCAAAAAGTGGCTGTAGTAGACGCTTGTAACAAACAGTGGCTGTTGTAGCCTTGTAACAAACAGTGGCTGTTGTAGACGCTTGTAACAAACAGTGGCTGTTGTAGTGGCTGTAACACTTGTTATAGTAGTAATTGTGGTTGTTATAGTTGATATTATGGGGAGCGCTAAACCCGTAGGGATTATACGGGGTGGATGATGGAAGGTATTCAGGCTTAATTCAGGGAACCGGAGCACAGATCCAATTCCCTAGATCAAGAGCCCCATCCCCTTGAGGGGACTTTTGAATACAGATGAACAAAAACGGTTTTCCCAAAGAATATAGTATTTCAATTATTTTCTTTTTCAAGTAAATTTGCAGTGTGAATCATCGTCATGAAGTTCAAGTGTATCTTCTCTGACTTATCAGGTCCCAGACAGTCCAAGCAGTGAGAGGAGCTCTCACACGTACGTCCCCACTCACCCTACTCATTCCTCGACGCTGCCCCGCCCACACCGCCACCTCAGCCCACGCCCACAGCCACTTCACTCAGTGGACCTGCCTCACATCACCTCCAACGACCACAAGTACTACACACTTAAGATCAACTGCACCAGACAAAACAACGAGAGTTTTGTCTAGAGAATCAACAATCCTAAAGCATTAACTCTAAACAAGTCTAATTTTCTTTATTAAAAATAATCGCGATTCCTAAGTTGCCAAGGATATATTTTTTTTTGGGGGGAGGGGGATATGCTGCACTAAATATTATCAAAATTATGACAAAATTATGCTTTTCTCAAAATTACATCATTCAGCTTGGCTGGGTGCTGAAAATAATTATCCTATCAAGTATGTAAGTATAGGTACAAAATTACCCATCAAGATAGTAACATGAATACCACATGTACAGATTCTGCGTCCTCGTGGTGTTGTAACAACAAAATAAGTGACGTTATCTCCAAAAATGTACAATTCGCTAAGATTTTTAATAAAAAATCCTGGCGATTTCTTTAAAAAGTTGTAATTCATTATTTGAAAACGACGTCACTGATGATACCAGTGGATAATTTCCACCGTCTTAAATGTTACCTGCACCACATCAACATTA
>NC_069406.1:61541467-61633967 GCF_026875155.1 Cherax quadricarinatus | reverse complement strand
TGTGATTCTTTATCTTTTAACTCCACGCCTCTTGCCAAGACCCTCGCATTTACTTCTCTTACAACCCCATCTATAAATATATTAAACAACCACGGTGACATCACACATCCTTGTCTAAGGCCCTACTTTTACTGGGAAAAAATTTTCCCTCTTTCCTACATACTCTAACTTGAGCCTCACTATCCCGTAAAAACTCTTCACTGCTTTCAGTAACCTACCTCCTACACCATACACTTGCAACATCTGCCACATTGCCCCCCTATCCACCCTGTCATACGCCTTTTCCAAATCCATAAATGCCACAAAGACCTCTTTAGCCTTATCTAAATACTGTTCACTTATATGTTTCACTGTAAACAACCTGGTCCACACACCCCCTACCTTTCCTAAAGCCTCCTTGTTCATCTGCTATCCTATTCTCCGTCTTACTCTTAATTCTTTCAATTATAACTCTACCATACACTTTACCAGGTACACTCAACAGACTTATCCCCCTATAATTTTTGCACTCTCTTTTATCCCCTTTGCCTTTATACAAAGGAACTATGCATGCTCTCTGCCCAAACCCTAGGTACCTTACCCTCTTCCATACATTTATTAAATAATTGCACCAACCACTCCAAAACTATATCCCCCCCCTGCTTTTAACATTTCTATCTTTTTTCCCATCAATCCCGGCTGCCTTACCCCCTTTCATTTCCCACTGCCTCACGAACTTCCCCCCCACTCACAACTGGCTCTTCCTCACTCCTACAAGATGTTATTCCTCCTTGCCCTATACACGAAATCACAGCTTCCCTATCTTCATCAACATTAACAATTCCTCAAAATATTCCTTCCATCTTCCCCAATACCTCTACTCTCCATTTAATAACTCTCCTCTCCTATTTTTTAAATGACAAATCCATTTGTTCTCTAGCTTTCTTAACTTGTTAATCTCACTCCAAAACTTTTTCTTATTTTCAACAAAATTTGTTGATAACATCTCACCCACTCTCTCATTTGCTCTCTTTTTACATTGCTTCACCACTCTCTTAACTTCTCTCTTTTTCTCCATATACTCTTCCCTCCTTGCATCACTTCTACTTTGTAAAAACTTCTCATATGCTAACTTTTTCTCCCTTACTACTCTCTTTACATCATCATTCCACCAATCGCTCCTCTTCCCTCCTGCACCCACTTTCCTGTAACCACAAACTTCTGCTGAACACTCTAACACTACATTTTTAAACCTACCCCATACCTCTTCGACCCCATTGCCTATGCTCTCATTAGCCATCTATCCTCCAATAGCTGTTTATATCTTACCCTAACTGCCTCCTCTTTAGTTTATAAACCTTCACCTCTCTCTTTCCCTGATGTTTCTATTCTCCTTGTATCCCATCTACCTTTTACTCTCAGTGTAGCTACAACTAGAAAGTGATCTGATATATCTGTGGCCCCTCTATAAACATGTACATCCTGAAGTCTACTCACAGTCTTTTATCTACCAATACATAATCCAACAAACTACTGTCATTTCGCCCTACTCATATCGTGTATACTTATTTATCCCTTTTTCTTAAAATATGTATTACCTATAACTAAACCCCTTTCTATACAAAGTTCAATCAAAGGGCTCCCATTATCATTTACACCTGGCACCCCAAACTTACCTACCACACCCTCTCTAAAAGTTTCTCCTACTTTAGCATTCAAGTCCCCTACCACAATTACTCTCTCACTTGGGTTTAAAGGCTCCTATACATTCACTTAACATCTCCCAAAATCTCTCTCTCTCCTCTGCATTCCTCTCTTTTCCAGGTGCATACACCTTATTATGACCCACTTCTCGCATCCAACCTTTACTTTAATCCACATAATTCTTGAATTTACACATTCATATTCCTTTTCTCCTTCCATAACTGATCATTTAACATTACTGCTACCCCTTCCTTTGCTCTAACTTCTCAGATACTCCAAATTTAATCCCATTTATTTCCCTCCACTGAAACTCTCCTACCCCTTCAGCTTTGTTTCGCTTAGGGCCAGGGCATCCAACTTCTTTTCATTCATAACATCAGCAATCATCTGTTTCTTGTCATCCGCACTACATCCACGCACATTTAAGCAACCCAGTTTTATAAAGTTTTTCTTCTTCTCTTTTTTAGTAATTGTATACAGGAGAAGGGGTTACTAGCCCATTGCTCCCGGCATTTTAGTCGCCTCATACGACACGCATGGCTTACGGAGGAAAGATTCTTTTCCACTTCCCATGGACAATAGAAGAAATAAAAAGAACAAGAGCTATTTAGAAAAGGAGAAAAACCTAGATGTATGTATATATATATATATGCATGTGCGTGTCTGTGAAGTGTGACCAAAGTGTAAGTAGGAGTAGCAAGATATCCCTGTTATATCTTAGCGTGTTTATGAGGACAGAAAAAGAAACCAGCAATCCTACCATCATGCAAAACAGTTACAGGTTTTTGTTTCACAGTCATCTGGCAGACGGTAGTACTTCCCTGGGTGGTTGCTGTCTATATATATATATATATAATATATATATATTATATATATTTTTTTTTTTTTTTTTTTTTTTTTTTTTTTTCAACAAGTCGGCCGTCTCCCACCGAGGCAGGGTGACCCAAAAAAGAAAGAAAATCCCCAAAAAGAAAATACTTTCATCATCATTCAACACTTTCACACACACCTCGCACATTATCACTGTTTTTGCAGAGGTGCTCAGAATACAACATCTAGAAGCATACACATATAAAGATACACAACATATCCCTCCAAACTGCCAATATCCCAAACCCCTCCTTTAAAGTGCAGGCATTGTACTTCCCATTTCCAGGACTCAAGTCCGACTATATGAAAATAACCGGTTTCCCTGAATCCCTTCACTAAATATTACCCTGCTCACACTCCAACAGATCGTCAGGTCCCAAGTACCATTCGTCTCCATTCACTCCTATCTAACACGCTCACGCACGCTTGCTGGAAGTCCAAGCCCCTTACCCACAAAACCTCCTTTACCCCCTCTCTCCAACCCTTTCGAGGACGACCCCTACCCCGCCTTCCTTCCCCTATAGATTTATATGCTTTCCATGTCATTCTACTGTGATCCATTCTCTCTAAATGACCAAACCACCTCAACAACCCCTCTTCTGCCCTCTGACTAATACTTTTATTAACTCCACACCTTCTCCTAATTTCCACACTCCGATTTTCTGCATAATATTTACACCACACATTGCCCTTAAACAGGACATCTCCACTGCCTCCAACCGTCTCCTCGCTGCTGCATTTACCACCCAAGCTTCACACCCATATAAGAGTGTTGGTACTACTATACTTTCATACATTCCCTTCTTTGCCTCCATAGATAACGTTTTTTGACTCCACAATACCTCAACGCACCACTCACCTTTTTTCCCTCATCAATTCTATGATTAACCTCATCCTTCATAAATCCATCCGCCGACACGTCAACTCCCAAGTATCTGAAAACATTCACTTCTTCCATACTCCTCCTCCCCAATTTGATATCCAATTTTTCTTTATCTAAATCATTTGACACCCTCATCACCTTTACTCTTTCTATGTTCACTTTCAACTTTCTACCTTTACACACATTCCCAAACTCATCCACTAACCTTTGCAATTTTTCTTTAGAATCTCCCATAAGCACAGTATCATCAGCAAAAAGTAACTGTGTCAATTCCCATTTTGAATTTGATTCCCCATAATTTAATCCCACCCCTCTCCCAAACACCCTAGCATTTACTTCCTTTACAACCCCATCTATAAATATATTAAACAACCATGGTGACATTACACATCCCTGTCTAAGACCTACTTTTACCGGGAAGTAGTCTCCCTCTCTTCTACACACCCTAACCTGAGCCTCACTATCCTCATAAAAACTCTTTACAGCATTTAATAACTTACCACCTATTCCATATACTTGCAACATCTGCCACATTGCTCCTCTATCCACTCTATCATATGCCTTTTCTAAATCCATAAATGCAATAAAAACTTCCCTATCTTTATCTAAATACTGTTCACATATATGCTTCAATGTAAACACCTGATCTACACATCCCCTACCCACTCTAAAACCTCCTTGCTCATCCGCAATCCTACATTCTGTCTTACCTCTAATTCTTTCAATTATAACCCTACCGTACACTTTTCCTGGTATACTCAGTAAGCTTATTCCTCTATAATTTTTACAGTCTCTTTTGTCCCCTTTCCCTTTATATAAAGGGACTATACATGCTCTCTGCCAATCCCTAGGTACCTTCCCCTCTTTCATACATTTATTAAACAAAAGTACCAACCACTCCAACACTATATCCCCCCCTGCTTTTAACATTTTTGTCATGATCCCATCAGTTCCAGCTGCTTTACCCCCTTTCATTTTACGTAATGCCTCACGTACCTCCCCACACTTACATTCTGCTCTTCTTCACTCCTAAAAGATGGTATACCTCCCTGACCAGTGCATGAAATTACTGCCTCTGTTTCTTCCTTAACATTTAAAAGTTCCTCAAAATATTCTCGCCATCTACCCAATACCTCCATCTCCCCCTACTACAACTCCCCTACTCTGTTTTTAACTGACAAATCCATATTTTCCCTAGGCTTTCTTAACTTGTTTAACTCACTCCAAAATTTTTTCTTATTTTCATTAAAATTTCTTGACAATGCCTCTCCCACTCTATCATCTGCTCTCCTTTTGCACTCCCCTCACCACTCTCTTTACCTTTCTTTTACTCTCCATATACTCTGCTCTTCTTATAACACTTCTGCTTTGTAAAAACCTCTCATAAGCTACCTTTTCTCTTTTATCACACCCTTTACTTCATCATTCCACCAATCACTCCTCTTTTCCTCCTGCCCCCACCCTCCTATAACCACAAACTTCTGCCCCACATTCTAATACTGCATTTTTAAAACTATTCCAACCCTCTTCAACCCCCCCACTACTCATCTTTGCACAGCCCACCTTTCTGCCAATAGTCGCTTATATACTCACCCGAACTTCCTCCTCCCTAAGTTTATACACTTTCACCTCCCTCTTACTTGTTTGTTGCCACCTTCCTCTTTTCCCATCTACCTCTTACTCTAACTGTAGCTACAACTAAATAATGATCCGATATATCAGTTGCCCCTCTATAAACATGTACATCCTGGAGCCTACCCATCAACCTTTTATCCACCAATACATAATCTAATAAACTACTTTCATTACGTGCTACATCATACCTTGTATATTTATTTATCCTCTTTTTCATAAAATATGTATTACTTATTACCAAATTTCTTTCTACACATAGCTCAATTAAAGGCTCCCCATTTACATTTACCCCTGGCACCCCAAATTTACCTACTACTCCCTCCATAACATTTTTACCCACTTTAGCATTAAAATCCCCAACCACCATTACTCTCACATTGATTCAAAACTCCCCACGCATTCACTCAACATTTCCCAAAATCTCTCTCTCTCCTCTACACTTCTCTCTTCTCCAGGTGCATACACGCTTATTATAACCCACTTTTCACATCCAATCTTTATTTTACTCCACATAATCCTTGAATTAATACATTTATAGTCCCTCTTTTCCTGCCATAGCTTATCCTTCAACATTATTGCTACTCCTTCTTTAGCTCTAACTCTATTTGAAACCCCTGACCTAATCCCATTTATTCCTCTCCACTGAAACTCTCCCACCCCCTTCAACTTTGTTTCACTTAAAGCCAGGACATCCAGCTTCTTCTCATTCCATAACATCCACAATCATCTCTTTCTTATCATCCGCACAACATCCACGCACATTCAGACTTCCCACTTTGACAATTTTCTTCTTCTTATTCTTTTTAGTAATCTTTACAGGAAAAGGGGTTACTAGCCCATTGTTCCCGGCATTTTAGTTGACTTTTACAACACGCATGGCTTACGGAGGAAAGATTCTTATTCCACTTCCCCATGGATATAAAAGGAAAATTAATAAGACCAAGAACTATTAAGATAAAATCAAAGAAAACTCAGATGAGTGTGTATAAATAAATGTGTACATGTATGTGTAGTGTGACCTAAGTGTAAGTATATATATAGTATATATATTATATATTTCGTGCCGAATAGGTAAAACTGGTCAATTAGCAAGAACTCATTTAAAATTAAGTCCTTTTTAAAATTTTCTGTTATACATTGAAAGATATAAATTTTCATTTATGTTAATGTAAAAATTAATAATTTTGTTCCAAAAGAACCTTAGTAAACTTACCTAACCTTATTATAACAAGCGCAATTTAATTTACCCTAATCCAACTAAATATATTTTAGATAAGTTTACAATAATTTAATAATAAACAAACATAATGAAATATATTTTTTTAGTTAGGTTCAGAATGATTTTTGCGAAATTATTGCATACACAAATTTTCGCTTGTTTTATGCGGCAAGAAGAGCATTGCTATTTAAACCAAAATCGCAAGTTTTACCTATTCGGCACGATATATATATATATATATATATATATATATATATTTTATATATTTTATATATATATAAATATATATATATATAAATATATATATATATATATATATATATATATATATATATATATATATAATATAAAATGTCCATTTTTTTGCAACACCTGTGTTATGGACACCAACAATTTCAAGACAAGACACAAAAAATATTTTTATATACTCGTGACAGATGTTCATTAATTAATCAGGACGTTATGATGTTTATGAAGAAATGTGAGAGGTGACGGACTCATACAAGCCAGAGAAAATTTAATGTTTACAGATTTTTTTTTTTGTCAGAGATGTCAGTGAGTGTCAAGATTCTGCCAGAGATTAGCGGACGGTGGATCGAGTTTCCACCACTCTTTTGCGCTAACTGAACTATGTGAATTTAGCGCTTAATGTAATAACAATAATAATAATAATAATAATGGTAAAACTAATAAATAATAATTACTATAATAAAAATAATAAACATCTTTAGTGACTTATTGTTGAGATTGGTAAGAATAATTTGTTCTCTCTTCCTTTTGATTTTAATAATAATAATAATAATTTGTTTTCTCTCAATCTGTTCCTCTCTCTCTCTCTCTCTATCTCTCTCTGTCTCTGTCTCTCTCTCTCTCTCTCTCTCTCTCTCTCTCTCTCTCTCTCTCTCTCTCAGACCTTACACATTTATTAAAAGACCCCGGTAAGGTAAGGTTGAAAAAAGCTCAAAATGTCATTGAAAAAATATAATATTTTTTAAAAAGTTGCTGTCAATGGAGTCTTTTTATATATACATATATATATAAATGAGAAGTCTTGCAGGATGCTGGCTGCTCCAGGAGTCCTACATCACCCCAACCCAACATGTACATAAGGACTATTCCTGATAGGAGTCAAGAGTTGCCAACCCCTGTCCTGTTGACTTCCTGCACAGGGGTGATAATGCTATGTCTTGCTGTTACTGTTGGTTACTCCCTTCTGACTCTAGCTGTTTGTACAGAGCTGCCGCTGTTGCTGATCAAGATTATAATACATGTTTATATTTTGGAGAAAATTAAAGGTTTTCATGCTTTCTATACGGCCTTTTATTTAATGTGTTCCTTAAAGGGAAGAATTTTTTGAGGGGTGTGTTTAGTAAATTAACTGGGTATAAAGTACAGTACGTTGACTACACGAGGGCCATTAAGATTGTGACTTGTTTAATACCAGTCAAGGATATTTTGGGGAAAAATAAAGGTTTTCGTGCTTTTTTACCCGGCCTTTTATTTAAAATAATCTGTAAGGATTTTGTTGAGGGGGGGGGTATTGTTAATTTAACTGAGAATAAAGTGAATAAAGTACCGTATATCGACTACACGAGGGTCAATAAAGCTGCTTGTGACCTGGTCACTACCAGTCAAGAATACTTTAACCCTTGAAATCGGAATTTTATTTAAAAAAAAAAAAAAAAAAAGCCTGCTACGCAGGTGAAACACTCCGCCTATAAAAAATAAATACCCAATTGCTACACATGTCTTATTCATAATTTTTTCATCAATATTATACCAAAACATGACCAATATTATACCAAGACATGATTAGTATTATACCAAAACTTGATCAATATTAGGTAATATTACCGACAGCTACTCGGTGGAACTGGGTTACTTTTTTTGACCTTTTCAATGCATAGAACTTATGTACTTCGTGGAATAAGTAATTATTTCTTGTGTAAATTATTATTTTGGGATATGCGAGGACAATGAGAGCAGTTACTGAGGTCGGGGATCACACACTAATGTTTCGTACTGGTCCAGTGTAAACAAAGACGGGAGGCGTTATTAGGCTGCTACGGAACCTGACCACACAATACCTAACCTACCCACACATCACCTAACCTAGTCTAACCTAACCACACATTACCTAACCTAATCTAATCCAACCTCACCCTAACTCAACGATAAATAATCTAAACCTAACCTAACCTAATCTTAACCTAATCTAACAGATTTCATTATTTTTCTGACACACCGGTCGTCTACCACCGAGGCAGGGTGACCCAAAAAAGAAGAAACAAACGTTTGTCTTCTTTTTACATTTAGTAATGTATACAGAAGGGGTTACTAGCCCCTTGCTCTCGGCATTTCAGTCGCCTCTTACGACACGCATGGCTTACCCAGGAAGGATTCTTCTCCACTTACCCATGGAGATTTTCGTTACTATCTCCCATAATAAAAATTTACACAAGAAATATTTATTCCCTGATGTACTCAGGTTGTCTGTATTAAAAACTGTGAAGTGATGTTAGGTTCCGCCAAGCAGCAGCTGCTGGCTGCAACTCAATATTCTATCAAGGACTTCCTATCAACATTAGACCAAGACCTTTCCTTTAATGTTGTACCAAGAGTTTCATAAAAATATCATAAAAAAAGACTATCAATAACATAGTGTCTTCCCTTTAATAGTACAACAAAGCAGCAATATAAGATATTGACATCATAATTATATCGTAAACATATAAAACTTTCCGTGTATATCCCCATTCATAAGAAATTATTTTAAGACCACATTAAAAAATGGTTAAAGAGAGTGGAGACGTTAATATAAACCTTATTAAAAATAATGGTAGTGGATGCATGGAGGGACCATGGTATAGTAATGGCAATGAAAATGATAACGATGTAATGAAAAAAATGGAACGGGAAGAATGAAAACCAAGTTTGTTAAGTTGTGAAGACAATGACCCTGACATCACTATCGTGTTGTAAGTTGTGAAGACAATGACCCTGACATCACTATCGTGTTGTAAGTTGTGAAGACAATGACCCTGACATCACTATCGTGTTGTAAGTTGTGAAGACAATGACCCTGACATCACTATCGTGTTGTAAGTTGTGAAGACAATGACCCTGACATCACTATCGTGTTGTAAGTTGTGAAGACAATAACCCTGACATCACTATCGTGTTGTAAGTTGTGAAGACAATGACCCTGACATCACTATCGTGTTGTAAGTTGTGAAGACAATAACCCTGACATCACTATCGTGTTGTAAGTTGTGAAGACAATAACCCTGACATCACTATCGTGTTGTAAGTTGTGAAGACAATAACCCTGACATCACTATCGTGTTGTAAGTTGTGAAGACAATAACCCTGACATCACTATCGTGTTGTAAGTTGTGAAGACAATAACCCTGACATCACTATCGTGTTGTAAGTTGTGAAGACAATAACCCTGACATCACTATCGTGTTGTAAGTTGTGAAGACAATAACCCTGACATCACTATCGTGTTGTAAGTTGTGAAGACAATAACCCTGACATCACTATCGTGTTGTAAGTTGTGAAGACAATAACCCTGACATCACTATCGTGTGTAAGTTGTGAAGACAATAACCCTGACATCACTATCGTGTTGTAAGTTGTGAAGACAATGACCCTGACATCACTATCGTGTTGTAAGTTGTGAAGACAATGACCCTGACATCACTATCGTGTTGTAAGTTGTGAAGACAATGACCCTGACATCACTATCGTGTTGTCTGGAAAATCTTATATAATATTTTTTTTAGTTTTCCCAGTTCATGATGTTCTCATTATTGCATTATCTCTTTTTACTTCCATAATAGTACACAGTAACTCCGTGCAGCCATTCTCTATTATATTTAAAAAGTTTTTTGCTGCAATTACTATTATTATAGCGCAGTAACTGCCCCTCATAACCTTTATCTTGTAATAGGATCATGCAATAATTTCTGTATTACTTAGCTGCTATATTGTTTATTATGTAAATTCTCTAACAATAAATGGGTTGTGTAATGAAGACAAAAAATATACAATATGCCTGATATGTAATGTCTCCACTGCACAACCCACTAATGTTGGAGAATTTTATTAATCCAAGTTTAAGCCATCGGAAGGCCTCTGTCAGAAGATCAAAAGCTCCAGCTGCGGGTCATTATATGACTACGAGCGTCAGGAAACACTTGTCCTGTTTCCTGACAAACCTTGATAAATTAGACACATGTGCAACTCTTGGGTATCTTTACTGAGGAAACGTATTCGATTCACTGGCCCACCCTTGGGCACGACCTACTTCCACATTGAACAAATGTGACACCATCTACAACTGCTGCACCTCTCCTACTACGGTTTATAAGTTGCTTCTCCGCTCATACGCCGTATTCTATTCAAGATTGATGGACTGAACACATCGACTCAAGGTTGAGGGACTGATTACCTCATTCTCCTCCTGTTCTTCAAGATTCTCCTTTGTATGGACTGATAAGCCACTGTGTGGCGAAACGTTTCCTCAATAAGGATACCCAAGAGTTGCACATGTGTCTAATTTATCAACGTGTCGGTTCTCTGAACCATTCATCTACAATCCTGACAAACCTTACCAACCAACTTTAATTTCTATTTTAGGGATTAAAATATCTTTGACTCGTGGTGAACAGGTGTACCTAAATACCTTAAAAAAATTATAAATACACAACGAACTAGACAGTAACCAACCTTCATGAATAAGACGAGTTAACTGGACCACTACTGCGAGGAGATAATGTAACATTTTGAAATTCCTCTCCGCTGAGGTACTGACATCGAACTGCGAACTGCCAGCACCAACAGCCTGGTGTAAACTTCCTACAACATGTATTCAGTTCCAGGACAATCGTAACATTTAATCTGCGTGTACACATACATATTCCTGGATGGGGTGTTCGCACACCGGTTCTGAAGCCAAACATATGTGGTAGATCCTTCAACTGCCTCGCTGTTGAGACTCCGGCCAATATGCTAACGGATGCTAGCAAGGATTTCACAGATTGTGTAGAGTTAATCGAAAACCCAGTCCCAGAACACTTAGCTAAATAATAATATCTTTATTTACTACAAGTACAAGGTACACAGGCCTAGCTGACATGAATGATATACTACTAAATAGAAAGCCCCTTATTATGCAGAGCATTTCAGGCAAATTAGGTCCTTGTCCCAAGATCCGACCCAGTCGACTAACACCCAGGTACCCATTTTACTAATGGATTAACATAGACAACCGGTGTAAAGAACCATGCCCAATGTTTCTACCCGCGCTGGGAATCGAACGCAGACCCTCACCGTGTGAAGGGAGAGCTTTAGCGATCAGGCCACGGGGCACCATATCTCAGCATGATCAGTTCCTATTCCGACATGCCTCTTCCAGCACGACCACAATGTATTTCAGCGCTCACACTTCTTAATCACACAAGGGATTTTGGTTGTAAATAATTTATTTCAGTCCCACATTCACTGGGTCTCCAGGCAGACCGTATTACATCCAGTAAATATATATATACATGTATATTTCATATCAGCAAGACTTAGTACGACGTCTCGTCTACCACGTGTTCTCAATAACACACCAAAGTCCTATTGTGTGTCTCATTAATATACTTCTCGGTATATAATACCATTAATATGGTGTATATATCGTTTTGTACCGAGAGGATTCAAAAGGAACGTATACATGTATATTCCATGGCCTACTTCCATGACTTGGCGTTGTAGGTTGAGTAACCGTGAAACTCAGAGTCGACTTTGCATCTCTTCCCCATACGATGTTCCCTCAGAATGATTGATTTGATGCCAATAAAGGGGCTTTGATCCCCCTTCCTGTCCCTCCTCGGATTAAACCTGATTACCCACGCATATCTCTTCAAGGAAAGCAATTGCCTTGCTAATAATTTTTCGACTACCCGTTGGTATAATAATAATAATAATAATAATAATAATAATAATAATAATAATAATAATAATAATAATAATAGAGAGGCAGGTAAAGTACTTAAATTCGCCCCTGTACTACACACAGCTAACAAGTGCACTAACCTCCTTGAGACACGCCACCGACGAACAAAGAGAGAATATTAAGCATAATGAACGCAGGTAACAATGATTGCATGAGAATGTGGAAAAGAGGAATTTAATAATTAATTTTATGATGGTTACGTGATATACTTATAGCTATAGCTATTTTAAATGACCCATTCTCTTTCAAAAATAACAAAAAACAACTCTGCGGTACGCCTACTGCCCATGGGAGGAAGGTATTATAGCCTATGTTTATGGAAGCTGCTCGGAAAACTCTGGCTTATTATGTAAATTCTCCAACATTGAGTGCGTGTTACAATGGTGATATTTTGGGTCTATGGGAAAAAAAAAAGTTTTATGGTAACCCCCCCCCCAAAAAAAAATCCAACATAACGTAACTTAACCTAGTTTATAAGTTTAAACTCTAGGTTATATTAAGCGTTTTGTTTGGCTGCCAAAAATAAGCTTATCTCCGTAGGCCTAAAATATAATTGCCTCCATTGCAGAAACTGTTTAATATTATAGAATTTACGTAATATATATATATATTTTTAGCAGCTAATGTAAAAATTGAACAAAACCCTAAGAAACACTGTTTTAATAACTTGCACACAAAAGATCGACCCCATGCCCAGACCTTCTAGGGTAGGGTAGGTGCCTGTGCCAGAGCTTGTAGCTCACAAGACTGTCATTCCCATTAGCCCCCTTGGGGCGGGGATGGCAGACCAGAGAGGCCTAGCTTATGGCTAGGCCTGGGGACAGTTGGTCCCAAAGATGAGGAGGTACTTGTGCCTCCTCCCATGGGAGACTTAGGTCTCAGACACTCCCTAAAGAGGGAGCCAAGGCCGGGCCACCACTTGGAAAAGGCCCGGGCCGGGAGAATACCGGCGAATCTTTAATAATAATAATAATAAAATTGCACACAAAAAAGCGATGTCTGTTGCAAAATCCACTTTTTTATTATGCATTGTAAACTCTTAATTTACCAAACCAAACCACGGGTGGGGTTAGAACCCGCGATCACACGCGGTTATGTTTGCATTGTACTGGCATTTTCTTACTATGTTATATAACGTGCTCATCCTGTGGATGGGGGCGGAATGCTAGGCTTACGACTTTTTCAAGTTATGTAACTAACTTGTATGGTTCTGGTGAGGCGAGCCTGTGTTATTGTAGGGAACTTACTGTAATGGGGGGGTTAGTTGGGTAAGTTTATGGTGTAGGTTATTTCACTTATTGATTAATGTGCAGGTTGTACGTTACTGATATATTTATCGTGAATGTACTTATCTTATTGTGACTTGGTCATATGTCAAGGTATGCTATGTTAACATTGTATACCCGAAGGGATTGTAGATTTAATGCATGATTTTAAAATATATTATTGACCCTGTTACCGGGGTCGCCTGCATGTTATGTTCTTGTGTACGTGGGGTTGATTTCTTTTCCCATTCTTCTTAATGTTACGTTTTGTTATATGCGATATTTTTATGGCGAGTTTCCGTGTAACCTCTATTGTGTGTGTTAACGTTCAGTGTTGTGATAAGATGCTATTGTATGTCCTGAGGGATTGAGTTTCATATTTTATTTATTTTAAATGTATATCAGCCCTTGTTTAAGCGGTTTTATGCTCGATATGTATTGTGTTTTAAATAAAAAAAAAAAAACGCGATCAGAAAGCCGTCATGTTGACGGCTTAAATTACCACCTAACACCGCTGACCATCTAGAGTAAATATTAACTTTTCTACCAGTTCTTTGAGATTTTCGCTCGTCCACAAATATGCTGCTATACCAGCCTTGTGTAACCATTGCTTAGGTAAAGATTGTCAGGAACCAGCACAAGTGTTTCCTGGCGCGGGTCTTAGTCATATGATGACCCACAAATAGAGCTTTTGGTCATCTAACGGAGGCCTTCCACTGGCTTACCGGTCCACCCCTTTAAAGTTATGGTTGTAGTCATAACCATAGTTTTTGTAACTACTGCTTAACTATATTCTTAACGAATCAAGGATATGTATACTAGAGATGTATTTCTCTCAGCGTATAAATGCTGTAAATTTAATTCAGTTCCTATATTAGGAATTAAAACATTCTTCTCTGGTGGTGAAAAGGTTAAATGCATCTTAATTACCCTATTGTAGCTGATAGGCTTTAAATACCATTACCTTTGATGAATCATTTTTTAACATGAACCCATTATTGGGCGTTTTTCCCCATTGATTGTGTACTCTGAACATCGTTTTTATTTCCACCACTACATATAAACACTCCATCCATCTGTACAGTTGTGAGTGATTAGCTGTAATTCTCCGACTGGGAATCTAGAGTCATACGAATATACTTTATATGAGATAATTTGAGGGATATAGAAGAGTTGTGGGTTATGCGTGATGCAAGGAAGGTATCCCCAACATCCTTTTAAATGTATATATATATATACCCTCTCGATCTTTCTCAATGCACTCCGGAACAGAATAGAAGGGACTCACGGGTAAGGACCCACTCGGGGTGAGGGGAAAGTGGAGATAGTTGAAGAACAGATGGGGGAGAGGAAAAGAATTACAAAGAAATGTAAAACAGTCAGGACTAGACCCAACAAAGCACTCCGGAGTAGTAGTACAGAATGCTGCGTATGAGTTTCTCAGTTAAATATCAACATTGAAGATCTGAAGCCTAAAGAGATATACACATGTCATCACAGGGAAACTAAGATAATTTCTTAAATAAAAAATGACAAATTGGTTCTTAAATAGCCAAAAAACAACTAGAGTCTTCCATTAAGATATACCAGCCTTGAAAGTTAAAAAAAAAAATCGCAGTGACCAAAATACAGCTGTGCTTCAAGTGTGAAGTCTTTCAGATGATACATTCCGAAGTTACCGACGTTGAAGGTTAGTAGTCATTCAAATGAGGAATTCTCATACCACATGAAAATCAGTAATCCAATTTTCATAATTTTTCAGTAAAACTGGCAAACTGGCAACTACGAAGTCCAAAATTAATCCAAACCTTTTTCTTAAGTGGCGTCTAAGGTGTGAAGTCGATCACGAAAGGCATTCCCTAGTTATTGCATGGAGAAAAAAGTTGTGGAATAAAATTGGCAAATTAAAGCTTACACAACGCAAAATCAGTAGGAAGCTTTCTTTGAATAAATCACACAAGTGCTAAAAGTTTGAAGCCGACCAGAATATGCATATTCCAGTTACTGCACAGACTCCATACATTCCAAGTTCATTAACTATATGTCAGTGTATTGGTAAATTTGCCAATGACTAGTTATTACTCGGATGAAATCCACATAGACAACAACGGAGAGGACTGCTGATATTGTAATTATTAAATACTGTACAATTTGCCTTAAGAACATATATTCCCACAAAGAAATCATATAAAAAATGACCCTGAGTGGATAAACAGGAAGCTAAACTATGTCCTGCGGAAGAACGAACAGAGGCATTAACAGTCCCTCAATAGAGAAGAGGGCCACCTTAAGGACCAATATGTTAAAATTAACAAAGGTCAAATAAGGAATATGAAGAGTTAAAAGATAATATGAGACATCTTTCACACCATCAACCTTTATATCCTCAACATCACTTTCACCCTTATCGTCATGTTAAATCCTTTCCCTCTCACTCTTTTCACCAGAATTCTCTTCACCTCTCCACACTGCTTAGACCTCCGAGTCAGGCACGGAGAAGCCAGGGATCCTTGATTCCTTCACCCACGGTAGCCTAATCGGTCAGTATACCTTCACGTGTCTAGACAGTCTTGCCATGCCTTCGCCACAGGCTCGGCTCCGCTGAATGGGTCACCTTATGACAAACATATATTTCGAGTTATTTTTTCCTGACGAATTAAACTAACAGCAACTTCTCCAACAAAGATTTAAGTTGCTCTCTTCTTTTTCACTGCCGTCAAACACACACACAAACACAACTTACCTTGACACTTCCGTGAAGATTTAACGTGACACCTACGTGGATGTAATATCTGTTAGTAAGAATATTATATGTTCTCAAGGCAACGTTTATTATGGTGAAGACAAAAGTCGCTCAGCTCATTCGGCGGAGAATATAGCAATACCACCTTATCAGTCAACTCTTAATGTTGAAGATGTTACAGTAATGTGTTGTGTCTGCAACACGATAAAACAATGAACAGTGAATCTTGAAGACGAGAAAACAATATACAGAGCAGCCGCAATATGTTCCGTTACTTCTAAACACCATGATAATGTAGTGTGTGTGTATGAGAGAGAGAAGAGAGAGAAGAGAGAGAGAGAGAGAGAGAGAGAGAGAGAGAGAGAGAGAGAGAGAGAGAGAGAGAGAGAGAGAGAGAGAGAGAGAGAGAGAGAGAGAAGAGAGAGAGAGAGAGAGAGAGAGAGAGAGAGAGAGAGAGAATGGCGAAGCTTAGAAACACACATCATGAATTTTCTTGAAAATTACTTGTGCCCAGCAGGAGGGAAATCTTTAACAGAATATTAAGAGTGAATGAGTGGAGAAGGGACGCCAGGAAAGCTGTTCAGCGAGAACATGAAGGAATAAAACTTAACGAGTGAAGGGAGAATAGGTCTCAGGTAGTGAAGGGTAAATGGGGTTAGACTGATGGAAAAAATAGAACTAAGGGAGGGAGGGGAAAAACAAGTGCTAAGAAAGTGAAGGGAAAATAAACCAAGGGAGTGAAAAGAAGTTAGGCTAGGTAAGGTTTGTCAGGAAATAGGACAAGTGTTTCCTAACGCGGGTCTTAGTCGAATGATGACCCACAACTGGAGCTTTTGGTCATCTGACCGAGGCCTTCCGCTGGTTTACCGGTTCACCCCTTTAAAAATTATGGTAGTGATTATTATTATTATTAAAGATTCGCCGGTATTCTCCTGGCCCGGGCCTTTTCCAAGTGGTGGCCCGGCCTTGGCTCCCACTTTAGGGAGTGTCTGAGACCTAAGTCTCCCATGGGAGGAGGCACAAGTACCTCCTCATCTTTGGGACCAACTGTCCCCAGGCCTAGCCACAAGCTAGGCCTCTCTGGTCTGCCATCCCCGCCCCAAGGGGGCTAATGGGAACGACAGTCTTATGAGCTAAAAGCTCGGGCTCAGGCACCTACCCTACCCTAGAAGGGTTAGGCATGGTATCGATGTATAGTAGTGAGTTAGTTAGTTAAAGATTAGCCGGTATTCTCCCGGCCCGGGCCTTTTCCAAGTGGTGGCCCGGCCTTGGCTCCCTCTTTAGGGAGTGTCTGAGACCTAAGTCTCCCATGGAAGGAGGCACAAGTACCTCCTCATCTTTGGGACCAACTGTCCCCAGGCCTAGCCACAAGCTAGGCCTCTCTGGTCTGTCATCCCCGCCCCAAGGGGGCAAATGGGAATGACAGTCTTATGAGCTAAAGGCTCTGGCTCAGGCACCTACCCTACCCTAGAAGGGTTAGGCATGGTGTCGATCTATAGTAGTGATTATTATTATTAAAGATTAGCCGGTATTCTCCCGGCCCGGGCCTTTTCCAAGTGGTGGCCCGGCCTTGGCTCCCTCTTTAGGGAGTGTCTGAGACCTAAGTCTCCCATGGGAGGAGGCACAAGTACCTCCTCATCTTTGGGACCAACTATCCCCAGGCCTAGCCACAAGCTAGGCCTCTCTGGTCTGCCATCCCCACCCCAAGGGGGCAAATGGGAATGACAGTCTTATGAGCTAAAGGCTCGGGCTCAGGCACCTACCCTACCCTAGAAGGGTTAGGCATGGTGTCGATCTATAGTAGTGAGTTAGTTAGTTAGTTAAAGATTAGCCGGTATTCTCCCGGCCCGGGCCTTTTCCAAGTGGTGGCCCGGCCTTGGCTCCCTCTTTAGGGAGTGTCTGAGACCTAAGTCTCCCATGGGAGGAGGCACAAGTACCTCCTCATCTTTGGGACCAACTGTCCCCAGGCCTAGCCACAAGCTAAGCCTCTCTGGTCTGCCATCCCCGCCCCAAGGGGGCAAATGGGAATGACAGTCTTATGAGCTAAAGGCTCGGGCTCAGGCACCTACCCTACCCTAGAAGGGTTAGGCATGGTGTCGATCTATAGTAGTGATTATTATTATTAAAGATTCGCCGGTATTCTCCCGGCCCGGGCCTTTTCCAAGTGGTGGCCCGGCCTTGGCTCCCTCTTTAGGGAGTATCTGAGACCTAAGTCTCCCATGGGAGGAGGCACAAGTACCTCCTCATCTTTGGGACCAACTGTCCCCAGGCCTAGCCACAAGCTAGGCCTCTCTGGTCTGCCATCCCCGCCACAAGGGAGCAAATGGGAATGACAGTCTTATGAGCTAAAGGCTCGGGCTCAGGCACCTACCCTACCCTAGAAGGGCTGGGCATGGTGTCGATGTATAGTAGTGAAAGGGAGTTAAGGGGTGGAATAAGAGGACTGAGGATCTGGTGGCACCACTAACCTTGAATTATGGTTAAGCGTATCGTAAACTATTATATATCTAAGCGTATCTGAGGGACCTATACCTTGGGCGAATTATTATTATAATCAAGGGGGAAGCGCTAAACCCGGAGGATTATACAGCGCCTGGGGGGGGGATATGTGGAAGGCATTCAGGCTTAATTCGGGGAACTGGAGCACAGATCCAATTCCCTAAATCAAGAGCCCCTCACCAACATCAAGGAACCTTCCTTGAGGGGACCTTGGGCGAAGACATGACTTCCCTTCATGTCTTTCCGTAATGAATTACCCTATTAACTTTACATCTTACCTTAATTATTATCCTACCTACAAGTATTACCTCTGTGTCTGACCCTAATACCTGACTCATATTTTACCTTCATGTGTAACATAAATATCTTACCTTCATGACAGTCCCTATGTCTTACTTTTATGTTCAAGAAATCTCGGATTACTTATTGGTAAAAAACATAAACACAAGAAATTATGAGTGTTTCTTGGTGATAAAAGAGAACAGTCACGAAAGACTGACAGCAGCAATTTATATCACACTGTTGTGGAAAGCCGTCTCTGTGGGTCATGTCTGCAGCACCACCGCAGGTCTGTAGCACCGCCAGACGTCAATACCTGATAACTGGTGCTAAACTGCGAGTATACCAAGGTATACTGTAAGTTTATTGGTTAAAACGGAGTGTTCTGTCCCCTGGTGAAACGTCGAAGATATGAAAGTGACCCCTGACTCCTGCCCCCAAGTGAAGCCTCAGGGAAATATAAGTCCCTAGCGACACTTGCTACCGTTCAGTGAAGCCCTGGGAAATGGACTTGAAAGACTAACACTTGCTACCGTCTGGGGAAACACCCAAACGAGGTCTGAAAATACCTCGCCTGCCAGGGCCATCTGCAGGTTCGAAATAGGCACGTTCAGTTTGGTTCCTACCAATTTCAGCTTAATTTCCCTACTTTATACTTTTCTTTCCTTGTGTTGCCAAAAGAGTCTCGTCCCTCACCTCTCTCTGAGCGCAATGTCTTCATACGTACCTCGGGGTTGTATTTCATTGCTTTATTAGTGTTTCTAGTACTTAATCTCTTATAGGGTGTCTCCATTTATGTTAGTTTATTGTCTTACAGCTTCATGAGGCTTATTTGTTAAGCATGTAATACACTGTTAATTTTTATCCCATTCTTATGTTAATTTTATAATCAAACCTAAGTGCTGAACCCACAAGGGCCATAGAGCGCTGATCCTAGCTCAGAGGTTGTTGTTATATTGGTGACTAACGGGGAACGAATGTACTTTAGGCTACCAACCGAGAGGTGCAGCCAGACTTCACTTGATTTTACACCCTTCAGCTACACTCATCTGTTGCTTCAATTATTCTCATCTATTAGGAATAGCCCCTCACACCTTTACTTCAGGATTCATCAAGTGAGGCACCATTATAATGGATATAATTTAGTACTACCGACTAATTGCACTGACCCCCCCCCCTCCCCACTTCGTAAGCTGGGAAGCTGCACCAGTCTCTTGGTTAGATTAGGTAAGTTTGCTAGGAAAGAGAACAAGTGCTTCTTGACGCGAGTCTTAGTAATATGACCCGCAGCTGGAACTTTTGGTCATCTGACCGAGGCCTTCCGCTAGCTTACCAGTTAACCCCTTTCAAAACTAAGGTTATATTTACCTAATTACACACATTCCACACAGCGACCTTACCCTTCCCCCTTCATACCGGATCGTACATCAATCGATGGCTTAGTACATCCGCTGGTTTTAGCAGTAACTATCCTGGGATTTATATTAGTCTTGTGTTACATGATTAAATTACTAAATTTCAGTTTTCTTGTTTGTGTTTATTATTATTTTCATAACTGTTTCCTTTATGTAATGAAGTTGTGCATATTTAATCTCTCTCTGTCCCGTTTATCTTATGGGATTGTATATTCTGTCTTTGGTTTTCCAGAGCAGGGGAGGTGACCCTGATAAATAATTAGTGCCAACGCTTCGCACTGATTTGTTTGTGATGCCATTTTGAACTTCATGTCTGTATTAATCTATGTTTGCAGTGCCAGTGGTTACGCATTTATCTTGTCAAATTCAGACATCAGGTGTTAAAACGTACGAGTCATCGAATGATTACGACCTGTGTCAGGACTGTGTCGTAACGAATATTCAACTAATCCAATCATCGTATAATAGCTAGAAAGGTTATCAAGCGGTCGTTAAGTAGAACAATTACGGAAGTTAGTACATTGCAAGTCAGAATTATTATAGAAGCGTTTCTACTACACTAAACTCAGTGAATCATACTTTTTCATATAGTTTTTAAGTTAGACACATCAGAAGTTTTGGTACCCTATTCTTTGATATCCATATGACTCGGTTCATCAGGAAACAGGACAAGTCTCTCCCGACGTGGGTCTTAGTCATATGACGACCCGCAGCTGGAGCTTTTTGTCATCTGACCGAGGACTTCCGCTGGCTCACCAATCTACCTAGTCCTATGACTTACTAAAGAAAGGAAGAACATAGGTTTCACTGACTCCTGTGACACTTCACTTCAAGGTACCTTCATGACATGGCTCTTGAACCAAAGAAATGAAGCTATCCTCGTATCAAATCTCACTACTTCCTATTCAACATTTTATTATGCCTACGGGTTTAGCTTTCCTACATGAATATAATTAAGCAACACTTCCGTCTTTGTTGCACTTGTTTTTTTCAACAAACCGGCCGAATCCCACCGAGGCAAGGTAACCCACGAAAGTTTCTCTTTTTAAATAGTAATATATATAGAATAAGGAGTTACTAGCCTCTTGCTCCCGGCATTTTAGTCGCCTCTCACGACACGCATGGCTTACGGAGGAAGAATTTTTTTACGCTTCCCCATGTATTATCATAATAAACACTAAATACGTTTTGACCATTTAATGCAAGGAGTAATGAACGCTCGATCCTCCTTCCCCTAAGTGAGCTATCATTCATTCATGCTGTATGTAATCCCTACATAATTGTACAATTTGAAACGGCAAATATTTAGATAAGTGCCGGGTTACTTAACTACGTAAATTCTGCAACTTTGGTGAAATATGCAATAATGCTAGCTATAATGTGTGCAAATGAGACAAAACTAACCCATGGTAAAGAAACCTAACCCAATATATCCCTTCCTAACCTAACCTAGAATCTTAGCTAAGCTAGGCTTGTTAGAATAGGCACAGTTAAATAAAGTTTCCTCTCTTCGCCTAAACCTACAATACATTTGTCTACTGCAGAATCTACTAATCATTAGAGAATTTACAAATCAACCTATCGTCACGCTAAAAAAAAAAAAAACTAGGTTATAAAGTATATACTAACCCGGCGACGGCGGAAAGTATTATAGTTCTTCATATTTCCACTGGATCCAACAGTGGCGTTGCAGTGTGAAGCTCAAGTGGTGGAGAAACTGAGTTCCTCCCCCCTAGCACTGGGGGTACATATTTTATGACTTGTGATATTACGAGGCTGCCTCCTCTTACGGTAAGCACTGCCTGGGGAAATGGTGAAGTCTGCAACAGTATTGATTCAAGTAGATCTGATTTTCATCCTTTTTATAAAATACATTTTTGGTTCAAAAATATGTATATATAGAATTCTTCCACTTCATCTGATGATACTTTTTCTGGTTATGTTTAAGTATAACAAAAAGATTTCCTGCTCATATATATACGCAGTGAGGTGTATACCTGTGTAAGTATGCTGATAATTTGCTCTAATTCCTATTTTTGTGATTAGTGTGTTTTCTGACAAGTTATGTGCAGCCGTAAATGTATTATAATCATGGGAAGCGCTAAACCCGTAGGATTATACAGCATGCAGCCTTAAAGAACGACTGAGACACGAGTATAATTATTGGTTATTTTTATTTTGGAAACGTTTTTACCAGCCAGTGGCTTCATTTAAATAATAAAGCCTTAATGACCCTCGAGCAGTCGACAGGTTTTAAATTTCATTTACCAACTTACCCAGGCAAACAAGGTAAATGCTTTCATTATGGTTGGATAATGGGATTTAGAGTCTATCGACAACACTAAGAGTCATTAAGACTGACGGTAACCTTTTTACCAGACAAAATACTACTATATATATATATAGTATATATATATATATATATATATATATATATATATATAATATATATATATATATATATATATATATATAATATATATATATATATATATATATATATATATATATATCGTGTCCTCCGTTTATTAAGCAACTGTTTCTTGAAATTATAAGTGTTTCCTCTGGCCTCGGTCAGATGACCAGAAGCTCCAGCTGTGGGTCATCACATGACTAAGACCCACGTCAGGAAACACTTGTTCCTGTTTCCTGATATACATAATACCTACTTACTTATATTGGAATTCAGTCAGCTTTTTATATAACTCCTGCAGCGCTGTGTGACCCTTGCGGGTTTAGCGCTAATTTATGATTATGATAATTACAAAACTCCTCTATATATTGAAAAAAAAAATCTTCCTAAACTGAACAGCATGTGAAAAGGAATTCACTGTACCGTACGTGATATCAAATTATGGATGTTACTTTTGCAATTACATTTGCCCCCCCCCCAAAAAAAAAAAAAATCACTGAGAACTGACTGTAATACTAAATTCTGAAAGATCTTAGTTGACTGGTTTATTAAATTTTAAGATTAAATTACAAGAGGGTCATTAAAGCTGCATGTAACTTGCTCTAATTTCTAAAATATGGATTAAAGTTGCTCTTAAGTGTTCACACCTCTTGGTGTATATGCCCTTGTTAGAATGATTAGTTAACGTGGCCTTAAGCCTATTAACTACATGAGGGTCATTAATTCTGCCTACACTTCATAATGCATTTACAATCTGACCTTTCAACGATGCCTTAATCCCTATAGTAACAAATAAAGTAAACGCAGCATACATACACTAAGACATACACCTCTTAATGTATATATGTTAGATTGGTTGGATAATGGGGTTTAAAGCCTATCGGCTATACTAAATAATAATTTAATTCTTAAAATAAGGAATAAGTCAAACTCTCAGAATATATACACTGAGAGACAACACTCCTTGCTGTATATATCCCGATAATTCTATGAATCTGTTGGTAAAGGACTGAGCTTTACTATATTACCTTCTATTTTAATCAGTCAAACCTTGACATGTTTAGTGATCATAATGTTAATTTCACCAAGATGTTTTATATATCTATAAATATCCACAAAGTGTAAATGAGTTTTAGCCGGTTATATATAATAATCATACAAAATACTTAATCAAAATTTAATTCAGCTGAATAATACTATTCAATGTTGATTAAAAATACACACGCGATGTTTCCTTTATATATGCATGAAAATAAATACCATTTGATCAGAAATCGTAGGTGTTTTTACTGCCAGGTTACTAAAACTGGACCTGAAATATTAATGAAGAAAACAAAGAAAATAAATTATGGTCATTTAGGTCAATGTACCCTACATTATTAAATTAGCATAAATTATTAAAAATGCACACTACCAGTGTAAGTCGCAAGTATAATGCTGATATGTATAATCAAATACGGGAGTAAATAATCCTCTGTTTTTTATCCCAGATATAAAAAGGTCGGCCACTATTACCCCAAGAGAATGAAAAAAATTAAATGAGGCTCACTCATTGCGCTCAACGACCCTAATGTAAATAAAATTAATGTATTAAATGTCTCCCGTATAAACCAATAGCTTCAATGGACGTAATCCTCAGGTAACTTCTGTGTCATGTAATACCAGTCTTTGTGTATGGAATACACAACATTCACTGGGGTCATGTAAATGACCCGTGTCTTTGTGTATGGAATACACAACATTCACTGGGGTCATGTAAATGACCCGTGTTAGGATACACTTGGTCGCCTGACCAACAATACAACAACAATTGAGTAATACGTAGCACGTCTTGTTAACTGTTAACTAGGAATTATGAGGCTGTTCGATAAATTTATGTTCTATATATTTATATCTCTTTGTAGAGAGTTCTACCTTTGACGTAGACTCTCGCTCTTTGACATTTTAACATTAACTTAACTTAACCAACTGCAGTTTTAATCATTCTCTTGTAATCTCCCCTTAGTCCCTAACAACTCCCTCGCACACTCCTGCACCTCGCACACTCCTGCACCTCGCACACTCCTGCACCTCGCACACTCCTGCACCTCGCACACTCCTGCACCTCGCACACTCCTGCACCTCGCACACTCCTTGCACCTCGCACACTCCGCACCTCACCTCGCACACTCGCACACTCCTGCACCTCGCACACTCCTGCACCTCGCACACTCCTGCACCTCACATACTCCTGCACCTCCACACTCCTTCACCTCGCACACTCCTGCACCTCCACACTCCTGCACCTCGACACACTCCTGCACCTCTGCACACCTCCTGTCACCTCGCACACTCCTGCACCTCGCACACTCCTGCACCTCGCACACTCCTGCACCTCGCACACTCCTGCACCTCGCACACTCCTGCACCTCACACACTCCTGCACCTCGCACACTCCTGCACCTCACACACTCCTGCACCTCCACACTCCTGCACCTCACACACTCCTGCACCTCCACACTCCTGCACCTCACACTCCTGCACCTCGCACACTCCTGCACCTCGCACACTCCTGCACCTCACCACTCCTGCACCTCGCACACTCCTGCACCTCACACACTCCTGCACCTCACACACTCCTGCACCTCGCACACTCCTGCACCTCACACACTCCTGCACCTCGCACACTCCTGCACCTCACACACTCCTGCACCTCGCACACTCCTGCACCTCGCACACACTCTCTGCACCTCGCACACACTCCTGCACCTCGCACACTCCTGCACCTCACACACTCCTGCACCTCGCACACTCCTGCACCTACACCCACACACTCCTGCACCTCACACACTCCTGCACCTCGCACACTCCTGCACCTCACACACTCCTGCACCTCGCACACTACTCCCTCTGCACCTCCACACTCCTGCACCTCGCACACTCCTGCACCTCACACACTCCTGCACCTCGCACACTCCTGCACCTCGCACACTCCTGCACCTCACACACTCCTGCACCTCGCACACTCCTGCACCTCCACACTCCTTGACACCTCGCACTACACTCCTGCACCTCACACACTCCTGACTCCAACTGCACTCCACACACCTCCTGCACCTCGCACACTCCTGCACCTCCACACTCCTGCACCTCGCACACTCCTGCACCTCGCACACTCCTGCACCTCACACACTCTCTGCACTCTGACCACACTCCTGCACCTCACACACTCCTGCACCTCGCACACTCCTGCACCTCGCACATCTACTCCAACTCTGCACCTCACACACTCCTGCACCTCGCACACTCCTGCACCTCCAACACTCCTGCACTCCACACTCCTGCACCTCACACACTCCTGCACCTCGCACTCCTACTCCATCTGCACCTCACACACTCCTGCACCTCGCACACTCCTGCACCTCGCACACTCCTGCACCTCGCACACTCCTGCACCTCACACACTCCTGCACCTCACACACTCCTGCACCTCGCACACTCCTGCACCTCACACACTCCTGCACCTCGCACACTCCTCACCTCACACACTCCTGCACCTCGCACACTCCTGCACCTCACACACTCCTGCACCTCGCACACTCCTGCACCTCGCACACTCCTGCACCTCACACACTCCTGCACCTCCACACTCCTGCACCTCACACACTCCTGCACCTCGCACACTTCCTGCACCTCACACACTCCTGCACCTCGCACACTCCTTCACCTCACACACTCCTGCACCTCGCACACTCCTCACCTCACACACTCCTGCACCTCACACACTCCTGCACCTCACACACTCTGCACCTACACACTCCTGCACCTCACACACTCCTGCACTCTCACACACTCCTGCACCTCCACACTCCTCACTTCCACACTCCTGCACCTCGCACACTCCTGCACCTACACACTCCTGCACCTCCACACTCCTGCACCTCACACATCCTCACCTCCCACATCTATGCACTAATCTCATTTTCACACACTCCTGAGCTGTCAATTACTCTGCACCTCGCATCTAGCACTTAATATATCTGATTTATTAATATCTATAACCTCTAAATCTGCACTAATCACTACTATAAATCTATCATTATCTAATTTGATATATCTGTACTTTTCCACAACAACCCTGAGGCAGCTGCTATTACCACTAGGGTTTAATCAACTAATATAGATTATATTATATATATATTCATATACATTAATTATCACTATCAATCTATATATAATTATTATTATAGTGTATTTTTCACAAAACCTACGGGGGGTATATATTGATATTAGTATATCATTAGCATATAAATATAGTTAAATTTAAAAAAATTAAGTATAATAATGTGGATATATACTCAATACACTGTGATATTTACATCAAGTAACCAAGTGGGAGTCTACGTTTGAGTACGTCAGGTGTGTGTAAAACATCTCAGGAGCTTCAGTTACAGAATAAAAGGTAAGACAAGATTCCTGCTGATACGATACTGGTGATCCAGTACTCCAAGAACTCTGAAACTTAATGTTGCCCAATGTACCATTTGGCACATTACGTTGGTGGAACGGCACGGTGTGTAAAAGAACTCATAGCATTAGTAACAAAAGGGAACACTTTTAGCAAAGAATTGGCCCATCGAGGCGTTTAATCTCTGACCAGGCAACTCACCAAACCTAGTGTCATACTTTAATAAGAGACACCAACTTAACCATTGGTAGCGACATGTATAGGGCTGATAATCGCACTTATACTAACTATAATCATGTATTATCAACCTATCTGGCCCACGAGCAGGTCCAGTCTCTACGGCTTAGGAGGCCACTCACCAAACTCTATGTACAGGTCAGTCACTTTGACTTAAGAGGAATTTTTCCAACTGTAAACCTGGTGCAGTCAGCTATCTAGGTCTAGATAATTCAACACATTACTCTGTATTTATCCTACATATTTCTATTAAGCTAATCAAGTTCTTCTATGAACGAGTACTTAGGGCCTTTTTCCTCATGCAAGTTTTACTCAAACCAGATCAACTTTTCTATCCTTCCTGAATCAATTTTCCAACTAAAACCATTGCTGCGTAAGTCCTGTCGTAGGCAAATATTTTCAGCACAATTAAATACCTTTATGTTACCCCTGTCTTCCATTTATAGCACTTCAATCAATCCACCCCTAATTCTAACTCTTTCTAGAGAGTGCAGATTCGGCCCTTAGTCTATCCTCATAGGGAAGGTTTCTGATACATGGGATCAACTTTGTCATCCTCCTTTGTACATTTTCCAGAGAATTTATATCCATTCTGTAATACGGTGACCAAAACTGTGCAGCATAATCTAAATGAGGCCTAACCAAGGATGTATAGAGTTGAACAACAACCTGAGGACTCCTATTATTTAAGCTTCTTGATATGAAGCCAAGGATTCTATTAGCTTTATTGCGAACACTTATGCACTGGTGTCTTGGTTTCAGATTACTGCAAACCAGAACTCCTAAATCTTTTTCGCAATCCGTAATATTAAGATCTACATTATTTAGTTTATATGTGGCATGGTCACTAATAATAAATATTTGAATATAACATTGTTGTCAGTAGTCTAAATGAATGTTTATGTAGTTTATTATGTAAGTGTTTATATATATTGATTGATTTATTAGGTTAAAAAAATCTATGGGCTACACAAGGGACACTGAGGCTGCATCTCATCTGTGGCACCACCAAAGACACTTTAATTCCTAAAATAGGAAATATAGTAATCTCTTACTGATTATACATTGAGATATATATATATTATATATATATATATATATATATATATATTATATATTATATTATATATATATTATATATGGTTTACTGTATGTGAATTTTCAACTGAAATATTGTCATCATTATTACATTCATAGGGAAATGCTAAATCATTTAGGATCATCAGCGCCTTTGTTACGGGAGGCAGTCAGATTTGATTCGAGGAAGGCAAGGGTAGCTCCAGTCCCTCTGATCAAGAACTCTTCATAATCATAGAAGTGTCTATAAGTAAACATTATATGCGCTTTAGAGTTTCACAGTATAAATTTACCATCACAATAACTTTTTCCGGAAAGTCAGAGATTTTAATTTTTTTTGTGGTTACTTGTTGAGACGTCAGTGAAGTTTTGGGTGTGAAACCACATACAACTTACTCAAGTGAATTATGTAACCAGTAGATCTGGCGAAGTTCACCCTAACAGTGTGTAATCAAAGAGTGGTTGAGCACCTTATCACTAGGAGTCGCTGTCTGATCCTTCTGGGTTTGGCGCTTGGTTTTGATTATAATAATAATAACTAGAGTTGTGCGCTACTGGTGAATGATCTTATGACAATCGTGCCATACCGGTGAATGACGTTATCAAGCGACCTTATCAGAGCTGCTGTGCCAATGATTAACCTGACCCGACCAGATTCGTCTCGTAAGGGTAAATGACCCAATCAAATTTATCCTATTAGGTAAGGCCATTAACTGGCACAGCAAATGTCTGGTCTTTCCTGACATTTACTGTACCCGTAAGTGACCTTACCAAGCATTTACCTTACTGATAAATGACCTAATAGAATCTGGTTATACTGGTATGTTTATCTTAAAAAAAAAAAAAGAGAGTTATTTCAGAGCGAGTATATAGGTGTTTTAGATTCTCATCTACAGTACTTATCAGCCGTGAAAATGACAATGTGACATTTTGCAGGTGAGGCGAGACATAATAATTTAATCAGCTGAGAAATAGTCACAATTACTGGTTGTCGTCACACGGTGTATGACCACTACTGCGACCTAGTAATGTTGTTATGTTTGGGTAAACACAGAACACGGTGCTAAGAGTGAAAACTATAGTCTAAGAATGAACGCACATTGCGGTGTTAGGATCAACATACAAGACAGTGTTGGAGTGAACACAACATAGTGTTGGCGTGAACACACAACAAAATGTCAGTGAACACATAACACAGTGTTAGAGTGAACGCACAATAGTGTTGCAGTGAACACAACACAATAGCTTCCTATTCTCTGTAACCCATATCCATTACTCTCAAATATTCGCCATCATTCAGGCAAAACTCTACGTGCCCCAGCTAAGCTTCAGTAATAAGGTGGTAAAGCTTAGGCAGAGTGGCAGCAGTAAGCTGGCCCGTTCAGGATAACGGCTGGGCAGTAAACTGCTGATGGTGCCTCATAACAGCGCCAATGTATGCTACTATTGGCTCACTCCTCTGCTATTGTGTGTAAAGCAGCTGTCAGAGACAGATGGAATGTCTTCATAAAAATGAAAATGCCTGTGGTTCTATATCGTTTATTATTCCCTTCGCCTGTGAGGATCTGAATCTTAATAGGCTATTTCAACATTGTTTTTATATGCACTGGAAATAGGAGGTAATCTGGTCTGGCACAAGGTAGGTGAGGGCTCTTTAAATTCCTTTAGGTCAAGAGTCTTTCAACAGCATCAAAGCAACCAGCTTGATTAAGTTATTGACAGTTTTTTTTTTTTGCGACAAGCTATTCAACACTGCTTAATTGCGTATATTTTTTTTGTGCTTATCCTCATAGACCTGGCAAGACTACTTATTTCGTCCTCCGTCGCTTACCCCTCCTCTGCTCATCCTCTCAATAACATGGGTATAATCATAACCATAATTTTTAAAGGCCCGATGACCCAAAGCTCCGGCTGAGGGTTATCGTATGACTAAGACCCGCGCCAGGAAACATTTGTCCTGTTTCCTGACGAACCTTACCTAATCTAACCTAAGCTCAATCTCTCCTCAAGTCAACATGCCTCCATCACCTTTGTCCGCAGCCCCTCCAGCCTCTGTAACCCTCGCCCTCCACGCATCTCATCCTCTAGCATCGACTACCCTTTTCATCCAACTCGCTTTAAGCCTTCCAGCCTCCATTATCATTAATATCCACTAATCATCAAATCATCAAGTACCCATTACACTTTCCACCCACTAAACAAATATTCCAGTATCCACTAGCCTCGTCCTCCACTCCTCCAAGATTACTTCTATCACTGCTTCTTAATGATGTGCCGCTAGCCTGCAGGAATATATGACTGGAGAGACCGACCAGTACTCACCTAATTGTGGTTGCAGGGATCGAGACTCAGCTCCTGGCCAGTGTTCACTTCTCCGCGATATATTTATTCTTCGTGAAAATAAATACGAATTATGAAAATATTTCGGGAGAGGTCTGACATATATACACCGACAAGTGTGGTATGTACACTAAAAGCTTATTTTAATCCCTATTTTAGGGATTAAAGTATCCTTAACATGCAGTAAAATTTACGTGCAACTTATCCATTAGTCTTTAGCCCTTTATACTCCGTTCTATTCTAGGTGATCTGCTGGTACGGATCCCGGCCCGGGTCTCTTCCAATTTGGTGACCTGGCATTGGCTCCCCGGGTAGGGCAGCGTCGTTCATCTTTTTTCTTACTTGCGTGGCAGTCCTTCGGTGGGAAGTGGGGTTCCTCTCCGGTTATTTGGACATTTGCTGTCCCAGCAGTCAGTTTGCTCTAATAGTGGTCGGTGTGCAGTGCAACGGAGGTCCTCGGCAGAAGGTCTTCACAGCAACTACAGCGGGGTTCGGGGGGGGGGGTGAGTTGCAATGATTGGAGGTAGAGTCTCCAAGTCTCTGATGACTAGGTACACCAGATGTGCCGCCTCATCCTCCCGGGCCTGTCCTACTGGGCTCATCGGGAAGTGTCTGCGGCGAAGGTGCATCGTAGCTGGGCAGTCTAACAGGTAGTGAAAAGGAGCTTCGGATCCCTCCGGTCACAGTGGGCACAGAGCTCTTTTCCTCGTTCAACGATCCGTGCAGTGGTAGGATACCCTAAGCACAGGTGGTGGACACTCACCCGCAGTTCCCTGGTCTGCGTCTGAATACTTGGAAGGATATACACTCCATTAACCACCCAATTCTTAACACGAAACAAAAAAGTTAAAATTGAATTACAAGAATTTTTTTGCTATTATGCTACATCAAATTATTGTTATTTCTTCCATTAATAAATAAATGACTGTCAAAGCTACTATATAATATTATTTCATTTTTTTTTTTTTTTTTTTTTTTCAACAAGTCGGCCGTCTCCCACCGAGGCAGGGTGACCCAAAAAAGAAAGAAAATCCCCAAAAAGAAAATACTTTCATCATCATTCAACACTTTCACCACACTCGCACATTATCACTGTTTTTGCAGAGGTGCTCAGAATACAACAGTCTAGAAGCATACACATATGAAGATACACAACATATCCCTCCAAACTGCCAATATCCCAAAACCCCTCCTTTAAAGTGCAGGCATTGTACTTCCCATTTCCAGGACTCAAGTCCGACTATATGAAAATAACCGGTTTCCCTGAATCCCTTCACTAAATATTACCCTGCTCACACTCCAACAGATCGTCAGGTCCCAAGTACCATTCGTCTCCATTCACTCCTATCTAACACGCTCACGCACGCTTGCTGGAAGTCCAAGCCCCTTGCCCACAAAACCTCCTTTACCCCCTCTCTCCAACCCTTTCGAGGACGACCCCTACCCCGCCTTCCTTCCCCTATAGATTTATATGCTTTCCATGTCATTCTACTTTGATCCATTCTCTCTAAATGACCAAACCACCTCAACAACCCCTCTTCTGCCCTCTGACTAAAAACTTTTATTAACTCCACACCTTCTCCTAATTTCCACACTCCGAATTTTCTGTAAAATATTTACACCACACATTGCCCTTAAACAGGAATCCCCACTGCCTCCAACCGTCTCCTCGCTACTGCATTTTACCACCCAAGCTTCACACCCATATAAGAGTGTTGGTACTACTATACTTTCATACATTCCCTTCTTTGCCTCCATAGATAACGTTTTTTGACTCCACATATACCTCAAAGCACCACTCACCTTTTTTCCCTCATCAATTCTATGATTAACCTCATCCTTCATAAATCCATCCGCCGACACGTCAACTCCCAATATCTGAAAACATTCACTTCTTCCATACTCCTCCTCCCCAATTTGATATCCAATTTTTCTTTATCTAAATCATTTGACACCCTCATCACCTTACTCTTTTCTATGTTCACTTTCAACTTTCTACCTTTACACACATTCCCAAACTCATCCTAACCTTGCAATTTTTCTTTAGAATCTCCCATAAGCACAGTATCATCAGCAAAAAGTAACTGTGTCAATTCCCATTTTGAATTTGATTCCCCAAAATTTAATCCCACCCCTCTCCCGAACACCCTAGCATTTACTTCCTTTACAACCCATCTATAAATATATTAAACAACCATGGTGACATTACACATCCTGTCTAAGACCTACTTTTACCGGAAGTAGTCTCCCTCTCTTCTACACACCCTAACCTGAGCCTCACTATCCTCATAAAAACTCTTTACAGCATTTAATAACTTACCACCTATTCCATATACTTGCAACATCTGCCACATTGCTCCTCTATCCACTCTATCATATGCCTTTTCTAAATCCATAAATGCAATAAAAACTTCCCTACCTTTATCTAATACTGTTCACATATATGCTTCAATGTAAACACTTGATCTACACATCCCTACCCACTCTGAAACCTCCTTGCTCATCCGCAATCCTACATTCTGTCTTACCTCTAATTCTTTCAATTATAACCCTACCATACACTTTTCCTGGTATACTCAATAAGCTTATTCCTCTATAATTTTTACAGTCTCTTTTGTCCCCTTTCCCTTTATATAAAGGGACTATACATGCTCTCCGCCAATCCCTAGGTACCTTCCCCTCTTTCATACATTTATTAAACAAAAGTACCAACCACTCCAACACTATATCCCCCCCTGCTTTTAACATTTCTGTCATGATCCCATCAGTTCCAGCTGCTTTACCCCCTTTCATTTTACGTAATGCCTCACGTACCTCCCCCACACTTACATTCTGCTCTTCTTCACTCCTAAAAGATGGTATACCTCCCTGACCAGTGCATGAATTACTGCCTCTGTTTCTTCCTTAACATTTAAAAGTTCCTCAAAATATTCTCGCCATCTACCCAATACCTCCATCTCCCATCTACTAACTCCCCTACTCTGTTTTTAACTGACAAATCCATATTTTCCCTAGGCTTTCTTAACTTGTTTAACTCACTCCAAAATTTTTTCTTATTTTCATTAAAATTTCTTGACAGTGCCTCTCCCACTCTATCATCTGCTCTCCTTTTGCACTCTCTCACCACTCTCTTTACCTTTCTTTTACTCTCCATATACTCTGCTCTTCTTATAACACTTCTGCTTTGTAAAAAACCTCTCATAAGCTACCTTTTTCTCTTTTATCACACCCTTTACTTCATCATTCCACCAATCACTCCTCTTTCCTCCTGCACCCACCCTCCTATAACCACAAACTTCTGCCCACATTCTAATACTGCATTTTTAAAACTATTCCAACCCTCTTCAACCCCCCCACTACTCATCTTTGCACTAGCCCACCTTTCTGCCAATAGTCGCTTATATCTCACCCGAACTTCCTCCTCCTTAGTTTATACACTTTCACCTCCCTCTTACTTGTTGTTGCCACCTTCCTCTTTTCCCATCTACCTCTTACTCTAACTGTAGCTACAACTAAATAATGATCCGATATATCAGTTGCCCCTCTATAAACATGTACATCCTGGAGCCTACCCATCAACCTTTTATCCACCAATACATAATCTAATAAACTACTTTCATTACGTGCTACATCATACCTTGTATATTTATTTATCCTCTTTTTCATAAAATATGTATTACTTATTACCAATTTCTTTCTACACATAGCTCAATTAAAGGCTCCCCATTTACATTTACCCCTGGCACCCCAAATTTACCTACTACTCCCTCCATAACATTTTTACCCACTTTAGCATTGAAATCCCCAACCACCATTACTCTCACACTTGATTCAAAACTCCCCACGCATTCACTCAACATTTCCCAAAATCTCTCTCTCTCCTCTACACTTCTCTCTTCTCCAGGTGCATACACGCTTATTATAAACCCACTTTTCACATCCAATCTTTATTTTACTCCACATAATCCTTGAATTTATACATTTGTAGTCCCTCTTTTCCTGCCATAGCTTATCCTTCAACATTATTGCTACTCCTTCTTTAGCTCTAACTCTATTTGAAACCCTGACCTAATCCCATTTATTCCTCTCCACTGAAACTCTCCCACCCCCTTCAGCTTTGTTTCACTTAAAGCCAGGACATCCAGCTTCTTCTCATTCATAACATCCACAATCATCTCTTTCTTATCATCTGCACAACATCCACGCACATTCAGACTTCCCACTTTGACAATTTTCTTCTTCTTATTCTTTTTAGTAATCTTTACAGGAAAAGGGGTTACTAGCCCATTGTTCCCGGCATTTTAGTTGACTTTTACAACACGCATGGCTTACGGAGGAAAGATTCTTATTCCACTTCCCCATGGATATAAAAGGAAAATTAATAAGACCAAGAACTATTAAGATAAAAATCAAAGAAAACTCAGATGAGTGTGTATAAATAAATGTGTACATGTATGTATAGTGTGACCTAAGTGTAAGTAGAAGTAGCAAGACATGCCTGTAATCTTGCATATTTATGAGACAGACAAAAGACACCAGCAATCCTACCATCATGTAAAACAATCACAGGCTTTCGTTTTACACTCACTTGGCAGGACGGTAGTACCTCCCTGGGTGGTTGCTGTCTACCAACCTACTACCTACTAATAATATATAATGAACTAAGTATTTTCTTCATAAGACCAATTTCATTATAAACATTTACTTTAAATATTAATGCAATTAAACACTGTAGAATACTTATAATGTTAAAAGGTATTTTAACCACTGAGATGTGTAACTTTCAGTGTAATTTCACTAATAACTCATTTTTAGTGGGGCAGGCCAGTGGAAGGTTTCGGTCAGATGACCAAAAGCTCCAGCTATGGGTCCTCATATGACTAAGACCCGCGTAAGGAAACACTTGTCCTGTCTCCTGATGTACCTTAACCTAATTTTCGGTGTATTTATTCGGATTAAAAATATTGCTTGATTGTAGGTTAGCACGTTACAATACAACCTTAATGACCCTTGTTATATGCAATCTTAATGACCCTCGTGTACATAGTTTCCACGAGTTAAACAAGGAAATATATTTCCAGAGGTTGTATATACACTGAGAATTTACTTTAGTATTTCTTTAAGAGATAAAAGTATAACTGCCTGGTGACGAACAGCTGACACACAGCCTTAACAATCCCCTAGTAATCGACTGGCTCCAAATCCAACCGTCCCTCTTAAGTTAATTACATGAAGCGACGTAAAATTTCTCTCTCATATATATATATATATATATATATATATATATATATATATATATATATATATATATATATATATTATATATATATATATATATATATATATATATTATCAACAAGTCGGCCGTCTCCCACTGAGGCAGGGTGACCCAAAAAAGAAAGAAAATCCCAAAAAGAAAATACTTTCATCATCATTCAACACTTTCACCACACTCACACATTATCACTGTTTTTGCAGAGGTGCTCAGAATACAACAGTCTAGAAGCATACACATATAAAGATACACAACATATCCCTCCAAACTGCCAATATCCCAAACCCCTCCTTTAAAGTGCAGGCATTGTACTTCCCATTTCCAGGACTCAAGTCTGACTATATGAAAATAACCGGTTTCCCTAAATCCCTTCACTAAATATTACCCTGCTCACACTCCAACAGATCGTCAGGTCCCAAGTACCATTCGTCTCCATTCACTCCTATCTAACACGCTCACGCACGCTTGCTGGAAGTCCAAGCCCCTCGAACACAAAACCTCCTTTACCCCCTCTCTCCAACCCTTTCGAGGACGACCCCTACCCCGCCTTCCTTTCCCTATAGATTTATATGCTTTCCATGTCATTCTACTTTGATCCATTCTCTCTAAATGACCAAACCACCTCAACAACCCCTCTTCTGCCCTCTGACTAATACTTTTATTAACTCCACACCTTTTCCTAATTTCCACACTCCGAATTTTCTGCATAATATTTACACCACACATTGCCCTTAAACAGGACATCTCCACTGCCTCCAACCGTCTCCTCGCTGCTGCATTTACCACCCAAGCTTCACACCCATATAAGAGTGTTGGTACTACTATACTTTCATACATTCCCTTCTTTGCCTCCATAGATAACGTTTTTTGACTCCACATATACCTCAACGCACCACTCATCTTTTTTCCCTCGTCATTTCTATGAGTTTTTAGTTAGTTTAATATGTTTATTATGCACCCCATACCCATCCTGTGGGCGGTAGTCAAAAGATTACAGAGGTACATAATTGGCACAGGGACTGGACTCCAAAGTTTTGATAGCTGCGCAAGTTACAGAGGTAATGAACTCACAATTTACAAAGGTAATGAACTCACAATTTACAAAGGTAATGAACTCACAATTTACAAAGGTAATGAACTCCAGGTAGGTCTGGTCACAATCATGACAAGTTACAAAGGTATTTACAGATTACAGAGGTACGTAATGGGTCCAGGGACTGGGCCCCCAAAGTTTTGATAGCTGAACTAGGTACAAAGGTAATGAATTCTGTAAGAATGGTTACTTACGTTTATACATGCTACAATCGATGATTAACCTCATCCTTCATAAATCCATCCGCCGACACGTCAACTCCCAAGTATCTGAAAACATTCACTTCTTCCATACTCCTCTTCCCCAATTTGATATCCATTTTTTCTTTATCTAAATCATTTGATACCCTCATCACCTTACTCTTTTCTATGTTCACTTTCAACTTTCTACCTTTACACACATTCCCAAACTCATCCACTAACCTTTGCAATTTTTCTTTAGAATCTCCCATAAGCACAGTATCATCAGCAAAAAGTAACTGTGTCAATTCCCATTCTGAATTTGATTCCCCAAAATTTAATCCCACCCCTCTCACGAACACCCTAGCATTTACTTCCTTTACAACCCCATCTATAAATATATTAAACAACCATGGTGACATCACACATCCCTGTCTAAGACCTACTTTTACCGGGAAGTAGTCTCCCTCTCTTCTACACATCCTAACCTGAGCCTCACTATCCTCATAAAAACTCTTTACAGCATTTAATAACTTACCACCTATTCCATATACTTGCAACATCTGCCACATTGCTCCTCTATCCACTCTATCATATGCCTCTATCATATATATATATATATATATATATATATATTGTTTGGCCATCAAGGAAGCACTCTCCAGCGAGCTCAATATCTGGTTCCTGGACGACGGTTCCCTAGCTGGCACAACAGAATCTCTCCTAGAGGACATCAGTAAAATTAAAGACATGGGAGAAAGCCTGGGCCTTTCTTTAAACCCCACCAAATGTGAAATAGTTTCTACCAATCAACAGATGATCCAGAATATTAGCGCCGTTTTACCAGGAGCACGAGCCATTGATCCAGCCAATAGCACTCTCCTTGGTGCTCCTCTTGGGTCCAATACCATCGATCTGATCCTAGAAAAAATAGTCTCAGACTTCCGGACGATGGAAAGCAGGATGAAAGACATTGACACACACGATGCCTTCTACCTACCTACTCACCAGGTACCTGTCAATCCCAAAACTTACCTACTTTCTGAGATGCTCCCCAGCCTTCAGCAGTCCAAAACTCAAGGAATATGGCTCTCTCCTGAAGACCATGCTAGAGAGTGTATTGAATCTTTCCCTTGACGATGGACAGTGGTTGCAAGCCTCACTTCCGGTCAGGCTTGGAGGGCTAGGAGTACGCAGATCCTCCCAGATTGCTCTACCAGCTTTCCTATCCTCTTCCATAGCATCAAACGAGTTGATAAGACAAATTCTTCCCGATACCCTCAGTGACTCAGCAGGAATAGAAGACCCTAGCTATGCCAGTGCCATCACCGAATGGGAGACTCTTGCGGCTCCAGCACCAAACCCTAGTGCAGCACTGGCTCACAAACAGTCAAGCTGGGATGGCCCGATTGCTGAAAAGGTGCTTGCCAACATGCTCAGGGCTGCAACATCAGATAGGGAGATTGCCCGTCTCCAGGCTGTGAGCGCACCTCACTCCGGGGACTTCCTCCAAACAGTTCCCATATCGGCAATGGGAACGCGACTCGACCCTAAGACCCTCCGCTTTGCAGTGGCTCTGCGCCTTGCTGCCCCAATTCACACAGAATATATGTGTATTTGCGGCGAAGTGCAAGCAGACCAATACAGTCTACATGGTCTTAACTGTTCCAAAACCAAGGGCTGGCATGCAAGACACAATGAGGTCAACGACATCATTAAGAGAACCCTTGCTACAGCTGGATGCCCTGCCGAGAGGGAGCCCCGATCACTAGCAGCCAACAATACCCACAACCCAGCAAACCGCCCCGACGGGATCACCGTCTATCCTTGGAAGAATGGCAAGCTCTTAGCACGGGACTATACCTGTGTGTCCACACTGGCTGACACCTATATCCATCACAGTGTGGGGCGACAGGGAGGAGCTGCTGACCACAGGGAGGAGTACAAGATCAGCAAGTACAGGGACATTAGCCAACAGTATCAATTTGTCCCAGTGGGATCAGAGACCTTGGGATCATGGGGAAAAAATGCCACACGTTTTCTTAAAGAATTGGGTTCCAGACTCATCGACACCACCAGGGACCCAAGGGCAGCCACTTTCATGTCCCAGCGCCTCAGCGTAGCCATCCAGAGGGGAAATGCTTGCTGCATACTTGGCTCGCGTCCAGCCTCGGAGGAGCTGGAGGAAATTCATGATCTTTGATACATTGTGCCATTGTATTCATGTTTATGTTTTTTTCTGTAAATGTATTCTGTAAATGTATTCTGTTTATTAATAAATGTTCACATAGAATATAAAATATATAGGGGGTGGTAGGAGACGAAAATATTCAAACCGCTCCGGGGAGAACCTTGAGTTTTTCCTGAGGTACGTTTATTGTCTTCTCTGAGGATGAGGGTCCCCATTCCAGCCATAGAGATGGTACTTCCCTATATATTTTTAACAGTATATATATATATATATATAATATATATATATATATATATATATATATATATATATATATATATATATATATATCTTTCAACACACCGGCCGTATCCCACCGAGGTGGGTGGCCCAAAAGGAAAAACGAAAGTTTCTCCTTTTACGTTTGGTAATATATACAGGAGAAGGAGTTACTAGCCCCTTGCTCCCGGCATTTTAGTCGCCTCTTGCAACACGCATGGCTTACGGAGAAAGAATTCTGTTCCATTTCCCCATGGAGGTAAGAGGAAATAAACAAGAACTAGAAAGAAAATAGAAGAAAACCCAGAGGGGTGTGTATATATATGTTTGTACATGTATGTGTAGTGTGACCTAAGTGTAAGTAGAAGTAGCAAGACGTACCTGAAATCTTGCATGTGTATGAGACAAAAAAAAGACACCAGCAATCCTATCATCATGTAAAACAATTACAGGCTTCCGTTTTACACTCACTTGGCAGGACGGTAGTACCTCCCTGGGTGGTTGCTGTCTACCAACCTACTACCTAGGATATATATATATATATATATAAAATATATTATATATAATATATATATATATATAATAATATAATATATATATATATATATAATATATATATACACATACATAACATACATACATACTGGATCTGTGCTCAAATTCCCTGAATTGAGCCTGAATACCTTCCATCCCCCCATCGACAGGCGCTGTATAATCCCTATGGGTTTAGCGCTCCATTTTGATAATAATAATAATAATTTTATTACAGTAATTACAAATTTGTTTTTAGCCTCGTAGCTCAGGCAAGACCATTCATTGCCTTCATCCTTCAACACCTACTCTTGTCTTCCATCCTTCCTCCAATCATTACAACTTTCCACTCCTCATCAAATCCTCCGTCCTCTACTACTCTCGTCTCCCATGGTTCATCAAATATTCCAGCATCCACTAGCCTCGTCGGCCACTCCTCATCTCCTCCAAGACTGATACTCTCGTTGCTTCAGCTTGATGCGCTACGTTCACCTGCAGAAACAGATTACCTGGAGAGACGGATCAGTATTCAGTCCTAAACAGTTGGATCTTCAGTAAGAGCTTCAGGTAGATTGGTCGTTAGGTTTAAGTCCTGTCGACTGCAGGTAAGACATTAAGGCTGCAATTCACCAACAATGACTATCAAGAATACTTTACTCCCTGCAATAGAGATTAAAACCCTCAACGTATATACACGAAGCGATAAGTACCTCTTGTTAAATACACAATTCCAGAGAAGCTAACTACATTGCCTCAACGATATGGCCGGGAAGTCTCTTATTTCCATCTAATTAGGTGAGTACTAAGGTCGTGTATCTCCATTCTAATCCTCGTGTCAAACCTGATTACTCACCTATTTCCCAGACGCTGTGGGACCCATGAATACTAATGACACAGATTTATTTGCATAAGCCTCACAGAACTGTGCTTGTGAAGAAACACACAGGTTGAAGAACAGGATAACATAAGCACAAAGTTTTGTTGTGTAGAACTTCGTCAAGCCATCTACACAGAACTTGTTCTTCAACCAGTGTTCTTGCTTCATTGTTCTCGGTAGAACGTCATATGGAGACAAAACTGTTATTATTATTAAGATGGTCTATGGTACGTCCATTAAAGTTACTGTTGCTATTAATATAATAACCTAGCTGACACAAAACACCGGTGGAAAACACCGATGGAAAATGAATTTAAGTAGAAACTCTTTTAAACTGAAGTTATAAAAAACATATAGAACTGCATGTTGAAAGATAAAAAAAAAATTCTACAGTAATAAACATCTTTAAAAAATATATGTTTTGTATTTAGGAAAACTGGAAAGAAAAAAGAACGTGGAAAGAAAGCTAGCTAAATATAATGTAAGGTGAGTCATGGTATATCACAAAGAATTAGTAATACATACTTCTAACCACTCATGTAATATACCTAATGGTTATACCTAATGGTTATACCTAATGGTTATACCTAATGGTTATACCTAATGGTTATATTAAAGAGGTGGACCGGTATGCCAGCGGAAATCCTGACAAGACATTATACCAACTATACTCAGTCCACACTTCTTTGTTTCATGAGGAATCTTACGTAACGTAACTGGGTCCTCCGACACAACTAATAAGCTACTACCTGGAGTTTTCAGGAGACAACAAGATTTGCCAGAAGTATGGTAGAAGGAAACCGTGTAGAGTAAACCCTTGTTTATAACATAAATCTCGCTCTAAACAGAACTTGATCAAGTCAGATATTAACTTGATAAATCTCTCTTTAAAGCGAATCATCGTGTATCAATAAGGGCTTGTTGTATACTCAGTGGCCTTTTATCACGCTTCATAGCAACTTTTAACAAGTCCAAAAAAAAAAAAAAAAAAAAAAAAAAAACCAGGTAGATAATACAAGCCTTCATTAAAGCGACGTGTCGCTCACTCACTGGTTTTCAGTCATAAAATTCTCACAAAGGTCATCCTAACAAAGTATAAGCGCCTTTGATTTACTACGTATCGACTCGGTTTCTTTCAAACATGTTCCAAGTAATTTTTCACATCCTGTTTCACTAAGTAATTTATCCCTGGTCTAGCTTTATAAATTATTATTATTAAATGTTTGAAAAAGATGGACCCAATTTTATATATTTCAAATATCCCTCCTCCTGAAGGAGGAGTGTTAATGTTGCAGTTTTATAACTATAGTGTAAGCACGCCTCTAGCAAGAGTGAATGATGATTAAAGTTTTTCTTTTTCGGGTCACCCTGCCTTGGTGGGAAACGGCCGATGTGTTAATAAATAAAAATAAATAATTTCATATATCATGGGTGCATCTCTTTGAAACACCCTGTATTATTATTATTATTACCTGGAGAGGGTTTCGGGGGTCAACGCCCCCGCGGCCCGATCTGTGACCACGCTGGCAGCACGTAAACCGACATAGGAACCGCAACCCGGGTGATCAGGTACTGACTTTAGGTGCCTGTCCAGTGCCTTCTTGAAGACAGCCAGGGGCTATTGGTAATCCCCCTTATGTATGCTGGGAGACAGTTGAACAGTCTTGGGCCCCTGACACTTATTGTGTTGTCTCAGTGTACTCGTGGCGCCCCTATTTGTCTTTGGGGGAATGATGCATCTCCTGCCGAGTCTTTCGTTTTCATAGGAAGTGATTTTCGTGTTTAAGTTTGGTGCTAGTCCCTCTAGGATTTTCCAAGTATATTATCATTTAACTTTCTCGCCTGTGTTCCAGAGAATACAAATCAAGGGACTTCAACCGTTCTCAGTAATTTAGGTGCTTTATCATACTTACGTGTGCCGTGAAAGTTCTCTCTACACTCTCCAGGTCAGCAATTTCGCCTGCCTTAAGGGGGCAGTTAGTGTACAGCAGTATTTCAGCCTAGAGAGAACAAGCGATTTGAAGAGAATCATCATGGGTTTGACGTCCCTAGTTACGAAGGTTCTCATTATCCATCCTATCATTTTTCTAGCAGATGAGGTAGATACACTGTTGTGATCTTTGAAGGTGAGATCCTCTGACATTATCACTCCCAAGTCCTTCACATTACTTCTTCGTTCTATTTTGTGGTTAGAATTTGTTTTATACAGAACATACAGGAGGAGATTGAAATAGCTTGAATCCATGCTTGAGGCTCACTGACGTGCCCGGGCTGGGAAAAAAAATTGCCTGTGAACCAGGCTGCCCAGCTTGCCTGGCATTTGTGGCCGAATGGATAAGAGCGCTGCCTGGGAATCTTGTCCGTCTCAGTAGCAGTATCGAGTCCTGCTGACTGCGATCTCTCTCTCTCTCTCTTTATAATATATATATATATATATATATATATATATATATATATATATATATATATATATATATATATACATTTATATATTATATATATATATATATATATATATATATATATATATATATATATATACATTATATATATATATATATATATATATATATATATATATATATATATATATATATATATTTATATATATATATATATATATATATATATATATATATATAAGACTTCGTTTTTCTTCTGATGATAAACAGTTTATTAAACATAGCGAGCAGAATAAATTAGCTCAGACGAAGGCAGTCTGGTGCTATCTGCATACTCTGACACTTGGCATATAAAGATTGATGGGCTGAAACCATCGACTCGAAGCTGAGGAACTCATTACCTCAAACTCCTCATCTTCCACCGTTCGTCTCTGTATTGGACTGAAGAAGTCACTGGCTGGCGAAACGTCTCCTCAGTAAAGATTCCCAAATGTTGCCTGTGTCCCATGTCAACTTGTCAGTTACAAATCAATGGACTCACTACTTGCGTACATGCGAGCGGTCACCTGACATCACTACGGTAACTGCAGCGAGTCACTTGACATCCTACCACTACACGCAGTCGGTACTTGGACATCACTACTGCGTACACGCCGGGTCACCGTGACACACTACCTCCGTACACTGTAGCGGGTCACCTGTACATCATACTCTACGACTGCAGCGGGTACCTTGACATCATACGCGTACATGAGGCGGGGTCCCTTGACATCACTACCTGCTACACTGCAGCGGTCAACCTTGACACACTACGCGTCACTGCAGCGGGTTCACCTTGACATCACTACTTACACTGCAGGTCACCTGACATCACTACCTGCGTACACTGCAGCGGGTCACCCTGAATCACTACCTGCGTACACTGCAGCGGGTCACCTGACATCACTACCTGCGTACACTGCAGCGGGTCACCTTGACATCACTACCTGCGTACACTGCAGCGGGTCACCTTGACATCACTACCTGCATACACTGCAGCGGGTCACCTTGACATCACTACCTGCGTACACTGCAGCGGGTCACCTTGACATCACTACCTGCATACACTGCAGCGGGTCACCTTGACATCACTACCTGCGTACACTGCAGCGGGTCACCTTGACATCACTACCTGTGTACACTGCAGCAGGTCACCTTGACATCACTACCTGCATACACTGCAGCGGGTCACCTTGACATCACTACCTGCGTACACTGCAGCAGGTCACCTTGACATCACTACCTGCGTACACTGCAGCGGGTCACCTTGACATCACTACCTGCGTACACTGCAGCGGGTCACTTGACATCACTACATGCTACACTGCAGCGGGTCACCTTGGCATCACTACTGCGTACACTGCAGCGGGTCACCTTGACATCACTACCTGCGTACATTGCAGCGGGTCACCTTGACATCACTACCTGCGTACACTGCAGCAGGTCACCTTGACATCACTACCTGCGTACACTGCAGCGGGTCACCTTGACATCACTACCTGCGTACACTGTAGCGGGTCACCTTGACATCACTACCTGCGTACACTGCAGCGGGTCACCTTGACATCACTACCTGCGTGCACTGCAGCGGGTCACATTGACATCACTACCTGCATACACTGCAGCAGGTCACCTTGACATCACTACCTGCGTACACTGCAGCGGGTCACCTTGACATCACTACCTGCGTGCACTGCAGCGGGTCACCTTGACATCACTACCTGCGTGCACTGCAGCAGGTCACCTTGACATCACTACCTGCGTACACTGTAGCGGGTCACCTTGACATCACTACCTGCGTACAGTGTAGCGGGTCACCTTGACATCACTACCTGCGTACACTGCAGCGGGTCACCCTGACATCACTACCTGCGTACACTGCAGCGGGTCACCCTGACATCACTACCTGCGTACACTGCAGCGGGTCACCCTGACATCACTACCTGCGTACACTGCAGCGGGTCACCTTGACATCACTACCTGCGTACACTGCAGCGGGTCACCTTGACATCACTACCTGCGTACACTGCAGCGGGTCACCTTGACATCACTACCTGCGTACACTTGCAGCGGGTCACCTTGACATCACTACCTGCTACACTGCAGCGGGTCACCTTGACATCACTACCTGCGTACACTGCAGCGGGTCACCTTGACATCACTACCTGTGTACACTGCAGCAGGTCACCTTGACATCACTACCTGCATACACTGCAGCGGGTCACCTTGACATCACTACCTGCGTACACTGTCAGCGGGTCACCTTGACATCACTACCTGCTACACTGCAGCGGGTCACCTTGACATCACTACCTGCGTACACTGCAGCGGGTCACCTTGACATCACTACATGCGTACACTGCAGCGGGTCACCTTGGCATCACTACCTGCGTACACTGCAGCGGGTCACCTTGACATCACTACCTGCGTACATTGCAGCGGGTCACCTTGACATCACTACCTGCGTACACTGCAGCAGGTCACCTTGACATCACTACCTGCGTACACTGCAGCGGGTCACCTTGACATCACTACCTGCGTACACTGTAGCGGGTCACCTTGACATCACTACCTGCGTACACTGCAGCGGGTCACCTTGACATCACTACCTGCGTGCACTGCAGCGGGTCACATTGACATCACTACCTGCATACACTGCAGCAGGTCACCTTGACATCACTACCTGCGTACACTGCAGCGGGTCACCTTGACATCACTACCTGCGTCACTGCAGCGGGTCACCTTGACATCACTACCTGCGTGCACTGCAGCAGGTCACCTTGACATCACTACTGCGTACACTGTAGCGGGTCACCTGACATCACTACCTGCGTACAGTGTAGCGGGTCACCTTGACATCACTACCTGCGTACACTGCAGCGGGTCACCTTGACATCACTACCTGCGTACACTGTAGCAGGTCACCTTGACATCACTACCTGCGTACACTGCAGCGGCTCACCTTGACATCACTACCTGCGTACACTGTAGCGGGTCACCTTGACATCACTACCTGCGTACACTGCTAGCGGGTCACCTTGACATCACTACCTGCGTACACTGTAGGGGTCACCTTGACATCACTACCTGCGTACACTGTAGCGGGTCACCTTGACATCACTACCTGCATACACTGTAGCGGGTCACCTTGACATCACTACCTGCGTACACTGTAGCGGGTCACCTTGACATCACTACCTGCGTACACTGTAGCAGGTCACCTTGACATCACTACCTGCGTACACTGTAGCGGGTCACCTTGACATCATTAGCTGCGTACACTGTAGCGGGTCACCTTGACATCACTACCTGCGTACACTGTAGCGGGTCACCTTGACATCACTACCTGCGTACACGGCAGCGGGTCACCTTGACATCACTACCTGCGTACACTGAGCGGGTTCCTTACATCACTAACCTCGAACACTCAGCAGGGTACCTGACATCACTACTGCGTACACTGTTACGGGTCACCTTGACATCACAACTGCGTACATGTATTGGTCACCTTGACATCACTACCTGCGTACACTTGCGGGATTCTTGACATCACTACGGTTTGTACACTTTACGTCACTTGACATTTAAGCCTGCGTACATGTAGATGGGTACAACCATTGATCATAACCGCGTACACTGTAGCGACGGTCACTTACACACTACCTGCGTACACTTAGCGGGTCACCTTGACTCATAACTGCGTACACTGTAGCAGGGTCACCTTGACATACAACCCTGCGTACTTGTAGCGGTCACCTTGACAATTTTACGCTACACTGTTTTAAGACGGGTCACTGACATCAACTGCGTACACTGTACGGGTCACCTTGACATCACTACCTGTTTTTAACAACGCAGCGGTCACCTTGACATCACTAGCTTGCTTACACGGCACGGGTCACCTGAATCACTACTGCGTTACTAACTGCAGGGGTCACCTGACATATACCTGCGTTCTACTGCAACGGGGTCACCTTGACATCACTACCATGCGTAACACTGCACGGGTCACCTCACTTAAGAACCAATCATACACAGGAAAACGTATCTTTTTTAATTTAACTGGTGTTAAACTTGTTTCATTAAGTTCATGATTGAGCTTCTCATTATCAGACTTTAGGAAATTCTTAAATCTAACGGTTTTTTGTATCTTTACTATAAGTTTTTAAAGTCTTTGATAAGTAATAAAACGAATTTTTAAAGAGGTGGACGTTAAGAAGTGAAGGCTGGCAATGAACTAAGCTCCTGCTGATGGTCATTCAATGATTAGAACCCCGCGTCAGGAATCTTGCCTATCTCCTGACAGACTTTACCTAACTTGGTTCTTAGCATGATGGGTCATGAAACTGGTTTCTTAAGCATACGGGGTCATGAAATTGTTCTTAAGCATTACGGGTCATGAAACTTTGTTTTTAAGCATCGGTCATGAAACTTGGTTTCTTAAGAATACGGTCATGAACTTGTTTCTTAAGCATACGGGGTCATGAGACTGTTTCTTAAGCATACGGGTCATGAAACTTGGTTTCTTAAGCATACGGGGTCATGAAACTTGGTTTCTTAAGCATACGGGGTCATGAAACTTGGTTTCTTAAGCATACGGGGTCATGAAACTTGGTTTCTTAAGAATACGGGGTCATGAAACTTGGTTTCTTAAGCATACGGGGTCATGAAACTTGGTTTCTTAAGCATACGGGGTCATGAAACTTGGTTTCTTAAGAATACGGGGTCATGAAACTTGAGCCCCTTGTTTAGTTCCTTAAAAAAATATCGTGCAAAGAAGCTTGACCTTCTTTGTTTGGACCGTTAAGAATATGGGGTAATGAATCTTGGGCCCCTTATTTGCATCCTCAAGAAGACAACCCCCCCTCCCCACTGTCTGCGTCTCAACATCGTTGTGATCATTACTGTGACTGCTGTAATCACTTCAATTATATCCGGCATTACAGTTAATTGTCAGGATTTGAGGACGTCTCGTAAGGAGTTTGTTTTCTCTTTCTTGCACGCTGTCTATGAGCTGTCTTCTTATCTCTTGGTCTGTCAGACTGACTTCCTGTTTGTTTATGTTGCTGTCTCTGTCTCTTTGTCCATCGATCCCTCTTCCTGTTGGTATAAACCTTGGTAACTGATACCTTCACAAAGGGGGTTTAAAAGACACGTCAGAAAACACAAGGACATATTTATCAGAAAACGTTTCGGTCCTGGAACCTTGATCACTTCTAAAATGTTAGAAGTGATCTAGGTCCCAGGACCGAAACATCTGAAAAATAGATCCTGATGCTTGCTCGCATGTCTCTTTAAACCCTCCTCCTGTCTGTCTGTCTACCTGGCTGTCATCTGTCAAACCGACGACAGTATTCTCGTCCTAGACATCAGCCTTATCAGCTGGACTATATTTCTATATCTACTCAAAGTAACGATTACCTGAATATACACAAATACGAATCTCAAATACTGTTACTGAAATTCAATGAACATCTTTACAAAAAATGTTTTAAAATACATCTATTGGAGCAGTTAGAATAGTTGGGGCGGTAAGAGGAATTTTCTAAATAGCCTCAAACATTTTTCCTCGAAGTCTTTTTTTTTTTTAATCTACTTCTCTGAGTCTATGTTTCACCACAATTTGCACTTGTGGGGGAGGAGGGAGTGTTGGATCCCATCTACATGCTATTGATCCATAAAATATTATTCGTCGAGAAGGGATTTTACATTTTTTTCAAAAAGATTTGAACAGTATATATCAGCAATTTAATAAGCTTAAAATTTTGTCTATTTATGTAAAATATATTATGTTGGATTAGGATAAATTAAAATGCGCTTGTTATAATAAGGTTAGGTAAGTTTTCTAAGGTTCTTTTGGTACAAAATTATTAATTTTAGAGAAAATTTTAGAAAGGACTTAATTTTAAATGAGTTCTTGCTAAATGACCAGTTTTACCTATTCGACACGATATATATATATATATATATATATATATATATATATATATATATATATATATATATATATATATATATATATATATATATGACAATTGTAGTGGGAATTGTAAAAAAAAAAAAATTAGCGTGTGTGAAAGCTAATGTGCAAATGAAAAAAAATCACGTACATGTCAATAGATTTATTTCATCAGTAAAATTGCTTATACCGATAAATGACCGTGTAATTGCTCTGCAAATGTAATATACTAGCAGCGTGCCACATACAGCATCCCTAGTCACTGTGACCCACTTGGACAGGGGGCGTTTGTAAGCTGGGTGGGGATAGTGAGGTCTTCTGTAGTGGGAGGGACGGCATCCATGTAATTTCTTTACATAACCTTAATTTTTAAAGGAGTGGAGGGGTAAACCAGTGAAAGGCCTCGGTCAGATCACTTAAAGCTCCAGCTGCGGGTCACCATATGACTTAGACCCGCGTCAGGAAACACGTCCTCTTTTCGGAGAAACTTACCTAATCTAACCCGTACACTGATAGGTGTCTCTCAAAGTATATATACTAACAGTTTACTTTAATCCCTATTCTAGGGATTGAAGTATTCTTGACTGACGGTGAACAGTTTACAGGAAGCCTTAATGACCCTCGTGTAGTCGCCAGGCTTTAAACTACAGTAACCAACTAACCAATGAAATATATTTGCAACACCCTAATAACACCCGTGAAGTTAGACAGCGAGGTGGCAAAGGCAGGATCCATACACAGTTTTGTGAATAAATATGACAGGGCTTACGCAGCCAGGAGAGTGAATCCAAGAGCGGCCAGCAGAGAGGCAGGGGACCAGGAGCTGAGGCTCGACCCTTGCAAGCAGAAACAAGTGAGTGTAAATAGGTGAGCACACAAGCAACACCCTTATAACATGCAAGCAACGTCTGTGCAACACATAAACAGCACCATTGCAACAAGTGAATCTGTAGTGAAGCTGCCACTATACTCGCGTCTAAAACGACGTCTTAAATTGTCAGGCGTACTGACACCAGAGGAGAGAAAGAGGGGAAGAGTAGGAGCATATGTCGCTGAAGACGAAGGAGCAGAGGGGAATCGTCTCTGAGGGGGAAGAATAAAGGCTTCAGGGGAAAAGGGTGAGAGGTGGAAAGTTAGTAATTTCGAGAATGAACTCGACTCTTACCCCTTCGTGCTCGGTTTTGTCAGGAGTTATGTCAGTACTTCCTGACAAGCTGTCAAGTAACATCCAAGTCTCGCACCATGAGTGGTCAATACTTAGGATTGAACGCTGCAACACTGCAAGGGGGGGGGGTTAAAACCAATCTACTATACGAGCGTCTTAAGTCTTAAAGGCTGCAAGTAACCAGTACACCACTAGTCAAGACAGGAAGGAAGGGCAGGGTAGCTCCAAATCATTTCACCAAGAGCATTACACCATCATCAAGGGACTTACACCATCAAGGGACTTACACCATTATCAAGGTACCTACACCATCATCAAGACCTTGAAGTGAGCAATAAAACAATAAAATGGTCAGTGAAGGAAGATGACATATACAAGCTCTGGATCTTTTTTTAATACAAATGATACGATTATTGTTCCTAAGTTATTACTGTACTCAAATATTTTGAGGTATGAACCGTTTATGCTGACCCAAAACTCTTCATCCAAGAAATTAGAGCTACCTAGGAACAGTGCTACGGTTGTTTCTTTCAGGTTCCTCATCCTTGTTATACAAACAGTTTCATGACTAGATTCAGAGAGAGAATAATACGAGGTCTGTAGAAGGCCACGAGGACGTGGAGAGGTGTGTATGTGTATACATGAACCCGTCAGATGTATCTGAAGTGTTCACGGTCTAGTGAGCGAAACGTCTTTAATGAAAGTGTCCTAAGTAAAGGTATTAGCATACGTTTCCCGCAAGTTATTGGGAGTCTTTGCCGCATGACATCCGGGGGTCGGAAATGTCTGAGTCTATACAAGAATCTTCGAAAGAGATGGACTGTGTTGCCTGTAATGGTCAGTAATGATGAGATTTAGGTATTTTGTTCGTCAAGAAACAGGAAAATGTGTCAGTATCTAACAAGAGACATGTGTCTCTATCAGATACTGACACGTTCAGTGGCTCATCAACCTCTGGCATACTTAAGATATGTAAACAACCACATAACGATTATTGTCTCACGACTTTCATTTCTATATTAGTAGTAATGTCTGCTATTTCTTTACCACTGATACTATATTTTTTTTATTTATCTCTGTGTACTACACCTTCGTTCTTTATCTCTTGGGTCGCTGCTCCTCTTGCTGGCTGTTTTCCGCTTCGATTCTATGCTCCAGTGGGCGGAAGCAGAGTTGGTGTTGGTAGACGGCGACTTGGGTCATGGGTGAGATTTGTGGAAGGGAGAACTGGTTTCAAGAGTTGGGTGGTGGTTGATGGGGTAATAGTGTGGTAGGGGTGGAATGTAGGGTATGGGTGAGGTTTGCTGGTATGTGTACTCACCAGTATGTGGTTGCAGGGGTCGATCCCTAGCTCCTGTGTGGTTTATTTTGTGTGTACGTAATTACGAATAGGACTGACCTTACATGTTAGGTGCTTTAAAGATCAGATTTAAAGTTACCCACGTAACTTCGCCGACCTTACTCCGACAGTGTGACATTCGCCACGCATTTTGCCTTGCTTCTGCGCTACCGCTAACCACAACACATTAATATTAAAACTCGTAATACAAGTAACATTCACTAAGAGTTGGGTGAGCACACTGTGTTTAATATCAGACTGACAAGATAAATTGGAGCTACCTCAATGATTTATAACAAACACCTGTATTTTGTGGCCAACCTAAGATATAAACTTTCTAGATTTGAGCAAATTATAGCCTCGTATTGAATATTGAATTGTCAGTACCAAGCCCACCTCTCATCCCACGAGTAAATAACGTTTTTAACAAAATAGACGTGTGTGTGTGTGTGTGTGTGTGTGTGTGTGTGTGTGTGTGTTTGTGTGTGTGTGTGTGTGTGTGTGTGTACTCACCTAGTTGAGGTTGCGGGGGTCGAGTCCGAGCTCCTGTGTGTGTGTGTGTGTGTGTGTGTGTGTGTGTGTGTGTGTGTGTGTGTTGTGTGTGTGTGTGTGTGTGTGTCTGTGTGTGTGCGTGTGTGTGTGTGTGTGTGTGTCTGTGTGTGTGTGTGTGTGTGTGTGTGTGTGTGTGTGTGTGTGTGTGTGTGTGTGTGTGTGTGTGTGTGTGTGTGTGTGTGTCTGTGTGTGTGTGTGTGTGTGTGTGTGTGTGTCTGTGTGTGTGTCTGTGTGTGTGTCTGTGTGTGTGTGTGTGTGTGTGTGTGTGTGTGTGTGTGTGTGTGTGTGTGTGTGTGTGTGTGTACTCACCTAATTGTGGTTGCAGGGGTCGAGACTCAGCTCCTGGCCCCGCCTCTTCACTGATCGCTACTGGATCCTCTCTCTCTCTGCTTCCTGAGCTTTGTCATACCTCTTCTTAAAACTATGTATGGTTCCTGCCTCCACTACTTCACTTGCTAGGCTATTCCACTTGCTGACAACTCTATGACTGAAGAAATACTTCCTAACGTCCCTGTGACTCGTCTGAGTCTTCAGCTTCCAGTTGTGACCCCTTGTCCCTGTGTCCCCTCTCTGGAACATCCTATCTCTGTCCACCTTGTCTATTCCCCGCAGTATCTTGTATGTCGTTATCATGTCGCCCCTGACCCTTCTGTCCTCCAGTGTCGTCAGTCCGATTTCCTTTAACCTTTCCTCGTACGACATTCCCTTGAGTTCTGGGACTAGCCTTGTTGCAAACCTTTGTACTTTCTCTAACTTCTTGACGTGCTTGACCAGGTGTGGGTTCCAGACTGGTGCTGCATACTCCAGTATGGGCCTAACATACACAGTGTACAGTGTCTTGAACGATTCCTTATTAAGGTATCGGAACGCTATTCTCAGGTTTGCCAGGCGCCCGTATGCTGCAGCGGTTATTTGGTTGATGTGTGCCTCCGGTGATGTGCTCGGTGTTATGGTCACCCCAAGGTCTTTCTCCCTGAGTGAGGTCTGTAGTCTTTGTCCACTTAGCCTATACTCTGTCTGCGGTCTTCTTTGCCCCTCCCCAATCTTCATGACTTTGCATTTGGCTGGATTGAATTCGAGAAGCCAGTTACTGGACCACATGTGTGTGTGTGTGTGTGTGTGTGTGTGTGTGTGTGTGTGTGTGTGTGTGTGTGTGTGTGTGTGTGTGTGTGTGTGTGTGTGTGTGTGTGTTGTGTGTGTGTGTGTGTGTGTGTGTGTGTGTGTGTGTGATTCAGATTAGACTGTTCAGTGCTTCAGACCAAGCTGAGGTAGGTATCCAGGGCTCAGACTAAGCTGGTTCATGTATGTAGGCTTCAGAATTAGCTGTTCGTATCTAGTATTCAGAATAAGCTGGTGTTGATATCTAGGCTTCGTGTTAAGGTGGTTGTATGTAGGATTCAGAGTAAGCTGGAGCAAGTAAGACAGATTCAGATTAAGCTGGGGCTGGTATCTAGGCTTCCAACTAAGCTGTATCAAAACTTCATAATAAAGTAGGGCTGGTATCTAAGCTGTATCAAGATTTTATACTAAGCTTCGGTAGGTATCTAGGCTTCCAAGCTGTATCAAGATTTTATACTAAGCTGGGGTAGGTGTCTAGGCTTCAGATTTAGTTGGAACGGTTATCCAGCCTTTACACTAGGCTAAGATCTAGAATTCAGGATAAACTTCAACAAACATGGAAACAGAAAAACATTTCCTGACGGCCGCTAAAATGCGTAATTAATTTAAAATTTTAACCCCCATTTCATATTCAATTTAATTAGGGCTTTAATTAATCCGTGAATGGCTGTGCACTGACCTGATGTAGGAATGGGCGAAACGTTTGATTAAACCCGTACCTAATTAGTAATTAACCTGTCGCGAGGATCAAGACGGGAAAGAGCGTGTTGTAACATCATTTCAGGTTAGGTTAGGTTAGGTTAGGGTAGGGTAGGTTAGGTTAGGTTAGGTTAGGGTAGGTTAGGTTAGGTTAGGTTAGGTTAGGTTAGGTTAGGTTAGGTTAGGTTAGGGTAGGTTAGGGTAGGTTAGGTTAGGTTAGGTTAGGTTAGGTTAGGGTAGGTTAGGTTAGGTTAGGTTAGGTTAGGTTAGGTTAGGGTAGGTTAGGTTAGGGTTAGGTTAGGGTAGGGTAGGGTAGGTTAGGTTAGGTTAGGGTAGGTTAGGGTAGGGTAGGTTAGGTTAGGTTAGGTTAGGTTAGGTTAGGTTAGGTTAGGGTAGGTTAGGGTAGGGTAGGTTAGGTTAGGTTAGGTTAGGTTAGGTTAGGTTAGGTTAGGTTAGGTTAGGTTAGGTTAGGTTAGGTTAGGTTAGGTTAGGTTAGGGTAGGTTAGGGTAGGTTAGGTTAGGTTAGGTTAGGTTAGGTTAGGTTAGGTTAGGGTAGGTTAGGGTAGGAGGTAGGTTAGGTTAGGTTAGGTTAGGTTAGGGTAGGTTAGGTTAGGGTAGGGTAGGTTAGGTTAGGTTAGGTTAGGGTAGGTTAGGGTAGGTTAGGTTAGGGTAGGTTAGGGTAGGTTAGGCAAGACACGTTAAGAGACAGATGGAAAGTGTTTCTTAACATGGGTCTTAAAAAGTCATAAATTGCTCGTTATTAAAATAACGATGTTTCATTAATGTAACATTCGTCAGGAGGATCTCCTGACACAGTTCTTGTAACAATAACACCAGCATGAAGAGCCGACGCAGCAGTGAAAACGGTAATAGCAGAGGACGTAACAACAGCAGCAATACGAGCACCAACAAAGGAACCTAACGCATGAGGAACAGCAGCAGCAGCAGCGAAAATATGAACCTAATGACGGCAGACCAGGCATGGAACATCCTCAGTAACAGCAATAAAAGCAACTGTTGATGAACCATGTCATAAAGAAGTATTAATAATAACACTATCATCAGCAGCAGAGGAAGCAACAACAGCCATGTCATCTCTCGTCAGACAATGAGAGAACCAACAGAGGTATTACTTATGCTTTCAGCAGCATCAGCCACATTACAATCCTGGTGATCTATAATTTGTAATGGCGTGATCTGGTTAGCCAGTGCAAGGTCTCTATCAGATGACTGAAAGCTCCGGTTAGAGGTTCATCGTGTGACTAAGACCCACATCACGGGAAAAAAAATCACTGAACTATAAATGGTAAAAGACTCTCCTAAGAGTTCCTTAAAGTCCCGACAGATACTCGTAAAAAAAAAAAAAAAAAAAAGGAAGAAAGATGATCGAAGTCCTGAACAATTAAAAATATGCGTTATAGTCCACACGAGCACTTGTAAACAGGTGGCTATGAGGGGGGTAAACGTTCCTAATCTTCAGTCTTCAGATAACCGCCTCAGAGTGACGATTCCGAACACATCCTGCCGAACTCTATGACCTTCTGATCATCTCTAGAGTCCACCGGATCCACCATTTTCCAAAGATATAAGATTAAGTTTGGCCTTCGTCTCAGCATTTGCCAGCTCATTTCCAGGGAAACCCTGCCCATGTGCCAGGCGGGAAAACTAATCATTAATTGATCATTTGAACCACATAAGTATACAGAATTCTGGGCCATGGCAATCAGAAATCACTGGGAATCCGAGAAGACAGCGAACCGGGATCTCCTTAAGCCAGCTATCAATACGAGAGCTACAAAGAACGCGGTGAGTTCTACAGCGAACACAGGAGACTAATTTCATAACCGTTAACAAAACTAATTTTCACCGACAATCATACCAAGGCCAACATCACCCTCACTACTTCACCCGGCAGTAAGAACCTTGATCTCTGAGGCATGATCAAAATCATGCACTAGGAAATTTGCCTTCAATGGCATACTTCAAACATCGTAAAAGGAAGGCAAGAAGAGAACGCCAGAACCCCTTCCCTCTGATTGTAAGCACACTGAGGCTACACATTATTAGGGAAGCCAACATCCAAACATAAAATGGCACTGGAAGCCTCACAAGACAGACAAACGGCGTCCCTTCTCCCTCTCCCACAAAGACTGGAATGTAAACTAGTTTCCAGGAGTACGATAAACCCAAACAAGTAGTGTATGCCCAGCTGCTTACGGTGGAGATCCAGGGAAGATTCATCAAACTCAACAGGGCAAGTACAATATTTACCAGTGTAAAGTGGTATCCTTAGAGCCCAGGTAATGGACGGGCTCTAACAAGCACAGAAGGAAGGTAACGCCGAGACGTAGACAGCCATACATCAGCCAAGGACAGCACAAGTGGAGCAAGGTTTAAAGATCCGCTCTCCAGGTACGGTGAGAAATAACCTTAAATATTTTGTGCCCGAAGAGTATCCACGTTGAATCTCTTTAGATGGAAGACCCACGTCAGTCCTTGACCAAGGACTATGCCCAAGAATGTCACGCCACAGGGTAGAGTGAACAGCTACTATATACCAAGTGGAAAACTTAAAACCGTTCGAGATAGCCCAGCCCTTACCTGACACCGGCCACAAGCCGCCACGGGAGCAGACTCTTAGCAGCACGCTGATCATCCCCTTTATGGAACCCGTGACTCCATCAGGAACAACTGCCCATCTCATCCGCTATAAAGCATGTTATACTAAAAATGCTGCCCAACGAGATCCCCTCCTCCAGGAGAAGCCAAGGCTGGAAAATGCCTAGACTGTTCACTTGTAAAAGCTTCTCTAATGAATATATGAAAAATACTGAGGAGACCTTAGGTTCACCGCTATGCTTAAACACTGGCGATTTTGTTGTCGGGAGGTACTGTAAGTTGGAGGATCGAAGTATGTATAATATTTGCCAGGACAGTGTCCTGACATGGGTCTTAATCTGTCGATGTCTCGATAAGAGAATCCACAACTTTATACCACTTTGTATTGGACTCAAAGACTCCGTAATGTTGTTGGGTTCGTAAGTCCATGGAAGCCACAATGCAGGAACATCTTGGAGCTTTCTGCAATCTATTGGAGAAACGTTGTAAGGTTGCGGCGACCCAAGTCTATCACATCTACATAGTGGGAATACACACGAGGTGCACAAAGTCGGGGCTTTCTACTACATACTTGTAACTTCTAGTTGCATGAGCATTTTTGGTCACCTGGTACCTTGTATTTTATTAATTAAACTGAGTGCGTTAACTACAAAATGTTAGTTCAAACCTGCATGACATCAGCATAAGTAGTCAGACCAGTCAGACATCTAGGTTATTGCCCACTCAGACCAGTCAGACATCTGAAAGAAAACCCACTCAGACATACGGGAGAATACCCAGTCAGAGCAGTCAGACATCTAGGTGAGTGCCTCCTCAGAGCAGTCAGACATCTGGGAGAATACCCACTCAGAGCAGTCATCTGGGAGAATACCCACTCAGAGCAGTCAGACGTCTGGGAGAATACCCACTCAGAGCAGTCATACATCTGGGAGAATACCCACTCAGAGCAGTCATACATCTGGGAGAATACCCACTCAGAGCAGTCATACATCTGGGAGAATATCCACTCAGAGCAGTCATACATCTGGGAGAATATCCACTCAGAGCAGTCATACATCTGGGAGAATATCCACTCAGAGCAGTCATACATCTGGGAGAATATCCACTCAGAGCAGTCATACATCTGGGAGAATATCCACTCAGAGCAGTCATACATCTGGGAGAATATCCACTCAGAGCAGTCATACATCTGGGAGAATACCCACTCAGAGCAGTCATACATCTGGGAGAATACCCACTCAGAGCAGTCATACATCTGGGAGAATACCCACTCAGAGCAGTCATACATCTGGGAGAATACCCACTCAGAGCAGTCATACATCTGGGAGAATACCCACTCAGAGCAGTCATACATCTGGGAGAATACCCACTCAGAGCAGTCATACATCTGGGAGAATACCCACTCAGAGCAGTCATACATCTGGGAGAATACCCACTCAGAGCAGTCATACATCTGGGAGAATACCCACTCAGAGCAGTCATACATCTGGGAGAATACCCACTCAGAGCAGTCATACATCTGGGAGAATACCCACTCAGAGCAGTCATACATCTGGGAGAATACCCACTCAGAGCAGTCATACATCTGGGAGAATACCCACTCAGAGCAGTCATACATCTGGGAGAATACCCACTCAGAGCAGTCATACATCTGGGAGAATACCCACTCAGAGCAGTCATACATCTGGGAGAATACCCACTCAGAGCAGTCATACATCTGGGGAGAATACCCACTCAGAGCAGTCATACATCTGGGAGAATACCCACTCAGAGCAGTCATACATCTGGGAGAATACCCACTCAGAGCAGTCATACATCTGGGAGAATACCCACTCAGAGCAGTCATACATCTGGGAGAATACCCACTCAGAGCAGTCATACATCTGGGAGAATACCCACTCAGAGCAGTCATACATCTGGGAGAATACCCACTCAGAGCAGTCATACATCTGGGAGAATACCCACTCAGAGCAGTCATACATCTGGGAGAATACCCACTCAGAGCTGTCATACATCTGGGAGAATACCCACTCAGAGCAGTCATACATCTGGGAGAATACCCACTCAGAGCAGTCATACATCTGGGAGAATACCCACTCAGAGCAGTCATACATCTGGGAGAATGCACGCTCACATCAGTCAGACATCTGGGTGAGTACACCCTCGAGCATCTAGGTAAGTGCTCACTCGGGTCAGCTATCTCCACTGCAACACGAACTCTCTTAACTTTTGTGTTAGGATTCCTCACTCCCATCCCACCCTACCGTCTTACCCCATCCTCTCACATTTTCTTTTCACATTCTTTTATCATTCTTCTTCTACTCTAGATATCAGTTTTCCATCACATCCTTCCATTTTTTATTTAGCCCAACGCGTAACTTTCGTTTTATAATGTGTTTTTTCCCTCTCCTCTAAATTATCATTTTCTTTTCTCACTCTTTCACATCTTACAAGTATTTCACACTACCGCTCCTTTATCTCACTGCTCATTCACCCTTCTTATTTCTTCCCTTCAACTAAACTCATCTTATCTCCTTCCCTTCACCACATCTTCAGTTTTTCTACACTCCGAGCTCCTCAAGGGACGTGATAAGGCTGACAAGGGGATAGTGCAGCAGCGATAAGATGGTTAGATGAAATATTATTTTAATTAAAAACCTCTCTCTCTCTCGTTCTCTCTCTCTCTCGTTCTCTCTCTCTCTCTTTCTCTCTCTCTTTTAATATTATAATAAATATGAAGACTTCGTCGAAGGCCACATATTATACCTCTTAATTAGATGATGACCCTCAAAACTAAACTTTTAATTAGTCTATAATTAAGAAGTGTGTAATTTCGTTTTTAACTGGTCAATTGAAAGTTTGCAAGGTTTCCCTTATGTGGGTCTATTTCCTTCTAAGTTACTTATTATATTTAATGGTAGGGTTAAGTAGATTTGTCAGGAAACAGGAACAAGTGTTTCCTGATGCGGGTCTTAGTCATATGATGACCCACAGCTGGAGCTTTTGGTCATCATCTTGTTAATTCGCCGGTATTCTCCCGGCCCAGGCCTTTTCCAAGTGGTGGCCCGGCCTTGGCTCCCTGTTTAGGAAGTGTCTGAGACCTAAAGTCTCCTATGAGAGGAGGTACAAGTACCTCCTTATCTTTGGGACCAACTGTCCCCAGGCCTAGCCACATTCCCCGCCCTCACTGGGATCGTAGGAAGAAGCTAGGCCTCTCTGGTTTGCCATCCCCGCCCCAAGGAGGTTATTGGGAATGAGTCTTGTGAGCTGCAAGCTCTGGCTCAGGCACCTACCCTACCCTAGAAGGGCTGGGCATGGTGCTGATGTACAAGCTCTGGCTCAGGCACCTACTCTACCCTAGAAGGGCTGGGCATGGTGTTATGTACAAGCTCTGGCTCGGGCACCTACCCTACCCTACAAGGGCTGGGCATGGTGCTGATGTACAAGCTCTGGCTCGGGCACCTACCCTACCCTACAAGGGCTGGGCATGGTGCTGATGTACAAGCTCTGGCTCGGGCACCTACCCTACCCTACAAGGGCTGGGCATGGTGCTGATGTACAAGCTCTGGCTCGGGCACCTACCCTACCCTACAAGGGCTGGGCATGGTGTTGATGTACAAGCTCTGGCTCAGGCACCTACCCTACCCTACAAGGGCTGGGCATGGTGCTGATGTACAAGCTCTGGCTCGGGCACCTACCCTACCCTACAAGGGCTGGGCATGGTGCTGATGTACAAGCTCTGGCTCAGGCACCTACCCTACCCTACAAGGGCTGGGCATGGTGCTGATGTACAAGCTCTGGCTCAGGCACCTACCCTACCCTACAAGGGCTGGGCATGGTGCTGATGTACAAGCTCTGGCTCGGGCACCTACCCTACCCTACAAGGGCTGGGCATGGTGTTGATTTTGGTCATCCATTTAATGGTAGGTAATGTCATGGCCTATTTTATTTATTTCCATTAATAGCCAATATTTGTTTTAGTGTATATTACATAAACTAAATTTAAAATTACCAGATATAATTTGTTAGGGCAAACTATTTATTTAACTTTGTTTAACGCTGAATGTTTTAGTCACAAATATTTGTAAAAATTATTTAATAATTCCACAGTAAATAAATACTGACAATACATTTTAATTTTTATTCCAATACACAAAAAAAGTTTTCACTTTTTTTCTACTCTAAGATTAATATAAAAAGTTTGAATTATCCTTTTCTTTCGCATTTATGAAACTCATTTTTTTTATTAAAATAACATTGATACCATGAGTCTCAATGTATAAATACCGGGAATTTAATCCTTCTTTTAGGGATATAATTGTTTTACTGTTTTCCTGTTGTCATATGGGCACGGCATTTTCTAGGGTGGTCAAAGTCGCACGTCCCATCTGTTTTTAGAGATTTCCCATGCCTGCAGATACCAAGTGCATAGTATATGCACAGGCTTGGTTTCCGTTTCCCTTGAGTTTTTGTGACTGTATTCCCTGTTGGTGCATGTTTACCTGTGTCATTCCTATCCTCACTAGCACTAACAATGGAGCACTCACCAGTTGTTTCTGGTAATATATCCTCACTATTGCTAGTGGAGTCCCCTTGTTTGCTATCTCCTGTGGTATTACTAGTTTGTAATATTGGTTTTATCTTGACCTTGACTACACTTGTTTCCCAGCTACAGCTCCTGTCTCCCTCGAGGTCATTTATATACATTCCCTCATGCGTACATTTACTGTCAACCTGGACAGCACCTCCATCCTCAACATTACTGTCTCCCAGGACATCACCATTACTGTCTCCCAGGACAGCACCTCCAGCTTCACCATTACTGTCTACCAAGACAGCACTTCCAGCCTCATATTTACTGTCTACCAGGGCAGCACCTCCAGCCTTACAGTTTCTGACAACATGGCCAGCACCAAGGGCGATACCATCCAGCCCAGACTTTTTATTTTCCCATCTGTTATAGAATGCTTCCAGGTTTTCTAAGAAGGCTGCTTTGAAGTTATCCTCTTTTAATACCACTGGCTTTATAACACTGGCTTTATAACACTGGCTTTATAACACTGTCTTTATAACACTGGCTTTATAACACTGTCTTTATAACACTGTCTTTATAACACTGGCTTTATAACACTGGCTTTATAACACTGTCTTTATAACACTGTCTTTATAACACTGGCTTTATAACACTGGCTTTATAACACTGGCTTTATAACACTGGCTTTATAACACTGGCTTTATAACACTGGCTTTATAACACTGGCTTTATAACACTGGTCCTTTATAACACTGTCTTTATAACACTGGCTTTATAACACTGGCTTTATAACACTGGCTTTATAACACTGGCTTTATAACACTGTCCTTTATAACACTGCTTTATAACACTGGCTTTATAACACTGGTCTTTATAACACTGTCTTTATAACACTGGCTTTATAACACTGTCTTTATAACACTGCTTTATAACACTGCTTTATAACACTGCTTTATAACACTGTCTTTATAACACTGGCTTTATAACACTGGCTTTATAACACTGTCTTTATAACACTGTCTTTATAACACTGGCTTTATAACACTGGCTTTATAACACTGTCTTTATAACACTGGCTTTATAACACTGGCTTTATAACACTGGCTTTATAACACTGGCTTTATAACACTGTCTTTATAACACTGGCTTTATAACACTGGCTTTATAACACTGGCTTTATAACACTGGCTTTATAACACTGGTTTTATAACACTGGCTTTATAACACTGGCTTTATAACACTGTCTTTATAAAATTGGCTTTATAACACTGGCTTTATAACACTGGCTTTATAACACTGTCTTTATAACACTGTCTTTATAACACTGTCTTTATAACACTGGCTTTATAACACTGGCTTTATAACACTGTCTTTATAACACTGTCTTTATAACACTGTCTTTATAACACTGGCTTTATAACACTGTCTTTATAACACTGGCTTTATAACACTGGCTTTATAACACTGTCTTTATAATACTGGCTTTATAACACTGGCTTTATAACACTGGCTTTATAACACTGGCTTTATAACACTGGCTTTATAACACTGTCTTTATAACACTGGCTTTATAACACTGGCTTTATAACACTGTCTTTATAACACTGTCTTTATAACACTGGCTTTATAACACTGTCTTTATAACACTGGCTTTATAACACTGTCTTTATAACACTGTCTTTATAACACTGTCTTTATAACACTGTCTTTATAACACTGGCTTTATAACACTGGCTTTATAACACTGTCTTTATAACACTGGCTTTATAACACTGTCTTTATAACACTGGCTTTATAACACTGGCTTTATAACACTCTTTATAACACTGTCTTTATAACACTGGCTTTATAACACTGTCTTTATAACACTGGCTTTATAACACTGTCTTTATATACTGCTTTATAACACTGGCTTTATAACACTGGCTTTATAACACTGTCTTTATAACACTGGCTTTATAACACTGTCTTTATAACACTGGCTTTATAACACTGTCTTTATAATACTGGCTTTATAACACTGGCTTTATAACACTGGCTTTATAACACTGTCTTTATAACACTGGCTTTATAACACTGTCTTTTATAAAACACTGGCTTTATAACACTGCTTTATAACACTGTCTTTATAACACTGGCTTTATAACACTGTCTTTATAACACTGGCTTTATAACACTGTCTTTATAACACTGTCTTTATAACACTGGCTTTATAACACTGTCTTTATAACACTGGCTTTATAACACTGTCTTTATAACACTGGCTTTATAACACTGTCTTTATAACACTGTCTTTATAACACTGGCTTTATAACACTCTTTATAACACTGGCTTTATAACACTGGCTTTATAACACTGGCTTTATAACACTGTCTTTAATCATTTAATTAGAGATGAGCCGTCAACATTAGTGGTGATGGGGAAGAGGTGAGGTGCAGCCTTAATAACCTCTCATAACTGATGATACTTTAAGTCCCATTAACCAAGCTGCCACGACTGTTGCTTTTACTCTACGATGTTAAGAGTTATTTTTCATTGTAAGGAACTTTTAATTAGGAGTTTCCCCTGTTAGCTCTGGTAGAGTCAAGTTATAATCTTTAGGATTAAGACGGAACAAAACTCCGATATTTTGTATCTCTCTCAAAACTTGTGTCGCATCTTTGTTTACAACGTGCTCTTCAGTGCGTTATTATTATTATTATTATAATTATTATTATTATTATTATTACAATTATTATAATTATTATTATTATTATTATTATTATTATTATTATTATTATTATTATTATTATTATTATTATTATTATTATAACCAAGGGGGAAACGCTAAACCCGTAATATTATACAGCGCCTGAGGGGAGATATAGAAGGTATTCACTTTTAATTCAGGGAACTGGAGAACAGATCCAATTCCCTAGATCAAGAGCCCCTCACCAGCATCAAGGAACCTTCCCTGAGGGGCTCTTCAGTGCAGTCGTGTAAATTATAGTTGACTTACAGTCCACACAAATAATAATGTCAAATAATTCATCGGGTATGATTATAACTATGATTTTTAAAGAGGTGGAGGGGTAAGCCAGTGGAAGGCCTCAGTCAGATGACCAAAAGCTCCAACGGCGTGTCATCATATAACTAAGACCCACGTCAGAAAGTCCTGTTTCCTGACGCACCTTACCTAACCTAATTATTATAATCATGGGGAGCGCTAAACCAGTAGGGTTATACAGAGCATATGGGGAAGGATGGAAGGTATTCAGACTTAATTCGGGGAACTGGAGCACAGATCCAATTCCCTAGATCAAGAGCCCCTCCCTAGCTTAAGGTTGAAGAATCTTTGACCACGGATGTTGATACAGTGTTCCCTTAATTGTATTTATGGCCCCCGTGCTTTCAATGGGTTTATTATGTAAAGTGACTGTGATTGTGATCAATAATGAAAAAAAATAGTGTTGACTATGGAGGTCTGTGTACGTCTGTTCTCATATAAAAAAAAAATGAACCAAATGAGATTTGGGCGTTTTAATTTCAGAGCAATTTTCTATTCATCGGGAAAATTAATATACATCACACTGCATTAGAGTAGCCGCTAAAAAATTGATTAGCAACACAGCAACCAGCTGCTCGGGGAATATACAATTAATTCCTGTTCCAATAATTCTTTTTCTTATATTGTACATTTCTCGTTATCCAACGAGTATCTGACTGATATTGAAAAAGTTTTTTATTTACATTATTAATTACAAACCGTGGCATTTACATATTATTTGTCATACATTAATTCAGTAGTATTATAATTGTTCATCGACACCATGCCCAGCCCTTCTAGGGTAGGGTAGGGTAGGTGCCTGTGTCCGAGCTTTCAGTTCACAAGACTCATTCCCGTTAGCCCTCTGTGGGCGGGGATGGCAGACCAGAGAGGCCTAGCTTCTCCCTACGAGCCCCGTGAGGGCGGGGAATGTGGCTAGGTCTGGGGACAGTTGATCTCGAAAATGAGGGGGTACTTGTGCCTCCTCCCATGGGAGACTTAGGTCTCAAACACTCCCTAAAGAGGGAGCCAAGGCCGGGCCACCACTTGGAAAAGGCCCGGGCCAGGAGAATACCGGCGAATCTTTAATAATAATAATTATAATTGTAATTATAACCATAATTTTTAAAGGGGTGGAGGAGTAAGCCAGTGGAAGGTCTCGGTTCAGTTGACCAAAAGCTCCAGCGACGGGTCATCATACGACTAAGACCCACGTCAGGAAATATTTGTCCTGTTACCTGACAAACCTTATCTAACCTATCACATGAAACAGCCTACTGCTGTATTTCCCCCAACAACCTTTCTCGTGATGAATATGTGTAATTTAATGTATTATAAGAGCAGCTAGGTGCTAGGCCTCCTTGTTGCTAGTTTGATCATTGAGACTGTTGGTGCTCCCTGCACCAACAGTGAAAGAGAAAAAAATCTAGTATTTCATCAAAATTTAGTTTCCTGAGATCACAATCATGACTCCATTCTACTCCCTCATTACTAAACTACAAAAAAATTACATATAGTTTCTTTTGTTTTGTTTTTTATTGTAAATGTGATTTTCATGTCTTCTATTGCCCTTCTGCCCAGTGATTATCTTTTATTCTTTATTCGTAAAAAAATGTTAGACATATGTATGAGGCGTTGCAGTTGAGAGAAAACCTACTAAGCATCGGCCAGCAAGCTTACCGGAGTGCCTATAATAATAATAATAATAATAATAATAATAATAATAATATTATTATTATTATTATTATTGTTATTGACAACAGCAATAAATTAATATTGATGATGATTTAATGCAAGAAGTAGTGAAGACTTAATCCCTCATTCACTAATGACGAGACAGAGTGTTCCTCTCTCTCTCCCTCACAGAGACAATCAAACTCCCACTCTCAAAAGTGCGACATCGACACCATGCCCAGCCCTTCTAGGGTAGGGTAGGTGCCTGAGCCAGAGCTTGCAGCTCACAAGACTGTCATTCCCATTAGCCCCCTTGGGGCGGGGATGGCAGACCAGAGAGGCCTAGCTTGTGGCTAGACCTGGGGACAGTTGGTCCCAAAGATGAGAAGGTACTTGTGCCTCCTCCCATGGGAGACTTAGGTCTCAGACACTCCCTAGACAGGGAGCCGAGGCCGTGCCACCACTTGGAAAAGGCCCGGGCCGGAATCTTTAATAATAAAAAATAAATCAAAAGTGTTTAACGTTAATACATATTACTTAATTGTTTCTGTATTAATCCATCAGAGTGGTCTATTGCAAACCAAATTATAAGCAAGCCCAAAAACTGATATCACTAATAGAAATGTAAGAGTTTTTTTCATTTGCTAGCAATAAAGAGCCGCATACAATACCTCGACGGCCCTACAACCAATTAATAACATGAACGGACATTATTAATGACAGGAGGCATGATAATATATTTTTATACTCACCAACAGTGCTCGGATTAACATTTTCATACATACACGTATATATACACACACGCAAGCACACGCACTCACAAACACACGAAGAGGAGGGGTCAGGAGCTGTGAATCGACCCCTGCAACCACAAACAGGTGAGTACACACACGCACGCACACGCGAGTTTTTAAAGGAGAGAGAGTGGAAATAAGAGAACATTACAAACACTATTCAAAAGTTTATACACAGCAACATGGCGGCACCGACCTGTTGACTGGCTCCTCCAAGACACGAATACAGGATGATACAGTACTTTTGTCTTTTATGCAATAACTTACTCTAACAATAATCCATCTCGTCCTTCCTCGTGGCTCTTCATTAAATATTTCCAATAACCTTTACCCAGCCTAGCTAAATTAAACCTCTGGAAATGCTAGCTAAACGCCAAACAGGAAATCACTGGAGCAGCTCCCCAAATATCATACTGTTCTTGAATACCCGTGACATCAACCCCACCTTGCATCAACTATTAATCAAACCCATGCTGACATCACTGGCTATTTACATGTTTAATTCTGTCACTCGTTCTCTCTCACATTTATGTGAATTACTTTGCAGTCAATGTAATTATCAATAATGAAGCTGCGACGTAAGGGATAATAGAGATATGTTATTATTATTATTATTATTAACACATTGGCCGTCTCCCACCAAGACAAGGTGGCCCGAAAAAGAAAAATTTTCATCATCATTCACTCCATCACTGTCTTGCCAGAGGCGTGCTTACACTACAGTGATAAAACCGTTGTTATGTTTACTATTTTTTTCAAGAAACATGGAGATCTTTGATGCAAGTGTCAGTTACTTGAAAATGGTTATTAACATAACCATTATTTTTAAAGAGGTGGACGGGTCAGCCAGTGGAAGGGCATGGTAAAGTACTGTGGACTCTGATACAGAGCAGGTTCGAGTCCTGCTGTGGACGTAGAGACAGTGTTTGTAAATAATTTCGCCTGTTTGCGAATTGTTAAGCATATATAATATATATATATATATATATATATATATATATATAATATATTATATATATATATTATATATATATATATATATATATTGTGTGTGTGTGTGTGTGTGTGTGTGTGTGTGTGTGTGTGTGTGTGTGTGTGTGTGTGTGTGGTGTGTGTGTTGTGTGTGTGTGTGTGTGTGTGTGTGTGTGTGTGTGTGTGTGTGTGTGTGTTTTGTGTGTGTGTGTGTGTGTGTGTGTGTGTGTGTGTGTGTGTGTGTGTGTGTGTGTGTGTGTGTGTGTGTGTGTGTGTGTGTGTGTGTGTGTGTGTGTGTGTGTGTACAGTAATACAGACTAAAATTTCCAAAATTGTCTATCATACACGAATCATATCAGAGTAATTATATCACTGTTTAAATGCACTTTTTGTTTGGCTCAAATTTTAACCAGTTCGAGTAAATATAAATTCTCATCTAGTCTGAAGAGTAATGCCTCACTGGCGGACTAGGCTGCAAATCCCTTTTGAAAGCGATCAGATCCTACGTGAGTGAGTACGGGATTAATGTTTAAGCTTCCAGTTCTACACCTGTGGTGCACTCGGACCCAAGCCTAATGTGCAATATACGGTTTGCCTACCTTATGAACCTCGTGAATACCGTGTCAGTGAGGAAAAGTTATAAAATTTATAACATAAGTACGCAGGAGCATACGGTAGACCTACTGGCCCATGCTAGGCAAGTCCAATTCACACCCACCCACACCAACTCATATACACGTTCAACCTATATTTATAGCTACTCAGAACCCTTGCCTAAATGACGCTACTTGGGAATTTGTTCCACGCATCTACAACTCTATTGCCAAACCAGCACTTCCCAATATCCTTTCTAAATCTAAATTTATCCAACCTGAATTTATGGCTGTAAGTCCTGTTTTCGTTACATATTTTCAAAATGCTATTTATATCCCCTTTATTTATTCCTGTTTTTCATATGTACACTACATTCACATCTCTGCTAATTCTACACCTTTCTAAAGAGTGTAAGTTCAGAGCCTTCAGTCTACTGTCGTAGGACAGGTTTCTAATACAGCGAATCAACTTCGTCATCCTTCACTGCATATTTTTAAGCGCATTTATGCCCATGCTGTAATATGGACACCAGAACCGAGCAACATGATCTAAATGACGTCAAGCCATATATATACAAATTTGAAGTCAAAATTTAGGACTTCTATTACTTATACTTCTTGATATGAAGCCAATAATTTTATTAGTTCTATTGTAAACACTTATCTTGGCTTTAAATATCTGCTAACCACAACTTCTAGATCTTTTTCGCTTTCACTATGACCACAACCTACATTGATCAGCTTACATAGTGTCATAGTTATTTATCTAGGATTAGAACCTGAACACTTATCTGCACTGAACTGCATCAGCCACTTCACCGACCACACGAACATTAGTTGAAAAAAAATGTCAATTTTAAAGACACGCTTCACCCACTTGTCGACTTAAGTCATTGTTTACCAACAGTGCTGGATGAAAGTTGGTGGAGAGAGAGAGAATATAGACAGTATATACAGACAGTATTGTTACAGCCACAATTTACCTTTACACTGACAATAATAATAATGATACATTTATAATAAAGAAGAATTTCAAGCAGTCATAAAACTTGTGGAAAACAGGAGAGTCCGGGGGAGGCTGTCAGCAGAGTGAGGGAGGGAGGTAGTGGAGGGTGGGGGGTAGTGGAGGGTGGGGGAGATAACATGATTAAACTCCTCTTTTGTCAGATCCAACCTTCATGAAAGTCGATCAAAACTTTTACAGCGGCTGCCAGCGACTGGATTTTTGCCGAAATGATTTCTTCTCGTCGCTCGACATCAGAGCTGTAATACTAGTGTAGTATTAATTCTGCCATGTAGATTGCAAACTAGTAGTGGAGGCTTGATCCTACGTCCGCTGATATCTTGCTGGTCTCTCATCAGTCAGGCTGTTAGTGTTCATTAATTATGCAGCATTCCATGGTGCTATTTGCCAAGTAAATAGGTTTAAAGTAGCGTGTTGAAGATAGAAAGAAAAGAATTGACTGGGTTCAGGAATTTTTCTCTCAAAATGCGAGATATTATCGATTGTGCGACTCCATAGCCTAAACATAGTAAATTTACAATTTTAGTTAAGTAAACAAAAGAGAGAAAATTATGGACATCAAATTCGTGTGGGCTATTTCAACGGATGGTCCACTAATTGCAGCCACGGTCTCCAACCATTCAGTCTCTTTGGTGAACGTCCTTAACGTTCTCTTATACGCAAGTGGTGATGTCCATTTGCAAAGTACAATTGGTCATAACTTGGAAAAAGTTTGTTGGTTAATACGGCTTACAGCTATCGGCTACACGAGGGTCATTAAACACTTCGTGGAACCTGCTCACCACCATTAAAACTGGGTGACAGTAAACTCGATATTCGTATACTGAGAGGCATGCATCTCCTGGCGTGTGTATCACAGGGCAATACTTAGGTAAGATTAGGGACGCAAAGCCTATGATGATTCTCTTCAAATGGGTTATTCTCTCTAGGCTGGAATACTGCTGTATACTAACTGCCCTTTTCAAGGCAAGTGAAATTGCTGACCTGGAGAGTGTACAAAGAACTTTCACGGCACACCTAAGTACGATAAAGCACCTAAATTACTGAAAACGGTTAAGTCCCTTGATTTGTATTCCCTGGAACACAGGAGAGAAAGATACATGATAATATACACCTGGGAAATCCTAGAGGTATTAGTACCAAACTTGAACACGAAAATCGCTCCCTATAAAAGCAAAAGACTCGGCAGGAGATGCAACATTCCCCCAATGAAAAGCAGGGGCGCCACAAGTACACTGAGAGACAACACACTGTCAGGGGCCCAAGACTGTTCAACTGTCTCCCAGCATACATAAGGGGGAGGATTACCAATAGACCCCTGGCTGTCTTCAAGAAGCCGCTGGACAGGCACCTAAAGTCCGTACCTGACCAGTCGGGCTGTGGTTCATACATCAATTTGCGTGTGGCCAGCAGTAAGTCTGGTTGACCCTGATCTACCACGAGGCCTGGTCTCAGACCGAGCCGCGGGAGCGTTGACCCCCGAAACCCTCTCCAGGTATACGAGCCTTAGTCATCTGACCGAGGCCTTCCGCTGGATTACCAGTCCACCTCTTTAAAAATTATGATTATATAATAATAACCGTTAAAACTGGATGGCTGGTTAGTAAGGTTCGTCAGGAAACAGGGCAAGTGTTTCCTGACACCGGTCTTAGTCAGATGATGACCCGCCGTTGGAGCTCAGGTCATCTGACCAAGACCTTCCGCTGGCTTAATATGTAATATAATAAAATTTGAGTACTATTTTCTTTACGTACGAGTATTAGTTAATTATGCAAATTCTTCAACATTAAGTGAGTTATGCAATGAAAATAATTTTATTTTAGGCACGTACAAATAAAGCTATTTTTTGGTAATAAAATATAAATACATAAATAAAATCCTTCCATCCCTAACCTACAATTTAAGTGTTGGTCAAGGTTAAGGTTGGTTCGGTCAAGTTGGGTTACGTTAGGTGAGGTGAGGTGAGGTGAGGTAAGGTAAGGTAAGGTAAGGTTAGGTTAGGTTAGGTTAGGTTAGGTGAGGTGAGGTTAGGTGATGTGAGGTGAGGTGAGGTGAGGTTAGGTTAGGTTAGGTTTGGTGAGGTGAGGTGAGATGAGGTGAGGTTAGGTTAGGTTCGGTCAAATTGGGTTGGGTTAGGTTAGGTTAGGTTAGGTTAGGTCAAGTTGGGTTGGGTTAGGTTAGGTTAGGTTAGGTTAGGTTAGGTTAGGTTCGGTCAAATTGGGTTGGGTTGGGTTGGGTTGGGTTGGGTTAGGTTAGGTTAGGTTCGGTCAAGTTGGGTTGGGTTGGGTTAGGTTAGGTTAGGTTAGGTTAATTTAGGTTAGGTTAGGTTAGGTTAGGTTAAGTTAGGTTCGGTCAAGTTGGGCTACGTTAGGCGAGGTTAGCCTACCAAAACAGAGCAGTTTTCGATTTCCCATTATATAACTGTGTCCACTGCACAACCCATTTAATATTGGATAATTTACATAATAAACGATCGGTAATCAATTATTACTCGAAAATTTGACACTTATTATCAAACAAAGGATCAATCGTACATTAAAACCTACATGTTGGAACACTGAAAAACAAAAGACGTAAACAATAAACAATGGTATATTATAAATATCTCTGGAAGGAAAAAGACTACAAAAAAAGGCTGAAAAATTCTGCTCGCGTGAGAGAATTTAATGTGAATGCCTCTGGGTAGTATTTCCAGAGATGAACTTAAGATAAGCCGCCTGGGAATGGAAGACTTTCTCCCGGGTATTGTGTAAACTGATGGAGCCGAGTGAATATGTAAAAACATGTGTATATCATTGTCCCCGATTGTATTATATTTTGTATAAAAGTCACTACGCAGCTATACAACTGTTGCAATGAATTCTATTTTGGCGAGAGGTTTTGTGTGCCTGCTATGTGTATACAGTATGTGTGTGTATAAGTATATATTTATCTGTGTATGTGCATGTATGTGTGTACTAACCTATTTGTGGTTGCGGGGGTCGATTCGTAGCTCCTGACCCCGCCTCTTCTCTGGTCGTTACTAGATCCACTCTCTCCGTGCTCCAAGAGCTTTACTGTACCTCTTCTTAAAGCTTTTGATGGATCCTGCCTCCACTACATCACTCTCCAGATTGTTCCACTTCCTGACAACTGTGTGACTGAAGAAATACTTTCTAACATCCCTGTGACTCATCTGAGTTTTCAACTTCCAGTTGTGACCTCTTGTTGCTGCGTCCCATCTCTGAAACATACTGTCACTCAACCTTGTCCATTCCTCTCAGTATTTTATATGTGGTTATCATATGTGTATGTGTGTGTGTGTGTGTGTGTACTCATCTATTTGTGGCTTTATGTTTCGAGTCACAGCTCTTGTACTCACCTAATTATATGTATGTGTGTTTGAAAAGAGGTATGGAAATGGTAAAGAAATCCCCCCGCCGCAGCCGCTAATAAAGACCTGTAATCAGCAGCCGCGGGGACGTTGGTCTCCAAAACCCTCTCTAGGTATCAATTACAATATTATTAATTTTCATTATTATTATTATTATTATTATTATTATTATTATTATTATTATTATTATTATTAACCACAGAAAGATACCAGCTATTGAAAGGTAAACTAAACTAAGCTTCATGTCAGTGTTAGGTCAGATTTGTCAGGAAACAGGATGAGTGTTTCCTGACGCGGGTCTTAGTTATATGATGACCCACAGTTGGAGCTTTTGGTCATCTGACCGAGGCCTTCCGCTGGCTTACCCGTCCACCCCTTTAAAATCAGGATTAATATTATAACCATTATTAAGTTTATGTTCATGATTATAACCATTACGAGTATACGTACATATGCCATTTCATCTCATTCAGAGATTTTATATTTATATGGTATACAGTGGACACGTGGGTATTATTAAAGTTGGCGAGTGACTCAGGACAACAGCTAAAAATGATCAAATGACGTTAGAAATATTGATTCAGATAAATTCTTTTAATATTTCCCAAAACAACGCCACATACAACGATGATTTTAACAGCCAAGGCGAATTTTTTTTTTTATTTCGTTCGAACGTAGCGAACACATTTTTCTTTCTCAGAGTGTCAGATGCACCACACAGATACTAATTAATCGAGTAGTTCTGGAAATACGTTTAATAACGCGTTGGAAAAAATGTACGTGTCATCAAATGCGTATTTTTTTTTCTAAATAGCGCCTTCAAATACGTTTTTAATGAACCGTGTCATCCAATTACGTACCTTCAAATACGATTTGTATCTATTTTGCACATAAAAAAAAGAGCCTTGCAATGGTCTACTTTTTTTATTTATTTATTTGCTATAGGCTTATTCGTTAGGTGAAAAATCCCCTGACCCGAGTCTCTGTCACATGAAGACATGGTCTATGATACAGGCACTCTGTCGGGGGTAACTAACTTAAACTATTTGTTTCTTGCACTTCCTCTCCCCCAACAATTCTTTCCGTCTCGCACCTGCTTTCTCTAACTCACTCTCCTCTCACCAGCTGTCTCTCCAACTCCCTCCTCTCGTTAGTTCTCTCCAACTCGCTCCTTCACTCACCTGCTCCCTCTCGTTAGTTCTCTCCAACTCGCTCCTTCACTCACCTGCTCCCTCTCGTTAGTTCTCTCCAACTCGCTCCTTCACTCACCTGCTCCCTCTCGTTAGTTCTTTCCAACTAGCTCATTCATTTACCTGCTCCCTCTCGTTAGTTCTCTCCAACTAGCTCCTTCACTCACCTGCTTCCTCTCGTTAGTTCTCTCCAACTAGCTCCTTCACTCACTTGCTCCCTCTCGTTAGTTCTCTCCAACTAGTTCCTTCACTCGCCTGCTCCCTCTCGTTAGTTCTCTTCAACTCGCCCCTTCACTCACCTACTCCCTCTCGTTAGTTCTCTCCAACTCGCTCCTTCACTCACCTCTTCCCCCTTTATGTCTCCTCAACTAACCTGTAATTCACCTCGACACCTGCCTCTGGGGCTCAAGATTCCGCAGTAAACCTCTAACTTTTCACTGTTTACAAAACCTTAAATTCGAGTTTGCCTTCCAATATAAAGTTTTCCTCGCGTTTGAACCTCTTAAAGAGCTTCCGATTCGCTCTTGGGGATTAAAATGTTGCTTATATTGAAGTGTAAACACAGAGAGTAGCGAAACAACGTACACCTTGATCGTACAGCAAAGTGGACGCATCCATTGGGATGTGGCGGTAATATGTAAGTTATAGCAAACTATCGTAGGAAGAAGCCAGTTAATGCTGATACCTTGAAGGTAAATGGTTGGCTGGTTATTGGGTGTTTAAACCTACTGAATACACGAGGGTTTATTAAGGCTGAACGTAACTTTTTACTATACCTGAGAAGAATACTTTCGTCCCAAAAATAGGGGTTAAAATCCCAAGAAATATACACCGAGAGAAATACACCTTTTTGGTGTGTACAATATTAATACGGGACAGTATTAACACGGGTTAATTTTTCGACGAACTGTAAACTATGGTTAGGTTAGGTAATATTCAGCAGAAATAGGACAAGTGCTTACTGACACGGGTCTTTAGTCATATGATGACCCGCCACTGGAGCTTTTGGTCATTTGACCGAGGCCTTCCACTGGCTTACCGGTCCACCCCTTTTAAAAATTACGGTCCTAGTTCTAACCATTTGTTTATTTGTTTGAGGCACTGTAACTGCTTGCACATTCTAGTGTAAAAACAAAAGATAAAGAATTAAGGATAGCACAGAACTATTTTGACGACAGTTTCAGTGCAGCTTGCCTTACTGCCAGTGTAACTTTAAACGCGATAATTCGTGATTGTCAGTGGTAGTCTTTGTAAAATTTACAGTAATGGCGTTTGTAGTGGACGTTAGGTCAAAGAAGGTCAGGTTACACCACCAGTCCTTCCTCATTCTCATTCCAACTGAAAAGATCAAGAAGCGAAACTCACTGATACCGGAGCACTGCCTTTGTTAATAGTTTTATTTCCTTTACTGATCTCCAGACGCCGGATGACACTGACTTGTAGCGTCCCTCCCTCAACGTGCACTATTATTATTATTATTATTATTATTATTATTATTATTATTACTATTATTATTCAAGAGCATACGTACACTGAGGGTGGGAGATTAATTCCTCTGTTTTAATTATATGTTTTTAACTATGATTTTTAAAGAGGTGGAGGGGTAAGCCAGCGGAAGGCCTCGGTCAGATGACGAAAAGCTCCAGCTGCGGTCATCATATGACTAAGAACCGCGTCATGAAAAACTTGTCATGTTTCCTGACAAACATTATACCTACCTATGTGTTTTTCAAGTTCTTTTAGTCTAACTTAATCTAACCTAACACACTAACTTTAACTTGTTTCAAGGATAGAAAAAAATCGTTGACATAACTCTGGAAAAAAATTGACATATCAATATGAGACTGTGTTGCCCTGTGACTCCCATACGTGTTTAGCGCAATTTATTTACTACTACTACTACTACTACTAATAATAATAATAATAATAATAATAATACAACATTCAACTATACACCGAGATGTGTATGTCTCTCAGTGTATATACACACTGAGAGGAGATTACTTAAATTCCTAATTTTGGGATTAAAGAATTCTAAACTGGTGGTGCATAGGTGACCCTCGTGTAGTCGACTGGCTTTATACACGATGTGCCAACCATTAACCAATGTCTTGCAACGAGGTAGTCGAGACAGAACAAAAGGCAACAACTCTGAACGTATATATCTGAACGTGTACAATTCGCTATACAAGAATAAACTGCTTTTTTCAGAGAAAGGTGATCAAGCAAGGTTTTGCAAGAACAGCAACGCATTCTCAATTCGTTTGAAATCCAGGAAAACTTACTTTTTTCCATCCAGATTTAAAACGTGAATGCTAAAAATAAAGATTTATCTACACTTTTTTAATGTTGCATAGCCACTACACGTATATATATATCGATCCTACAAACAACATGAGCCGAGCTAACTAGGCTTGTTTTATGTTGCGAGGACACTCGTGGCGGTTGTATGCTACTGGATAAATTTCAGCCTCCGGTAAGCCAGTGGAAGGCCTCGGTTAGATGGCCAAAAGCTTCAGCTGTGGGTCATCCTGAATCTTTCCTAACCTAACCTGAAGGTTTAGAAGAGGCTTGTTTCTCTCAGCGTATATATGCTAAGAGTTTACTTAAAGCTCTATTTAAGGATTAAATTTTTCTTGTCTGGTGGTAAAACAGCAACATTGAATCTTAATGACCCTGGTTTAGTAGACAAGTTTTATAACTCCCATTAAAACAACTGATAGCAAGACAAATTATCTTACAGAAAACGTTAACAATACTATGATCATTATACAGTTTAGGAAGCGTAATTAGTTACGATATTTCATTATGCGCTTCAGATATTTCAAATAAAACCATGTAGATAAACACTGTACCTGGTCCCTATACAGAAGCAATATTCTATTTATTTATTTATTTAGAAATTATATAGGATGAAAATGCTTGTCTCTTTCCCCCTTATTATAGGGAATGTTTGCAACGTTTTGCAATGATCTCGCCTCAATTTCACGATGATTTATTGTATAATAAAGCGACCTGACCAAACCTAAAATTACCACTAATAAATTCTGGTCTGTTTAAATCGTTGATTACTATTATTATAATCATGGAGCGCTAAACCCGTAGGATTATGCAGCGTATGTGGTGGGGGATGGAAGGTATTCAGACTAAATTCAGGGAACCGGAGCACAGATCCAATTCCCAAGATCAAGAGCACCTCACCAGCATCAAGGAACCTCCCTTGAGGGGTGAAATCGTTGAGAAACTGAGGAACTTGCGTGTATTAGGAAACGACTGGTGTGGGCGTGATAGTTGTACACAGCAGTGTACTACTGATGAAAAGTGACTAGCACGAAGAGTATGTCTGAGTTTATATACATCGAAATGTGTACCTCCCTCTCTCTCTATGTATCGAAAGGTGTATATCTCTCGGTGTACAGGTTAGGTTAGATAAGGTTTGTCAGGAAACAAGACAAGTGTTTCCTGACGCGGGCCCTAGTCATGACCCGCCACTAGAGTTTCTGCTCATCTGACCGAGGCCTTCCGCTGGCTTACCGGTCCACCCCTTAAAAATTGTGATCATAAATATAACCATTTAGTGAATAAACAATAATTTAATTTCGCCTCCTTATATATATGGTATCAAGCCACCAAACAAGTAAGGTATCCAGTATTGGCCAATATTTAACATATCTGCCTGCTAGGAAGGCGTTAGGATACATTACTAATATAATAACTTAGCAATTCTTATGTTCTGCATCCACAGTCCACAACCAAATTTAATACAGCCAGTGTTACTGGCTGGAAATTTCATGTAATATATTCAAGAACTGTATGTTCACATAATTTAAGGTCCAGGTGTGTGAGTCTGGGAGGTGGGAAGGTGGGCCTCGAAGGAGTGACATTGCTGCAACCTGGTGTTCCTCGAGTCCCACTTGTCTCCGAGGTACAACTATAGCAGTAAGTGAAATGCTAACTCAAGATTGTACCTGTGAAATTCACGCCTATGATTTTTCAAAAGGATATTGCTATTTAATTTATGAAAGCGTATCCAAATGTGCGTGTTTGTGTGTATGTGATTCTGTTTGACGTTTAATCATTTATCTGATCAGGCAGCCAATCATCGTTGTGTTCATAAGAATAGCGATAATTAACAGCATTGTTCAGGGTATAACTGTATTTCCTCGTGGATAAACAAAGACTTCTTTCCTTGGTATATCGATATACCCAACTAATTTGTAAATATTTCACCAAGTCTCATCCCAAGTAATGTACTAGGAGTGAACAACGCTGTTACCTATTTAGGAAATCTAGTTCATAACCTCTACTTAGGAACATTCTTTCATAGGGAATCAGCGTCTATTGTCACCACCTCCACATCGACACCTCGTCACCACCTACACATCAATCAATCGTGCAACATGATTTTCGCATCGTGCCACCAATAAAGGTCACAGTATAAGAACGTGAGAGGAATTCCTGAATGAGAGTCGTTCTAGTATTGATCTACGGCGCCCAGCAGGAGTGCAGGAGGATGTTATTGTAGTGGTGAGAGCAGAGGAACCGGGGTGGTGGCGATGGTGGTAGCTCGTGTTGGTGGTAGGAAAGGGTGGTGGTGGTGATTGCTTAAACGTACATACAGGTAAATGAAAATAGTTGTGGCAATGATAGTGGTGGTAGTTCTGGCTGCAAGTGTAATACTGATACTTGTTTTAGTGATGTAAGTGCTGGTGGTGAAGGTGAAGCTAGAGAGATAATTAGCTTCAAACTACCACATAGAATAAGCTGAAATTCCTTTCAAAAAGGAAGGGTTGGGGGGAAGGGGAAATCGGCTTACGATTCAGTGAATTAGAGCTGCCTTCTCCTTCTTAATTATGAAAAGCAAATAATGTAAATACATATTCAGATGATAATGAAATGTATACATTCTGAAGTGTGTACACTGAAAGTAACTGTGCACAAGTTAGGTAAGAGTCATCAGTAAACAGGACAAGTGATTCCCGATTCCCACCGGAGCTTTTGGCTATCTGACTGAGGCCTTCCGTTGGCTTACCGGCATACCCCTTCAAAAATTCAAGATTCCATATAAACACGTGAAGGGCTACATTTTTTTCAGTTTACTTTGATTTAGAGTTCATAGTACTGTAATCCCAATACGTTAGTACCAGAGAGCGAAACATTTTCGATTAGTAGTGAACAGGTGACATGTAGCCTTAATGATCCTCGTGTATCAATAGGCTTTAAGTCCAATTAACCTACCATCCGTCACTAAAATACGGTGCATTATATACAAAAGGTTCAATTATGATTTGAGTTTGGACGTAGAGGAGGTAATGAATCTAACTGAAGGGAAAAAAATATGTATATTTTTTTCTTAACCTCAGGGAATGAAAGTAGCACTAGTGGACGGATGATTGAGTCTTTAATCAGAGCCTCTAAGAGGAGGGTTCAGCCAGTACATTGGTCCGGGGCCCAGCTGTGAATCTCTGAAGGGGCCCCATAGTCATAGACGTTTTATTTTGATTTTTTTTTTTTTTTTGGCAATTTCAACTATTTTTAGCTTATGAAGAAAAATAATTATGTAAAATTCACTTAGACTGGGGGCCTCAGCGTGTCCCCAGGGGCCTTAGCCTGCCCCCAGGGGCCCCAAAGCAGTCTTGTTCCACCTTGCAAAATTTCTCAAGGAGGCCCTGACTGTAATACACAGAGTGACCCACACTGATGGAATATCGAACCTCCTTCACTTCATGCAATAACACACACGGACGGAGGCTCTAGCTTCTCAAACTTGTACTGGATAACCTTCACGCACCGAGTAATAAATCTTAAACACTCCTTCCACAGTATGACCCTCACGGAAAGAGGATCACCGAACATTCTTTACACTGACTCCACACATAACAACGCAACAACAATGAAACATAAATAATGTCTTGTTATACAAACTCATAAGGTAAAATGCAAAACACGAATCATTGTAATGAATCAAAACACCTGACGTGACACCCAAGAACAAAAGGAATCATTAATCACAACAGAGCAAATAATGCAGAATTATTACACAACAGAAAAGATGGGTTACTCTGAGTCTTTGTCACAACAGACACACCGGTGCTTTTCTAGTCAGGAAAATGTGTCATGATACGTCTTTGGTAAATTTGTTAGGCAAGAGTTGTAAGGAAATAGGACAAGTGTTTCCTGACGCGGGTCTTAGTCATATTATGACCCACAGCTGGAGCTTCTGGTCATCTGACCGAGGCCCTCCGCCGGCTTACCGGTTCACCCTTTTAAAAATTATGTTAGTGAAAGGAAGTTTAGGTTAGGTTAGGTTCGTCAGGAAACAGGACAAGTTAGTGAAAGGAAGAGGGAATTAAGGGGTGGAATACGAGGACTGAGGATCTCGTGGCTTACCTCTCCACCACTTTAAAAATTATGGTTATGATTATAAATAATTTTAAATAGATGACCAGCTTAGTGATAATTTAAGAACTGCTGACTTAGCGGTGGTGCTAGGGTCTCACCCACCCCCACACACATAAATACATATATATATATATATAATATATATATATATATATATATATATATATATATATATATATATATACAAAACAACCACTGTGAAAGAACAGAGAAATTCCAAGTGCTTTCGCGACTACTCACATTATCAAGGAACAATAAAAGTAATGCATCAAAAGTGTTCTCTTTCTTATGTGTCGCGCATCAGGTGTTGCCTTGTTGTGGGATGTGATAGTGAGGTGTTGTCTAGACCCTTTATATGCCTTCCATTGATGCTTTACTTTCATTGCTCCTTGATAATGCGAGTAGTCACGAAAGCGCCTGGAATTTCTCTGTTCTTTCACAGTGGTTGTTTTGCATATTCTGAAATCACCTGTTTACTGTGATCTTATTGCATATATATATATATATATATATATATATTATATATATATATATATATATATATATATATAATATATATTATACAATCATAAATTATTGTGGAAATTTCGGAGTCAACAAATATATTTAATTCGGCAGGAATGTAAAGAGGGATCCACACAAATGATGGCAAATAAATATTTGATATTAATTGAACTGTATGATGAGTTTTTAATTACGAAATTGGTTGAAATATGTGATTTGAGCTGAACAGTGAATTATATGACATACGATCTGTATATGTTTATTAGATCACAGTACACAGAGACGCTGATATGAAACATTAATAAATAAACTTGTTGGCTAAATTCGTGCATTGATAATGGAAATACAACTTGAACGTGGAGTTTATTATTGCTGGTACAATCTGTCAGTTCATTGACTTAATTCCTCCCCTGTCACTCTTTGATCCAGAGGTACTCCTTTTATCTTTTTTACCCCCTTTTCCCATGCATTTTCCATCGAATAAACGTGAATTTCCTCCGGTCATCCGGTAGTTTAAACAGCGCGTGTGGGGGAGATAACCAACACCCTAAGAGACTTGAGTACATTCTGCACTGTGTGGAGACTGACACAAGCTGCAGAATGACCTGTTGATTGGTAGAGCGTTCCGCTCTGCGTGGAGCTTTATTAGTTTATGATGGACATGACAGAGCCGAATGTTGTGCCCAACAACATTACGGTCGAGATCATCTATGAAAAACTGAATTAAAAGTTCTCACCGCCGTTGCTGAATTAGAAAGTAACTTTTCTGAGCGTTCGAAGCTACGCCACTGAGGGTTTTGGAAGTTATTGGAGCCATCCAGGATGTTAAGAATGAGTGCAACAACTTTGGTCATAGGTGTTACCCTCTGAAAATCCCTATGACGCTGCGAGATGTTTATGTCTCTCAGTGTATAAATGGTTAGAGCTTACTTTAATTCCTCCTTTAGTGATTAAAGTATTATTGACTAATAATGAACATGAAGACTTAAAGATCCTCGTGCAGTTGACAGATTTCAAATTCCATTAGCCTTGTCTGTCTTCAACATTATTTGCAGTAAAATATCCCATCCATGTCATATACTATCAGATTTAACTCGCCCGTTTATGCCATGTTGACTCGTTATTGTCTTTTAACTATAAGTTTGTTTACGCTAGACTGACCAAACCTAGCCTAGAACAGAAACATTTTGTGAAGAGGTTTCGATCGGGGAGAAAATCGAAGAACTGCAATGCGTGCTTGAACGCTCGTCCATTTTACAGGACAACTGAATGTATCTAAAGGGGCCTCCATTGTGTCCTCTTCCGTAGACGTCTCCCCTCACGGAAGGTTCCTTGATGTTGGCGAGGGGCTCTTGATTTAGGGAATTGGATCTGTGCTCCATTTCCCCGAATTAAGCCTGAATGCCTTCCACATCCCCCCAGGCGCTGTATAATCCTACGGGTTTAGCGCTTCCCCTTGATTATAATAATAATCCGTAGACGTCTATGGTTTCACAGGGACAAGCCCTACTAAATTTAACAAGCTACCCAGCAGAAAAAAAGTCACCAAGTCCATCTGTCCAGCGTAAGTAAGACTCACCAGGTCCTGGTATCTCCTTGTTACTCAACAACTGCTCTTCCTGTTGATGTAGTAATAAACAGCTAAGTGTTAATAACCGGATGTTAATAGGTATCTCAATGTTGATAAACTAGTTCCTGTGTCCCGCCTCTCATAATCTTTCCCTCCCAGTTGCCTGAAAGCATTTCCACAAAAGCCTTTTTCCTCTCTCCCACTTCCCTTCATTCTGTCTCCCCTCTTGCATTCTCCATTATTGTTACTGCCTCTTTTAGTGGAGTACCATAAATATATTGCTAAGTCCTGGCAATGAAATGAGTTGAGCCAATGTAACAGCTCTTTGATTTTTAAAATACGTATATAGAAGAATCTGAGTGTGTGTGTATATAAATATATATATATATATATATATATATATATATATATATATATATATATATATATATATATATATATATATATATATATATATATATATATATATATATAGTCTTCAGGGAAGTTACGGATAACTGCTGCTGCTACTGAACATGCAACACTGTCATTAACAACCAAATAACTTCATTAAACCACTGATGACTGGATCGTCCTCATCACCAAATCATTACACAACCACACCCTCATCACACGACAGCTTATACAACAACCTTAAATACACTCAAACTACTCAACCACGCTCACCACCAGCATCAACCACACTCACCACCAGTACCAACCACCCTTACCACCAGTATCAACCACGCTCACCACCAGTACCAACCACGGCCTCCCCATACAAACACACACCACCATCCTCAACAACAATACCCTCTCCACACAATTCCACTACTAACAACACTCTCCCCCCACAAAACTAAGGTAATCGCCACCAGTACCGATCACATCGACCAGCGCAATCACACCAAACCGCCACAAGTCAATGAACATCAGGAAGACAATCTCGGGGGGACAATATTTGCCGAGGGTTTCATTGGCAAGCAATATATTGGCCCGACTACCAGTTTAATTGTTCCCATGTTGACAATCATGCCTCTGTCTGGCTGGATTTTGTTCTATAACACCAGCTTAGGCGTAATTTAGCTGGGAAGACAGTAAAAGTTTAACATTAAGGGTGAACTAAAGTAACTCCTAGATGTATCGAATTATTTGTGTGTTTTGTATTCACATACGCTATTGTAGACGCTTTCCTGGTTACAGTTTTTGGAATTACATTTTTCTGATTACCTCAATTATCTATTCGTGATTATTTCTTTGTGATAATCGCTCAGGAATGATTTTTGTTGATAATTCTTATTAATTACATATGTGATTATTTAGGCGTGACACACACACACACTTAACCACTCCACTGACTTTAGAAAGGCTTATTAGAAGGTTTAATGAAGCAAGTCCATAAACCATACCCCCGGCCGGGATTGAACCCGCGGTCATAGAGTCTCAAAACTCCAGCCCGTCGCGCTAACCACTAGACCAGCTAGCCACAATAAGATTCATCCAACTAGGTATATTTCTACACCATAGGAAGGTTAGCACAGGCACCTCTGTGACCACAAATGCAAGTTTTTACAGACGAATCTCCAGCTAGCGTGGCCGTGACGAACTCTAGCTCAAGTCCCTTCACTGCCGTCAACATGACTTAAGAAATCGTAATGACACGATTGCAAATAAACCATACCCCCGGGCCGGGATTGAACCCGCGGTCCCTAGAGTCTCAAAAACTCCACCCGTCGCGCTAACCACTAGACCAGCTAGCCACAATAAGATTCAACCAACTAGGTATATTTCTACACCATAGGAAGGTTAGCACAGGCACCTCTGTGACCACAAATGCAAGTTTTTACAGACGAACCCTCCAGCTAGCGTGGCCGTGACGAACTCTAGCTCAAGCCCCTTCACTGCCGTCAACATGACTTAAGAAATCGTAATGACACGATTGCAAATAAACCATCCCCCACCCCCGGGGATTGAACCCGCGGTCATAGAGTCTCAAAACTCCAGCCCGTCGCGCTAACCACTAGACCAGCTAGCCACAATAAGATTATTTGCAATCGTGTCATTACGATTTCTTAAGTCATGTTGACGGCAGTGAAGGGACTTGAGCTAGAGTTCGTCACGGCCACGCTAGCTGGAGATTCGTCTGTAAAAACTTGCATTTGTGGTCACAGAGGTGCCTGTGCTAACCTTCCTATGGTGTAGAAATATACCTAGTTGGATAATTTTTATTGTGGCTAGCTGGTCTAGTGGTTAGCGCGACGGCTGGAGTTTTGAGACTCTATGACCGCGGTTTCAATCCCGGCCGGGGGTAGGGTTTTTTTGGGCAATCGTGTCATTACGATTTCTTAAGTCATGTTGACGGCAGTGAAGGGGACTTGAGCTAGAGTTCGTCACGGCCACGCTAGCTGGAGATTCGTCTGTAAAAACTTGCATTTGTGGTCACAGAGGTGCCTGTGCTAACCTTCCTATGGTGTAGAAATATACCTAGTTGGATGAATCTTATTGTGGCTAGCTGGTCTAGTGGTTAGCGCGACGGGCTGGAGTTTTGAGACTCTATGACCGCGGGTTCAATCCCGGCCGGGGGTATGGTTTATTTGCAATCGTGTCATTACGATTTCTTAAGTCAAGCAAGTCCATGGTTGAGACAAATATAATTAAATCAATGATTATTATAATCAAAATGAAGCGCTAAACTTATCAGGGATAATTAAATGAAGATTAAAACAAAAAAGTACTGACTGCAATATGAATATGAGTTCTGGGTTTTATAAATTATATTAATTTATAATGAACAGAATTTGCGAGAATTTTAAACTATGTCTGACACATCACTCTCAAAAAACATACAAGTGACCTGATTAAATCTTTAAACACTCAACGCTGACTGAGTAGAGTCGATTACTGGGAACATCACGACGGACTTCGCCAAGGAAGGTAAAAACATTGTTGGGGATAGCCAGATTAGGTACATGGATAGGGCATTCTGCTTGAAGGATAGGAGTAGGAGGCAGAGTGTGTGTTTTCCTGGGGCTGGGATGGAGGATATTTTTAGCCGTCTGGATGACATGAGAGGTAATAGGAGCAATCCTATTATCTGTCTCAGTGCTGGAGGCAACGATGTTGGCAGACATAGGAGTGAGGACCTGATTAACAGGTATAGGTCAGCAATAGAGATAATTAGGAGGAAGGGTGGGAACCCTGTCATATGTGGTATTTTGCCAAGGAGAGAAGTTGGAAATGAATGGTTGTCCAGAGCAATTGTGTCAATTGCTGGCTGGACAAATACTGTAAGGAAAATGCGGTAACATTCATTGACAACTGGGACCTCTTCTATGGCAGAAATGACATGTATGCCAAGGATGGGGTTCACTTATCTAGGTGTGGGGTGGGAGCACTGGCCAACGCAGTGGAGGGAGCTGTTAGGTCTTTAAACTAGGAATAGTTACTGGTATGGGTTTTGGCGGGAAAAAAATGAAGTCGCAGTGTAGTAATATGAGTATTAGGAGAACTAGTAATAGGCAAAATGAGATGGATATTGGAAAGCCAGTGGCACTAATTGACAAGGACATTAATAGGTTTAGTGAAATAACAGAAAGGAGCAGGAAGGGTAAAGAGAAAGGAGGGTCCTTAAATATATATTACACAAATAGTCGTAGTGCTAGGAATAAGATGGACGAGTTGAGACTAGTTGCTAGTGCAGGTAACATTGATGTATTTGCCTTAACTGAGACGTGGTTCAATATGAAAAATCGGGACATGCCTGCGGAATGTCACATTCAGGGATTTAAATTGTTCCAAGTAGAAAGAAGTATAGGGAAGGGGGGTGGGGTGGCATTGTATGTCCGAGATCGCTTGAACTGTTGCATAAAAACGGGTATTAAGTCTGAAGCAACACATACAGAGTCTGTTTGGATAGAATTTTCAGAGGGGCATGAAAAATTTATTTTAGGTGTGATATACCGTCCCCCAAACTTAGATAGGGACCAGGGGAGACTACTATGGGAGGAAATTGTTAGGGCCACAAGGCACGATGATGTAGTAATTCTAGAGACTTTAACTTTAGTCATATTGATTGGAATTTCTTGACTGGGAATTTAGAATCATACGACTTCTTAGAAGTAGTTCAGGACTGTTTTTTAAAGCAGTTTGTGACAGAACCTACAAGGGGTAATAACCTGCTTGACTTAGTTCAGGCAAACAATAAATCCCTTGTTAATAATTTTGAAATTTCAGAGGAACTGGGTGCTAGCGACCACAAATCAATTACATTTAGCATTGAATGGAAGTACGATAGTAGCGGTAACTCAGTAACAGTCCCAGATTTTCGCTTAGCAGATTGCGATGGGCTTAGAGAACACTTATCATCTGTTGACTGGGGTAACGAAGAGAGCTATCAATATGACAGTTTTCTGAACACTATACATGCTGCTCAAAGAACGTTTATCCCGTATAAAGAAATTAGATCAAATAGAAATGACCCAAAATGGATGAATAATAGGCTCAAATATTCTACTAGGCATAAGAAAGGAATTTATAGACGTATCAAAAGAGGTGAGGGTCATCTTATGAATCAGTATATTGACATTAAAAGGGACATTAAAAAGGGGATAAGAAAAGCTAAAAGGGACTATGAAATTAAAGTTGCTAGGGATTCTAAAACTAACCCAAAAAGCTTTTTCCAGGTCTACAGAACAAAAGTTAGAGATAAGATAGGTCCCCTTAAAAATAACTATGGGCATCTTACTGACAAAGAGAATGAAATGTTCTCGATTTTAAATAATTATTTTCTCTCGGTTTTTACACAGGAAGACACTAACAATATTCCAGTAATTAATTTTTATATTGGGCCAGAAGAAGATAAATTATGTAACATCACAGTCACTAGTGAAATGGTTGTGAAGCAGATAGACTGAAGGAAAATAAGTCGCCGGGTCCTGATGAGGTTTTTTCAAGGGTTCTTAAGGAATGCAAAATGGAACTCTGTGAACCATTAACTAATATTTTTATTTATCTCTTCAAACAGGTGTAGTGTCTGATATGTGGAAGATGACTAATGTAATTCCTATTTTTAAAACGGGGGACAAGTCGTTACCGTCAAATTACCGCCCAATAAGCCTGACCTCAATTGTAGGCAAATTACTAGTCAATTATAGCTCAGATTATAAGAAGCCATCTCGATAAGCATAGCTTGATTAATGATACTCAGCATGGATTCACAAGAGGCCGGTCTTGTCTAACTAATTTATTAACTTTCTTCAGTAAAGCTTTTGAGGCTGTTGACCACGATAAAGAATTTGATATTATTTACTTAGATTTTAGTAAGGCTTTTGACAGAGTTCTACACCAAAGACTGTTAAAGAAAGTGGCAGCTCATGGCATTGGGGGAAAAGTGCTCTCGTGGATCGAGTCATGGCTCACAGACAGGAAGCAGATAGTGTCCATAAATGGGGTTAAATCCGAGTGGGCATCTGTAACAAGTGGCGTTCCACAGGGATCAGTGTTGGGCCCGTTGTTGTTTATAATATATATCAATGATCTTGATGAGGGAATTGCTAGTGATATGAGCAAATTCGCCGATGACACAAAGATAGGTAGGATAATTGATTCAAACGCAGATGTTAGGGAACTTCAGGAGGATTTAAACAAGCTCTATTCTTGGTCAGGAAAGTGGCAGATGCAGTTCAATGTAGATAAATGCAAGGTTCTGAAGCTCGGGAGTGTCCATAACCCTAGCACTTATAAGTTAGATAATGTAGAACTTAGCCATACAGATTGCGAAAAAGACTTGGGGGTTATGGTGAGCAGCAACCTCAAACCAAGACAGCAGTGATGAATGGTTTGAAAAACCGACAAGTTGAAGATTGAGACACTTATGCAGCATATGGGAATCTTTATTCAGGAAACGTTTCGCCACACAGTGGCTTCATCAGTCCAATACAAAGAGGAAGGCATAAGGAGAGGAGGAGTATGAGGTAATCAGTCCCTCAACCTGGAGTCGATGTGTTCAGTCCATCAATCTTGTAGAATGTACAGCATAGGGCCGTACACGTGGTTTATATACTGTAGTGAGGTGAGGTGAAGCAGGCGGAGGCGGGGTCATAGTGGTACCATCCACTAGTCGAAGTAGGTCTTCGTCCAAAGGTTGAACAAGTGTTGAAGAATTCTTTGTAACAAGATCCCATTATGCTGCAGTGTCTGACAGTTGTGATGAATGGTTTGAAAAACCGACAAGTTGAAGATTGAGACACTTATGCAGCATATGGGAATCTTTATTCAGGAAACGTTTCGCCACACAGTGGCTTCATCAGTCCAATACAAAGAGGAAGGCATAAGGAGAGGAGGAGTATGAGGTAATCAGTCCCTCAACCTGGAGTCGATGTGTTCAGTCCATCAATCTTGTAGAATGTACAGCATAGGGCCGTAGACGTGGCTTATATACTGTAGTGAGGTGAGGCGAAGCAGGCGGAGGCGGGGTCATAGTGGTACCATCCAGACACTGCAGCATCATGGGATCTTGTTACAAAGAATTCTTCAACACTTGTTCAACCTTTGGACGAAGACCTACTTCGACTAGTGGATGGTACCACTATGACCCCGCCTCCGCCTGCTTCACCTCACCTCACTACAGTATATAAGCCACGTCTACGGCCCTATGCTGTACATTCTACAAGATTGATGGACTGAACACATCGACTCCAGGTTGAGGGACTGATTACCTCATACTCCTCTCCTTATGCCTTCCTCTTTGTATTGGACTGATGAAGCCACTGTGTGGCGAAACGTTTCCTGAATAAAGATTCCCATATGCTGCATAAGTGTCTCAATCTTTAAGACAGCAGTGCATAAGCGTCCGTAATAAGGCAAATAGATTATTGGGATTTATGTCAAGAAGTGTAAGCAACAGAAGTCCAGAGGTCATACTGCAGCTTTATACATCATTAGTAAGGCCTCACCTAGATTATGCAGCTCAGTTCTGGTCTCCATATTACAGAATGGACATAAATTCGTTAGAAAACATTCAGCGTAGGATGACTAAATTAATACATAGCATTAGAAATCTTCCTTATGAAGAAAGATTGAAGACTCGTAAATTACATTCACTTGTTAGACGAAGAATGAGGGGAGACATGATCGAAGTGTATAAGTGGAAGATAGGTATTAATAAAGGGGATATTAATAAGGTATTGAGGATATCTCTCCAAGAGAGAACCCGCAGTAATGGATTTAAATTAGACAAGTTTAGATTTAGAAAGGACATAGGAAAGTATTGGTTTGGAAATAGGGTAGTTGATGAGTGGAACAGTCTACCTAGTTGGGTTATTGAGGCTAGGACTTTGGGTAGTTTCAAATTTAGGTTGGATAAATACATGAGTGAGAGGGAAATAAATGGTATAAAATACCGACACAATGGCAATATAAACACAAATGCAGTATAATGTGATCCTTTATTGACTACGTTTCGCCCACACAGTGGGCTTTTTCAAGTCACAAACAGAACTACCTGGGGTGGAAGGAACGCGAGTATTTATAGTCCAGCTGAGGTCAGGTGAAGAATGCTGCATCTGATGATGTACCGAGTGGGGTTATAGAGTCTAAAAACTTGGGTAGCTTGGAAAGGAGATTGGATAAGTTGTGAGCAGACCTTCTACAGTGTTCTTATGTGGGATAGCGATGAAGAAGTTTCTTGGCAAGTGGTTCAGCTATGTTATAGAAGCCACTATTCTGGTTGAAGTTGTCGGATAGGGAAATGAGTGATGATTCCAGGATTCTTCGGTATTGAGTGTTGTCTTCTGTGGCGATAAGTCTTGAGTTTCTGTAGTTTATCAAGTGGTTGTGTGAATTACGGTGTTGTACGCAGGCATTCCTTGTGTCGTCAGACCTGCTTGCGTATTGGTGTTCTGAAATACGTGTTTGGAGGTCCCTTGATGTTTCGCCCACGTATAACTTGTTGCAGTCATTACAAGGGATTATGTGATGAATGGTTTGAAAAACCGACATGTTGAAGATTGAGACACTTATGCAGCATATGGGAATCTTTATTCAGGAAACGTTTCGCCACGCAGTGGCTTCATCAGTCCAATACAAAGAGGAAGGCGTAAGGAGAGGAGGAGAATGAGGTAATCAGTCCCTCAACCTGGAGTCGATGTGTTCAGTCCATCAATCTTGTAGAATGTACATTCTACAAGATTGATGGACTGAACACATCGACTCCAGGTTGAGGGACTGATTACCTCATTCTCCTCCTCTCCTTACGCCTTCCTCTTTGTATTGGACTGATGAAGCCACTGCGTGGCGAAACGTTTCCTGAATAAAGATTCCCATATGCTGCATAAGTGTCTCAATCTTCACAAGGGATTATGTATACCCCTGCAGAGGATGGAGGCTTGTCCTGCCTACTACTGGTGATGTCCTTGATGGTCGTGGTTGTGGAGGTAGATACTTGGAATGATGTTTTGGCAAAGATGTTGGAAACATGTTTGGCAATGGAGTTGGTGGGAAGGACTATGTATCTCTTCTCGGCAGTGTCTTCTCTGGGTGTGTTGAAGATGTTTAATGCTCGCCGTCTGCAGTCTCTGATGAAGTGACGAGGATAGTGGAGTTTAGAAAATATTTGTTCAATTATAGTGCATTCTTCCTCAAGGAACGCGTTGCTGCAGATTCTGAGTGCACGCAGGAAGAAGCCTATAATTACACCACGTTTGGTTTTGGTGTCGTGGTGAGAGTAGAAGTGGAGAAGATCGTTTTGGTTTGGTGGGTTTCGATAGACTTTAAAACGAAGTTCGTGGTCAGCTTTGCAGAGCAGGACATCAAGGAAAGAAGAGTGTTGTCGACTTCTTCTTCAAGTGTGAACTGGATTGAAGGCTCGACCTGGTTGAGCTTGTCTTGGAGAGCTTGAACGTTGAAGCGTTTAGGAGTTATGAGGAGAATGTCGTCAACATAACGGAGCCAAGTGACAGACGAAGGAATAATGGTGGAGAAACGTTCGGCTTCTAGATGTTCCATGTATAGGTTCGCCAGGACTGCACTGAGTGGCGAACCCATGGGTAGTCCAAAAGTCTGCTGAAAGAGGTGATTTTCGAAAGAGAAACACGTAAAGCCAACACATAGTTCAACAAGGTCGATGAAATCGCTGGCTGGAATGGGAATATCAAGTGAATCGTCAATTTTTCTGCGCAAGAGATCGATGGCTTGTGTAGTAGGTACTTTGGTGAATAGGGAAGTCACGTCAAGGCTGGAAAGTTTCTTGTTCCTGATGTTGATGTTGCGAATGCGATTGACATAGCTGAACCACTTGCCAAGAAACTTCTTCATCGCTATCCCACATAAGAACACTGTAGAAGGTCTGCTCACAACTTATCCAATCTCCTTTCCAAGCTACCCAAGTTTTTAGACTCTATAACCCCACTCGGCACATCATCAGATGCAGCATTCTTCACCTGACCTCAGCTGGACTATAAATACTCGCGTTCCTTCCACCCCAGGTAGTTCTGTTTGTGACTTGAAAAAACCCCCCTGTGTGGGCGAAACGTATCAAAAAAAGGGTACATTTTAAATG
>NC_069406.1:61512528-61540967 GCF_026875155.1 Cherax quadricarinatus | reverse complement strand
TTTTAAATAATGACCAGCTTAGTGATAATTAAAAAACTGCTGACTTAGCGGTGGTGCTGGGGTCTCACCCACCCCACACACAAAAATACATATATATATAGACAGCAACCACCCGGGGAAGTACTACCGTCCTGCCAGATGACTGTAAAACCCAAAAACCTGTAACTGTTTTGCTTTGATGGTTAGGATTGCTGGTTTCTTTTTTCTGTTTTCAAAAACACGCTAAGATAACAGGGATACTTGCTACTCCTACTTACACTTTGGTCACACTTCACAGACACGCACATGCATATATATATATACATACATCTAGGTTTTTCTCCTTTTTCTAAATAGCTCTTGTTCTTTTTTATTTCTTCTATTGTCCATGGGGAAGTGGAAAAGAATCTTTCCTCCGTAAGCCATGCGTGTCGTATGAGGCACTAAAATGCCGGGGGCAATGGGCTAGTAACCCCTCTCCTGTATAAAATTTTACTAAAAAAGAGAAGAAGAAAACTTATAAAACTGGGTTGCTTAAATGTGCGTGGATGTAGTGCGGATGACAAGAAACAGATGATTGCTGATGTTATGAATGAAAAAAGTTGGATGTCCTGGCCCTAAGCGAAACAAAGCTGAAGGGGGGTAGGAGAGTTTTCAGTGGGGGAAATAAATGGGATTAAATCTGGAGTATCTGAGAGAGTTAGAGAAAAGGGAAGGGGTAGCAGTAATTGTTAAATGATCAGTTAGGGAAAGGAGAAAAGAGAATATGAATGTGAAAAATTCAAGAATTATGTGGATTAAAGTAAAGGTTGGATGCGAGAAGTGGGTCATAATAAGCGTGTATGCACCGGGAGAAGAGAGGAATGCAGAGGAGAGAGAGGAGATTTTGGGAGATGTTAAGTGAATGTATAGGAGCCTTTGAACCAAGTGAGAGGGGTAATTGTGGTAGGGACTTGAATGCTAAAGTAGGAGAAACTTTTAGAGAGGGTGTGGTAGGTAAGTTTGGGGGGGCCAGGTGTAAATTTATAATGGGAGCCCTTTGATTTAACTTTGTATAGAAAGGGGTTTAGTTATAGGTAATACATATTTTATGAAAAAAAAGGATAAATAAGTATACACGAAAATGATGTAGGGCGAAATGACAGTAAATTTGTTGGGTTTTGTATTGGTAGATAAAAGACTGTTGAGTAGACTTCAGGATGTACATGTTTTAAGAGGGGCCACAGATTTTATCAATCACTTTCTAGTTGTAGCTACACTGAGAGTAAAAGGTAGATGGGATACAAGGAGAATAAGCATCAGGAAGAGAGGGGAAGGTTTATAAACTAAAAGAGAGGCAGTTAGGGTAAGATATAAACAGCATTGGAGGATAGAGGGGCTAATGAGAGCATAGGCAATGGGTCGAAGAGGTATGGGGTAGGTTTAAAAATGTAGTGTTAGAGTGTTCAGCAGAAGTTTGTGGTTAAGGAAAGTGGGTGCAGGGGGGAAAGAGGAGCGATTGTGGAATGATGATTAAAGAGAGTAGTAAGGGAGAAAAAGTTAGCATATGAGAAGTTTTTACAAAGTAAAAAGTGATGCAAGGAGGGAAGAGTATATGGAGAAAAAAAGAGAAGTTAAGAGAGTGGTGAAGCAATGTAAAAGAGAGCAAATGAGAGAGGGGGGTGAGATTTTAAATCAACAAATTTTGTTGAAAATAAGAAAAAGTTTTGGAGTGAGATTAACAGTTAAGAAAGCCTAGAGAACAAATGGATTTGTCAGTAAAAATAGGAGAGGAGTTATTAATGGAGAGTTAGAGGTATTGGAAGATGGAAGGAATATTTTGAGGAATTGTTAAATGTTGATGAAGTAGGGAAGCTGTGATTTCGTGTAAGGCAAGGAGGAAAACATCTTGTAGGAGTGAGGAAGAGCCAGTTGTGAGTGTGGGGGAAGTTCGTGAGGCAGTAGGGAAAATGAAAGGGGTAAGGCAGCCGGGGTTGATGGATAAAGATAGAAATGTTAAAAGCAGGGGGGGATATAGTTTGGAGGGGGTTTGGGTTTCAATTATTTAATAAATGTATGGAAGAGGGTAAGGTACCTAGGGATTGGCAAGAGAGCATGCATAGTTCCTTTTTATAAAGGCAAAGGGATAAAAGAGAGTGCAAAAATTATAGGATAAGTCTTTGAGTGTACCTGGTAAAGTGTATGGTAAGTTTATAAATTGGGAAAGAATTAAGAGTAAGACGGAGAATAGGAAAGCAATAACAAGGAGGCTTTAGGAAAGGTAGGGGGTTGTGGACCAGGTTTTTTACAGTGAAACATATAAGTAACATATTTAATAACTAAAGAGGTTTTTGTGCTTTTTGGTTTTGGAAAAGGCTATGACAGGGTGAAGGGGGGCAATGGGCAGTTTTTTTTAAAGTGTATGGTGTAGGGGTAGTTAACTAAAAGCAGTGAAAGTTTTTACGGGGAATTTGGGGCTCAAGTTAGATATGTAGGAAAAGGGGGGAATTTTTTTCCCAGTAAAAGTAGCCTTAGAAAAGGGAGGGTTGATGTCACCGGGGTTTTTAATTTTTTTATAGAGGGTTTGTAAGAAAGAAAAATTGGAGGGTTTGGCAAGAGGGGGGATTAAAAGATAAAGAATCACCCCAAAAAGGGGAGTTGTCACGCTCTCTTTGCTATACACTGTCCCTTTTGGGAGATTCTAAAGAGAATTTTGCAGAATGGGGATAAATTTTGGTGGGTGTGCAAAAGAAGAAATAAAGGTGATACAGGAAAAGTAAGGTTTGAGGAAAAAAAAAGATTAGTGAGAAAAATTGAATATCAATTGGGGGAGAGGTAGGGGAGGAAACGATTCAGATTTGGGGGAGTGGACGTGTCACGGGGGGTCTATGAAAGATGAGTGAATCATAAAATTTGATGGGGGAAAAAGAGTGTGGTGCCTTGGGATCTGTGGACAAAAACTTTGTCCTTGGGGGCAAAGGGGGGAATGTTGAAGAAGTTTTCCCAAGCTCTTAAGGGGGTGAAGCTGGTGATGAATTTTGCCCGAGGAGAAGGGGGGAGGCAGTGGAGATGTCATGTCTGAGGGCAATGTTGGGGTGAATATAATGCAGAAAATTTCGTATTTTTTTGGGAAGTTAGGAGGAGGGCGGGTTCCAAAAAACTTTTGTCCAGAGGGTGGGGAAAGGGGTTTTGGGGGGTTCGGAATTAGAGAAAGGGACGAAACAAATGACTTCAAGAGTGTATCAGTCTGTAGTGGAAGGAAGGCGGGGTAGGGGTCGGCCCAGGAAGGTTGGAGGGAGGGGTAAAAGGGTTTTGGTGCGGGGGGCTTGGATTTCCAGCGGGCATGCGGCGTTTTTGATGGGATGAATGGAGACAAATGGTTTTTAATACTTGACGTGCTTTTGGAGTGGGGAGAAAATAACTTTATAAGGGGTTCGGGGAAAAAACCGGCACCGGGATTTTAGTCCTGGAAGGAAGACATGCCTGCACTCTGAAGGGGGGGTTTTTAAATTCATTTTAAAAAAAGTAGTGTAAAGCCCCCTTCTGCAAACATGATGAGTGAATATGGGAAAGTTTTTCTTTTTCGGGCCACCCTCCTTTGGGGGAATGGCCGGGTGTGATAAAAAAAAAAAAAAATAAATAATTAAATATAATATATAATAAAAAAAAGGAAATGGACAAGTTTTCCTACGCGGTTTTAGCAAATTATGACCCACACGGGGAGCTTCGGGGTCACTGCCGAGGCCCTCCGCGTCAGGGAGGCACTCCCCAGCAGCTCAAACTGTTCCTGGACAGGTTTCCCCTACTGGCACAACAAATCCTCCGGAACATCATAAAATTAAAAGACATGGAAAAACCCGGGGACTCTCTTTAAACCCCACCAAATGTAAATAGTTTCTACCAATCACATACCAGAATATTTACCGTTTTACCAGGAGCACGAGCCATTGATCCAGCCAATAGCATTTCCCCCTGGGTTGCTCCTTTTGGGTCCAATGCCATCGATCTGATCCTAAAAAAAAAGTTCAGACCTCCGGACGATAAAGCGGGATAAAAAGACATTGACACACCGATGCCTTTCCCACTCCCCAGGTGCCTGAAACCCCCAAAACTTCCCTTTTTTTCTGGATCTCCCATCTTCAGCAGTCCAAAACCCAAAGGAATATGACTCCCCCTGAAGGCCATGCTAGAGAGTGTATTAAAATTTTTCCCCTTGACATGGACAGGGTTGCAACCCCCTTTCCCGGCAGGCTTGGGGGGCTGGAGTACGCAGATCCCCCAGATTGCTCACCAGTTTCCTATCCTTTTCCATTATCAAACGATTATAAGAAATTTTTCCTGACCCCCTCATGCCAGCAAATGAAAAACCTGTATGCAGTCCTCACCAAATGGGAGACTTTGCTGCCCAGCACCAAAACCCTAGTGCACACGGCCACAACATCAAGGGGGATACCCCAATTGCTGAAAAGGTCTTCCCAACATCTCAGGCGCAACATCGATGGGGGAATTGCCCGTCTCCCCGTGAGTGCACCTCACTCCGGGACTTCCCCCAAACATTTTCCAATGGCAATGGGAACCGACTCGACCCAAACCCCCGTTTGCAGTGGCTCGCCCTTGCTGCCCCAATTACACAGAATTTGTGATTTGCGGCGAAGTGCAAGCAAAACCAATACGGTCTACAGTCTTTTAACTGTTAAAAACCAAGGGCTGGCATGAAAGACACAATGGGGTCAACGACATCTTTAAGAAAACCCTTGGTACACTGGATGCCCTCCGAGAGGAGCCACGATCATTGCAGCAAACATACCCACAACCCAGCAAACCGCCCCCGGGATCCCCATCTATCCTGGAAAAGGCAATTTTAGATGGGACTAAACCTGTGTGTCCACCTGGCTGAAAACCTAATCCACCATGTGGGGCGACAGGGAGGAGCTGCGACCACAGGGGGGAGACAAGACAGAAAGTACGGGGACATTACCAAACAGTATAAATTTTGTCCCAGGGGGAAAGACCGGGGGCAGGGAAAAAAAGCCACACTTTCCTTTAAAAAATTTGGGTTTCCCCAGACCATCGACACCCCCGGGACCCAGGGCACCATTTTCATTTTTCCGCGCCTCAGCGTCCCATCCAGAGGGAAATCTTCTGCATACTTGGTTCACGCCCCCGGGGGACTGGAGGGAAATTCATCATCTTTGATACTTGTGCCATTGTTTTAGTTCATTTTTTTTTTCTGTAAATGTTTTTTGTTTTTTAATAAATTTTTTCACATAGAAAAAAAATTAGGGGGGGTGGGAAAAAGAAAAATTCAAACGGGCCCGGGGGAACCCTTTGGGTTTTTCCCTGGGGTATTTATTTGCTTCTCTGAGGATGAGGGTCCCCTTTTCCATTAAAGTGGTACTTCCCTATATAAATAAAATATATATATATAATATATTATTATATTAATATATATAAATATATATATAAAAATATAATATATAAAAAACAAAACAACCACTGTGAAAGAACAGAAAAATTTCCCCAAGTGTTTTCGCGACTACTACTTTTAAAGGAAAAATAAAAGTAATGCTCAAAATGTTCTTTTTCTTATGTTCGCGCATCGGGGTTTCCCTTTTTTGGGTGTATAGTGGGGTTTTGTCAAACCCCTTTTTAAAACCCTTTCCTTGATGCTTAAACTTTCTTTTGCTCTTGAAATGGGGAGTAGTCACAAAGCCCGGGAATTTCTCTGTTCTTCACAGGGGTTTTTTTTTGCATATCTGAAATCACCTTTACTGTGATCTTATTGCATATATTTTAATTTTATATAATATTAATATATATAAATATATATATTATATATATTTTTATATATATATATATATATATTTTTTTTATCAATCAAAAATTTTATTGTGGAAATTTGGGATAAAACAAATATTTTTAATTCGGCGGGGAATGAAAAAGGGGGATCCAACAAATGATGGAAATAAAAAAATTTTATATTAATTGAACTGTATGATATTTTTTTTTACGAAATTGGGGTTAAATATGTTTTGAGCTGAAAAGGATTATATACATCATTGTATATTTTATTGATCACAGTACCAGAACGCTAAGAAACATTTAAAAAATAAACTTGTTGCTAAATTTGGCATTGATAAAGAAAAAACAACTGAAAGGGAGTTTTTTTTATTGCTGTACAATCTTTCCCGTTCATTGACTTAATTCCTCCCCTGTCACTCTTGACCAAGGTTTCTCCTTATCTTTTTACCCCCCTTTCCCTGCATTTTTCCCTCGAATAAACGGGTTTCCTCCGGTCACCCATTTAAAAAGCGCGTTGGGGGGATAACCAACACCCTAAAGACTTAGTACATTCTGATGTGTGAGACGACACAAGCTGCAGAATGACATTTAGAGCGTTCCCCTCTGGGGGAGCTTTATTAGTTTTTATGGACATGCAGAGCCGAATGTTGTGCCCAAAAACATTACGGTCGAGACATCTATTAAAAAAAGAATTAAATTCTCACCGCCTTGCTGAATTTGAAAATAACTTTTCTGACGTTCGAAACACCCCCCTAGGTTTTGGAAGTTTTTGGGGCCATCCAGGGTTTAAAAGAGTCAAAATTTTTGGGCAAGGGTTTCCCTCTGAAAATCCCCATGACGCGCGAGTTTTATGTCTCTCAGTGTATAAATGGGCTAGAGCTCATTTAATTCCCCCTTTAGTATTAAATATTATTGACTAATAATAACAGAAGACTTAAAAAACCCCGTGCAGTTGACGATTTTAAATTCCTTAGCCTTGTCGTCTTTTAAAAATTATTTTTCAGTAAAATATCCCCCTCCATTATATACATCAATTTTTCTCCCCTTTCCATGTTACTCTTATTGTCTTCTAACTAAAGTTTTGCGCTAGACTACCAAACCTAGCCTAGAACAAAAAAATTTTTGTGAGAGGTTTTGATCAGGGGGAAAACAAAAACTGCAATGCGTGCTTGAACGCTCGTCCCTTTTTCAGGACAACTGAATGTTCTAAAGGGGCCCCATTGTGTCCCTTCCTAGACGTCTCCCCCCACGGGAAAGGTTCCTTGATTTGGCGAGGGGCTTTTATTTAGGAAATTTGGGTCTGTGCTCCATTCCCCCAATTAAACCTAATGCCTTTCCCCATCCCCCCCCGGGGCCCTTTTAATCCCACGGGTTTAGGTTCCCCTTTATTTTAAAAAATAACCGTAACGTCTATGGTTTCACAGGGACAACCCCACTAAATTTAACAACAACCACAGAAAAAAATACCCAATCCATCTTCCAGCTAAATGACTCACCAGGGCCCGGATCTCCTTGTTTCTCAACAAATGCTCTTTTCCCTTTGAGAAAAAACAGCTAAAGGGTTAAAAAACCGGATGTAAAGATCTGAAGTTTATAAACTATTCCTGTTCCCCCCCTCTCAAATCTTCCCTCCCTTGCCTGAAAGCTTTTCCCCAAAAGCCTTTTTCCTCTCTCCCACTTCCCTTTCATTTTGTCCCCCCCCTCTTCATTTTCCATTTTTGTTATGCCTCTTTTAGTGGAGTACCATAAATATATTCTAATTCCGGGTATAAAAGATTACCAATTAACACTCTTTGATTTTTTAAAAAAACGTATATAGAAGAATCTGAGTGTGTGTTATATAAATATATAAATTAAAATATATATATATATTAATATATTATATATATTTTATAAATATATAATATATATATATATATTATATTATATTATAGTCTTCAGGGGAAATTACGGGGTAACTGCTGCTGCACGAACATCAACACGTCATTTAAAAACCAAAAAACTTCATAAACCACTGAGACGGCCTCATCACCAAAACTTACACAACCCCACCCTCATCACACGACAGTTATACAACAAACCTTTAAAAACACTCAAATACTCAACCACGCTCACCACCAGCATCAACCCCACACCCCACCCCAGTACCAACCACCCTTTCCCCGGATCAAAACCCGCTCACCACCAGTACCAACCCCGGCTCCCCATACAAACACACACCACCCCCCTAACAACAAACCCTCTCCACACAATTCCCCACTAACAACCCTCCCCCCCACAAAACTAAGGGAAAAGCCCCCCATACCGTCACATCGACCAGCGAATCCACCAAAAAACCCCCACAAATCAATGAACATCAGGAAGACAATCTCGGGGGGGCAATATTTGCCGAGGGTTTCATTGCAAGCAATATATTGGCCGACTACCAGTTTAATTGTTCCCATGTTGACAATCATGCCTCTGTCTGGCTGGATTTTGTTCTATAACACCAGCTTAGGCGTATTTTAGCTGGGAAGACAGTAAAAGTTTAACATTAAGGGTGAACTAAAGTAACTCCTAGATGTATCGAATTATTTGTGTGTTTTGTATTCACATACGCTATTGTAGACGCTTTCCTGGTTACAGTTTTTGGAATTACATTTTTCTGATTACCTCAATTATCTATTCGTGATTATTTCTTTGTGATAATCGCTCAGGAATGATTTTTGTTGATAATTCTTATTAATTACGTATGTGATTATTTAGGCGTGACACACACACACACTTAACCACTCCACTGACTTTAGAAAGGCTTATTAGAAGGTTTAATGAAGCAAGTCCATGGTTGAGACAAATATAATTAAATCAATGATTATTATAATCAAAATGAAGCGCTAAACTTATCAGGGATAATTAAATGAAGATTAAAACAAAAAAGTACTGACTGCAATATGAATATGAGTTCTGGGTTTTATAAATTATATTAATTTATAATGAACAAAATTTGCGAGAATTTTAAACTATGTCTGACACATCACTCTCAAAAAAACATACAAGTGACCTGATTAAATCTTTAAACACTCAACGCTGACTGAGTAGAGTCGACTACTGGGAACATCACGACGGACTTCACCAAGGAAGGTAAAAACATTGTTGTTGTTGGGGATAGCCAGATTAGGTACATGGATAGGGCATTCTGCTTGAAGGATAGGAGTAGGAGGCAGAGAGTGTGTTTTCCTGGGGCTGGGATGGAGGATATTTTTAGCCGTCTGGATGACATGAGAGGTAATAGGAGCAATCCTATTATCTGTCTCAGTGCTGGAGGCAACGATGTTGGCAGACATAGGAGTGAGGACCTGATTAACAGGTATAAGTCAGCAATATAGATAATTAGGAGGAAGGGTGGGAACCCTGTCATATGTGGTATTTTGCCAAGGAGAGAAGTTGGAAATGAATGGTTGTCCAGAGCAATTGTGTCAATTGCTGGCTGGACAAATACTGTAAGGAAAATGCGGTAACATTCATTGACAACTGGGACCTCTTCTATGGCAGAAATGACATGTATGCCAGGGATGGGGTTCACTTATCTATGTGTGGGGTGGGAGCACTGGCCAACGCAGTGGAGGAGCTGTTAGGTCTTTAAACTAGGAATAGTTACTGGTATGGGTTTTGGCGGAAAAAAATGAAGTCGCAGTGTAGTAATATGAGTATTAGAAGAACTAGTAATAGGCAAAATGAGGTGGATATTGGAAAGCCAGTGGCACTAATTGACAAGGACATTAATAGGTTTAGTGAAATAACAGAAAGGAGCAGGAAGGGTAAAGAGAAAGGAGGGTCCTTAAATATATATTACACAAATAGTCGTAGTGCTAGGGATAAGATGGACGAGTTGAGACTAGTTGCTAGTGCAGGTAACATTGATGTATTCGCCTTAACTGAGACGTGGTTCAATATGAAAAATCGGGACATGCCTGCGGAATGTCACATTCAGGGATTTAAATTGTTCCAAGTAGAAAGAAGTATAGGGAAGGGGGGTGGGGTGGCATTGTATGTCCGAGATCGCTTGAACTGTTGCATAAAAACGGGTATTAAGCCTGAAGCAACACATACAGAGTCTGTTTGGATAGAATTTTCAGAGGGGCATGAAAAATTGATTTTAGGTGTGATATACCGTCCCGCAAACTTAGATAGGGCCCAGGGGAGACTACTATGGGAGGAAATTGTTAAGGCCACAAGGCACGTGATTTTAGTAATTCTACAGATTTTAAACTTTAGTCATATTGATTGGAATTTCTTGACTGGGAATTTAGAATCATACGACTTCTTAGAAGTACTTCAGGACTGTTTTTTTAAAGCAGTTTTGTGACAGAACCTACAAGGGGTAATAACCTGCTTGACTTAGTTCTGGCAAACAATAAACCCTTGTTATAATTTTGAAATTTCAGAGGACTGGGTTTACTAGCGACCACAAATCAATTACATTTAGCATTGAATGGAAGTACGATAGTAGGGGTAACTCAGTAACGTCCCAGTTTTTCGCTTTAGCAGATTACGATGGGCTTAGAGAACACTTATCATCTGTTGACTGGGGTAACGAAGAGAGCTATCATATGACAGTTTTCTGAACATTTATACATGCTGCTCAAAGAAGTTTATCCCGTATAAAGAAATTAGATCAAATAGAAATGACCCAAAATGGATGAATAATAGGCTCAAATATCTACTAGGGCATAAGAAAGGAATTTATAGACGTATCAAAAGAGGTGAGGGTTCATCTTATGAATCAGTATATTGACATTAAGAGGGACATTAAAAAGGGGATAAGAAAAGCTAAAAGGGACTATGAAATTAAAGTTGCTAGGGATTCTAAAACTAACCCAAAAAGCTTTTACCAGGTCTACAGAATAAGATAAGATAGGCCCCCTTAAAAATAACTATGGGCATCTTACTGACAAAGAGAATGAAATGTTCTCGATTTTAAATAATTATTTTCTCTCGGTTTTTACACAGGAAGACACTAACAATATTCAGTAATTAATTTTTATTTTGGGGCCCGGGAAGACGATAAATTATGTAACATCACAGTCACTAGTGAAATGGTTGTGAAGCAGATAGATAGACTGAAGGAAAATAAGTCGCCGGGTCCTGATGAGGTTTTTTCAAGGGTTCTTAAGGAATGCAAATGGAACTCTGTAAAACCATTAACTAATATTTTTATTTATCTCTTCAAACGGTGTAGTGTCTGATATGTGGAAGATGACTAATGTAATTCCTATTTTTAAAACAGGGGACAAGTCGTTACCGTCAAATTACCGCCCAATAAGCCTGACCTCAATTGTAGGCAAATTACTAGTCAATTATAGCTCAGATTATAAGAAGCCATCTCGATAAGCATAGCTTGATTAATGATACTCAGCATGGATTCACAAGAGGCCGGTCTTCTCTAACTAATTTATTAACTTTCTTCAGTAAAGCTTTTGAGGCTGTTGACCACGATAAAGAATTTGATATTATTTACTTAGATTTTAGTAAGGCTTTTGACAGAGTTCTACACCAAAGACTGTTAAAGAAAGTGGCAGCTCATGGCATTGGGGGAAAAAGTGCTCTCGTGATCGAGTCATGGCTCACAGACGGGAAAGCAGAGAGTGTCCATAAATGGGGTTAAATCGAGTGGGCATCTGTAACAAGTGGCGTTCCACAGGGATCAGTGTTGGGCCCGTTGTTGTTTATAATATATATCAATGATCTTGTTGAGGGAATTGCTTTTGTGATATGAGCAAAAATTTGCCGATGACACAAAGATAGGTAGGATAATTGATTCAAACGTAAATGTTAGGGAACTTCAGGAGGATTTAAACAAGCTCTATTTTGGTCAGGAAAGTGGCAGATGCAGTTCAATGTAGATAAATGCAAGGTTCTGAAGCTCGAGAGTGTCCATAACCCTAGCACTTATAGTTAGTAATGTAGAACTTAGCCATACAGATTGCGAAAAAGACTTGGGGGTTATGGTGAGCAGCAAACCTCAAACCAAGACAGCAGTGATGAATGGTTTGAAAACCGACAAGTTGAAGATTGAGACACTTATGCAGCATATGGGAATCTTTATTCAGGAAACGTTTCGCCACACAGTGGCTTCATCAGTCCAATACAAAGAGGAAGGCATAAGGAGAGGAGGGAGTATGAGGTAATCAGTCCCTCAACCCGGAGTCGATGTGTTCAGTCCATCAATCTTGTAGAATGTACAGCATAGGGCCCTAGGGCGTGGCTTATATACTGTAGTGAGGTGAGGTGAAGCAGGCGGAGGCGGGGTCATAGTGGTACCATCCACTAGTCGAAGTAGGTCTTCGTCCAAAGGTTGAACAAGTGTTGAAGAATTCTTTGTAACAAGATCCCATGATGCTGCAGTATCTGACAGTTGTGATTTAATGGTTTGAAAAAACCGACAAGTTGAAGATTGAGGACACGTATGCAGCATATGGGAATCTTTATTCGGAAACGCTTCGCCACACAGTGGCTTCCAGTCCAGTACAAAGAGGAAGGCATAAGGAGAGGAGGAGTATGAGGTAATCAGTCCCTCAACCTGGAGTCGATGTGTTTAGTCCATAATCTTGTAGAATGTACAGCATAGGGCCGTAGACGTGGCTTATATACTGTAGTGAGGTGAGGCGGAAGCAGGCGGAAGCGGGGGGCCCTAGTTGTACCATCCAGACACTGCGAAACATGGGATCTTGTTACAAAGAAATTTTTCAACACTTGTTCAACCTTTGGACGAGACCTACTTCGCTAGTGGATGGTACCACTATGACCCCGCCTCCGCCCTTCACCTCACCTCACTACAGTATTAAGCCACGTCTCGGCCTATGCTGTCATTCTACAAGATTATGGACTGAACACATCGACTCCAGGTTGAGGACTGATTACCTCATACTCCTCCTCTCCTTATGCCTCCTCTTTGTATTGGCTGATGAAGCCCCTGTGTGGCGAAACGTTTCCTGAATAATAGATTCCCATTATGCTGATTTAAGTGCTCAATCTTCAAGACAGCAGTGCATAAGCGTCCTATAAAGGGAATAGTTATTGGGATTTTATCAAGAAGTGTAAGCAACAGAAGTCCAGAGGCCCCCCTTTGCAGCTTTATACTCATTAGTAAGGCCTCACCTGTTATGCAGCTCAGTTTGGTTCCATTTAACAAATGGACATAAATTTTTAGAAAAATTAGCGTAGGATGACAAATTAAACTAGCTTTAAAAAAAAATTTCCTTTGAAGAAAGATTGAAGACTCGTAAATTACATTAAATTGTTAGACAAAAGAATGGGGGGAGACCCGATCGAAGTGTATAAGTGGAAGATAGGTATTTAAAAAGGGGATATTAATAAGGTCTTTTAGGTATCTCTCCAAAAGAGAACCCCCAGTAATGGATTTAAATTGGGCATGTTTAAATTTTGAAAGAAAAAATAGGAAAGTATGGTTTGGAAAAAAGGGTAGTTGAGAGTGGAACAGTCTACCTAGTGGGGGTTACTGAGGTAGGACTTTGGGAGTTTCAAAATTTGGTTGGATAAGTCATGAGGGAGGGGGAAATAAATGGTATAAAAAAACCGACACAATGGAAATAGAGACACTTATGCAGCATATGGAATTTTTTATTCAGGGGAAAAATTTTTGCCCACAGTGGCTTCATCAGTCCCCTACAAAGGGGTAGGGTAGGAGAGGAGGAGAAGAGGTAAACAGTCCCCCCAAACCCGGAGTCGATTTGTTCGTCATCAATCTTGTAGAATAAACAGCATAGGGGCCCTAGACGGGCTTATATACTGTAGTGAGGTGATTTTAAAACAGGGGAGGCGGGGTCATAGGGTAGCATCCACTAGTCGAAGTAGGCTTCGTCCAAAGGTTGAACAAGTGTTGAAGAAAATTTTTTGTAACAAGATTTCCCCGAGCTGCAGTGTTGAAGTTGTGATGAATGGTTTGAAAAAACGCAAGTTAAAGATTGAGACCTTTGCAGCATTGGGAAATCTTTTCAGGAAACGTTTCCCCACACGTGGCTTCATCAGCCCAATACAAGAGGTAGGGTACGGAGGGAAGAAGGGGGGAAAATCAGTCCCTAAACCCTGGAGTCGTGGTTCGCCCATAAATCTTGTAGAATAAAAAAAAAAAAAAAAAAACAAGTTGAGGGGACTGAACACATCGACTCCAGGTTGAGGGACTGATTACCTCATTTCCCTTTCCTTACGCCTACCTTTTTGTTTTGGGGATGATGAAGCCTGTGTGGCGAAAACGTTTCCTGAAAAAAGTTCCATTGCTGCATAAGTGTTCAATCTTCAACTTGTCGGTTTTTTAAAACCATTCATCAAAATGTCAGACACTGACATATGGGTCTTGTTAAAAGTTTCTTAAACATTGTTTAAACCCTTTGGCGAAGCCCTACTTCGATGTGGATGCTACCATATGCCCCCGCCTCCCCTGTTCACGTCACCTCATACAGATATAAGCCACGTCTCGGCCCTTTTTTCTTTTTTTTTTTACAAGTTTGATGGACTAAACACATCGACTCCGGGTTTTGAGGGACTGTTTCCCCTCATTCTCCCCCTTTCCCTTACGCCTCCCTCTTTTATTGGACTGATGAACCCACTGTTGTGGCGAACTTTTTCCTAAATAAAGTTTCCCCATATGCTGCTAAGTGTCTCAATCTTCAACTTGTCGGTTTTTCAAACCATTATCAAAGGAATATAAACACAATGCAGTTAATGTGATCCTTTTTTGATACTTTTCCCCCACACAGGGGGTTTTTTCAAGTCACAAAAATGTTTGTTTGTGACTTAAAAAAACCCCCACTGTGGGGCAAAAACGTGTAAATAAAGGATCCTTTATATGCATTGTGTTTTATTTCCTGAGTGGAGGGGTTGGTTTTGAGTGGGACTTGCCCTCAGAGTTATTTCTTGGGTGCATTAAAAAATTGGGTGGGGCAAATTTTTTTTTGTGGGTGTTTTTAAAAAGGGGACCTGCTGTATGGGCCGCAACCCCTGCTGCAGTGTTCCTCCTTTTTATGTTTTGTGAGGTTTATTTTTAAATTTAATTATGTAGTAACAGTAGTGCATACCTCTTGTTTGCTTTTAAATGATACTGTCTGTGTTGGTGATTTGTGTTGCAAGTATAGTAGGCGTCAAGTACATCACCGCATTATCTATGTCCAGATTTTTACTTAAGTCATCAGCTGTGCCTTTGTTTCTTCCTGGCAGAGTCTTGCGTCCGCCTTGAATGAGATCGAAATGCCTCAAACAGAGACGATGAAAGGGTACGCCTGTGTTCCCAAGATCCAGGGGGCATTTGTGAACGGAAATGGGCACAACTCGTTTCACAGAACCAGCCCTCAAGACCCCGACGGTGCTAAAACCCTCACTATCGCCGCCCCCACACTATAAAACGCAACAGGGAAAAACTACAAATTTCAACAACACGGCATACATGATATTTAAAGAAAACCCCAACCCAAACAAACAGGAGTCAATGATTTCATGTCTACCTTTCTCACCCAAAAACATGACATTCCTAGGTACGGCGTCACTCACACTTCCTTCCCCTATATAGAAAAGTTTTCATTTGAGTTAGAAGTGATCAAGGTCCCAGGACCGAAACTTTTTCTAATAAATTGTCTAGTTTTTGTTTACGTGTTTTTCTAAACCAATTGTGGGATTTATTCCCAAGGTTTATCCCATCCCGTTATACAAGAACTCAGACGGAGGGCAGGAAGAAAATTTTCCCGAACTGCTAGTATTCAGTGTAGTTTTGCGTGGGTCACCCAAGGGGTTTATCTACTAGAACCAAGTCGGCGAAATCTCACATTTTTTTTGTCAATCCAAATCCCCCACCACCGTCGGATGACGGGAAAGTGTAGATCAGATTAGTCTTGAGGAAATGGCGGGCCGACTCCCCTATCCTTGTCAGACGGAAAGGGAAAATGTTAGCGTCCGTTTATGGAAACCTTTTTCCCCTGTTTCACGTGTTTTTTTTTTTTTTAAAGGGGAAGGTGGTTGTGTGTATTCAATGATTTTTTAATGTTTTTGAAACTGCGATTGTGGCAATGTAGGAAAACACGTTAAAAACACAAACCGCCACACCCAGGAGAGACGAACGACCCTTGAAACCCACAATTGGGTGAGTACACCCGATAAGTTATGGAGCACGGAGAAGAGTGGGCCTAGTAGCAATCGCGAAGGGGGCTGGGCAGGAGCTACGAATCGACCCCTGAAACCCACAAATAGGTAAGCACAATACAGACGTAGCCAGAGTTGCAGGCACAAACTGAGATTTTAGGCGCAAAGCGAAAAGAAACAACCCCGAAACTTAAAAGTTGCAATGAACCAAAAGATGTAAGAGATAACTCTCAGTCGGACTGTGAGAGTTCTGAATTCTGAACGATTGAACCACATGGGGAAAGGGCAGTGGGGGCCCAAAACGCAAACATGCTTAAAAAGCAGAAGCCAAATTTGAATTCAGGGCTGGGGCCCAAGAGCTAGATTTCATTCCCCCCCCACCCCCGCAGACACAAACCCCCATTTCCCCTAGGGAAAATATACCATAATTTCAAAAATGCTAGTGAACCTGGGGATATGTTCCCAAATTTTTTTTCGGGGTTTTATGTAAAAAAAAATAAATTGCCCCCCTTTTTTTCATTGGGTTTAACGTGGATTTTTATTGTATGACCTTTTTATTTATTGCTGTTCATTTAATGCATCAGAGAAAATTGTTAAATTTTCACGAATTTGGAAGCGGTTGTATAGGGAGGTTCCCCGGCACCCCGTAACTGTGTTAGTTGTACGATATTAATATTTACTTGGAAAAAATTTAAAAGGACGTGTTCATTTTTGGGGTGATCAGAGTGTGACCAACACTTGTCACTGTGCGATAAAAACAACAAAAAAAGAAAAAATTAAGTTTTAATTTAAAAATTTTTAAAGGGGGGGAGGGGGTAAGCCGGTGGAAGGCCCTCAGTCAGATGCCAAAAGCCCCCAGCTTTTTGGCGTATATATGCTAAGCCGGCGTCAAAAAACACTTTCCGTTTTCTGATGAATTTACCTAAACTAACTTTGTCTGTGATAGGCCAGAATGGCCATTTGAAGAGGCCTTCCTTTGGTTTTCCCGCTCTAATGAAAAAAAATATATTATTCATCAGATGAAATTCTCAAGCTTCTCCACGATAAAATCCAAATAAGATAAGATATTGTAAACTAAAGGGGAAGCTTGGTAAACTAAAATAAAATATGGACACTAAAATAACAAAAATTTAGTAAAAAATATAAACAGAGACTAGAAGACACGATTAAAAAAAATTAATTATAGAAAGTGGAATTGTAAAAAAAACAAAAGATATTAAAAAGAAATTAGCATACTTTAATACAAAAATACACTTCAAAGTAAAAAAAAATTTAAACCCCAGCTGTACTTTTCAAACCTTGAACGGGACGTGTGCATTTTAAAGTTTGCTTTAATCTTTTTTAAAATGTTATAACAGTGTGTACAGACTTCCTCCTGTTAATTGGTTGGATTTAATTCATTAATAACAAAGATTAACTCGGGGGAAAAATTCTTAAAAGAGATGTATGTACAAGATTTTATTTTTTACCTTCGATAAACAAAAGAGGGGGAAAAGGGCGTTCAAACCTTTGGGTCGTAAATTGACAGCCCTATGCTCTACTGCCTAGGAAAACCCCAGGCTTCAACACTTATTACTTCTAAATCCTTCCCATTGGAGGTTTGGGTTACCCTGAACAAATTCCCCAAAGGGGGTGGTACCCCCCCCCCCCCCTTGGGGGAGGTGGTGGAAAATCCAAGGGGCGGTGTGTTGTAGGTGTTTTTGGGGAGTAGGGATGTGGTTGGGAGCTAGAGGGGAGGCGCTTTAAAAAAGTCGGGGAAGCAGGCCCTAAAAGGGTAGAGCGTGGATTATTATTATTTATTTCAACAATTTTGAGTGGTGGCGGAAAACTGATCTTTAATACCCCAGGTACACTCGGCAGATTTTCCCCCTTCCCCGTTCATAAAATAACTAAATTAAAAAAGGGCTTAGGGGGGATGTGGAGAGTATCTCCACGATAGGAAAACTGCGGTTTAAGGGCTGAAAGGGATGAAAGAAAGAGGAAAGTAAAGTTTGAGTTGGTAAGGGGGTGTGTTGTGTGCGGTTTCCCCATTGCACTAGACACTGGTCTTTTAAATACGGGAAAAAGATTCACATGAAAATATCTCTGGTTCGTTTTTCGTGGAGTTTGTTTTACCTCCCACCCTAGACTTCTTCCGGCCCAGCACTCGTTAGAGTTTTTCACTGTTAAAAAATGTTACCTACAGATTATTTAACCCCTAATTGTAGGTGTTCCCCTTTCCCCTTGCCATCAAGGTTACCCAGGGCTGGGTATACCTGTGCATTAGTTCTTCTTTTGCCCCCATGAAAGAAACTCCCCACAGGCTTAAACATTATCTTTAACAAAAAATTTTGAAGTCATTCGTACATAGACAAATCTGTTGTGAGTAAAAAAGTCCTCCTTGAGCAGGACCAAGTTTTGCCTTGTAAAACTTGTACAAGTAGTGTGTTAAGTTCAATTATCTCTGTTTTAAAATTTAAAATTTTTTTACTACCCACTAGTTAAGATTTGCTTCAGAGGGACTTTAACATTTATATCTGATAAAGTCCCCCTAACTCTCCAAGACAGTTTAAGGCGGTTTGTCGTGGGGCAATTTTCCATTTAATTTTCCCAAATGCAATTGTTTTTATTATTACTTATAAGGGGAAAAAAGGGAGCGCCAAGCCCGTAGGGCATATAAGGCCCAGGGGAAAGGGCAGATCCCCAAATTCCGTGAAATAAACTCTTGCCGAGCATCAGGGCACCCGTGATGTACACCAAACACATTGGCCCCGAGCAAGGGTTTTTACTCAAGACTTTGGTGATGATAGTGTAGGGCGAATTTTCTTCCCTTCCCTTTCCTTTTCTTAATCTTTATTTTTCTCGTTGCGTTGATTTATTTAGTTATTTTCGTGCTGCCCCTTTTCATCTTTAATTAAATTCTTGCGGTTCCTCACGAAACCTTTACAATCTCTCTCCCCTCTCTCTTTGGGAAGGTTGCATAAAAGACCAACTTTGCCTCACCCAACGGTGCAATATTGGCGTGCACCTTTGCTTTCACTCGCTCCGGCCCCTTCACTCGCCTCTCACCCGCCTTTCCCTCTCAAGATTCCTTACTCCCCCCTCACACCCGCCGGTTTACTTTAACGTTTTAAAAAAGGATTAAAGTAGCGCTTTTTTTTTTTTAATTTTAGCCATATGAACCTCGGAATTAAAACTGAAAAAATATATCATTATTGACGTATTAATTTAGAAAAAAAAAAAGCAAATAAAATTGAGTTGAAATTAAAATTTCCCCGTTGTGATATGGGTGTGATGCTGAGTTTACCCAAAAAGTTAAAGAAGTTGGCAGTTACTATTGGATATATTTTTTTTTTTTATCACCTGGCCCATTCCCACCAGGCAGGGTGGCCCGAAAAAGAAAAACTTTCACCATATTTCCCCATCCTGTTTGCCAGAAGGGGCTTTAATACAGTTTTTTAAACTGCAACATTAAAAACCCCCCCTTCAGGTGCAGGCACTGTACTTCCCATCTCCGGACTCAAAATCCGGCCCGCCGGTTTCCCTAACCCCTTCATAAATGTTACTTTGCCCACACTCCAACAGCACGTCAAGTATCAAAAAACCATTTGTTCCTTTTGCTCCTATCAAAAACGCTCACGATGCCTGCGGGGGTCCAAACTCCCCGCACCAAAAACCTCCTTTCCCCCTTCCCCCAACCTTTCCCAGGCCGCCCCACCCTGCCTTCCTTCCTACGACTGATACACTCTTGAAAATCCTCTCTTTCGCTCCTTCTCTTACATGTCCGAACCCCTCAACAACCCCTTTCCCCAGCCCCCTGGACAACAGTTTTGGTAACCCGCACCCCTCCTCTTCCCAAAAAACGAATTCTCTGCATTTTTCAACCACACTTGCCCTCGACTGACATTCCCTGCCCCAGCCTTCTCCCCGCTGCAACATTCCACCCATGTTCACATCATATAAGAGCGTTGGTAAAACTATCTCTCAACATTCCCCTCTTTGCCTCCAAGGCAAAAATTCTTTGTCCCACAGCTCCTAAGGCCCATCACCCCTTTTCCCCCCCATCAATTCTATGTTTCCTCATCTTTCACAGACCCATCCGGCCCGTCCCCCCCAAATAGAATACATTACCTCCTCCATACTCTCTCCCTCCAATCTGATTCCAATCTTTCTCACCTAAAATTTTTTTTTATCTCATAACCTTTTCTTCCCTGTATTCACTTTTAATTTTTTCTTTTGCAACCCTCCCAAATTCATACCAATCTCTGCAACTTCTCTTTAGAATCTCCCAAGGACAGGTTTATCACCAAGGCAACTGTGCAACTCCCACTTTAGTGTGGTTTTTTTCTTATAATCCAGCCCCTTTGCCAAAACCCTCGCATTTACTTCTCTTACAACCCCATCTATAAATTTTTTAAAAAACACGGTGACTCACACACCCTTTTCTAAGGCCCTTTTTTTCTGGAAAATAAATTTTTCCCTTTTCTACATACTTAACTTTAGCCTCACGCTGTAAAAAATCTTTACTGCTTCAGAACCTACCCCCACACCATACACCGCAAAAATCTGCCACATTGCCCCCCCCTCCCCCCCTGTATACGCCTTTTCCAATATAAAATGCCCCAAAAGACCTCTTTGCCTTATAAATAGGGGGGACTTATTGTTTACCGTAAACCCTTTCCCAAAGCCTCCTTTTTCTTTGCTATCTATTCCCGCTTACCCTTTTAAATTTTTTCAAAATAACTCTCCATAACTTTACCAGGTATATCAACGCTTTTTCCCCCTATAATTTTGCACTCCTTTTGTCCCCTTGCCTTTTTACAAAAGGAACTTGATGCTTCTGCCAATCCTAGGTACCTTACCCTCTTCCATAAAATTTTTAAATAACTGCCCCCACCACCCAAAACTATACCCACCGCCTTTTAACATTCTATCTTTTCCCCTCAAACCCCGGGGTCTTACCCCCTTTCATTTTACCTACTGCCCACGAAAATTCCCCCCCACCCCAAGGCCTTTCCCCCTCAAGGGTTTTATCCCGCCCATACCTAAACACGCCCTTCCTATTTTCATCAACATTTAACAATTCCAAAATTCCCCCCTCCCCAAACCTAACCTTTCCCTTTAAAATCTCCTTCTATTTTAAAGACAAATCCCCTTTTTTTCTGGTTTCCAAAACTAATTCATCCAAATTTTTTTATTTTTAAAAAAATTTGTTGTAAAACTCCCCTCTCCATTTGGGCCCTTTTTTCAGCTTCACCATTCTTAACCCTCTCTTTTTCTCCATATACCCCCCTCCCTTTCTCACTTTCTTGTAAAAAAACTTTTCCTATGTAACTTTTTCCCCTTTCTACTTCTTTTCATCATCATTCCCCCAATCGTCCTCTTCCCCCCCGCCCCACTTCCTTTAACCACAAAAATTCGCTGAACACTCAACACTAATTTTTAACCTACCCCCTCCTCTTTGACCCCCTTGCCTATTTCTTCATTGCCCATCATCCTCAATAGCTGTTTTATCTTACCCTAATGCCTCCCCTTTTTTGTTTATAACCTTCACCTTTTTCTTCCCTGTGCTTTATTCCCTTGTATCCCCTTACCTTTTACTCTCAGGTAGCACAACTAGAAAGTGATCTGATATATCTGTGGGGCCCCCTATAAACATGTAATCCGAAGTTTACTCAACAGTCTTTTACTACCCAAAAAATAAAACCAACAAATATGTATTTCGCCCTAATCATATCTTGATACTTATTTTCCCTTTTTCAAAATATGTATTTTTAAAAAACTAAAACCCCCTTTTTATACAAAGTTCAATCAAAGGGCTCCATTATCATTTTTCACCTGGCACCCCCAACTTACTCCACACCCCTCTAAAAGTTTTCCTACTTTGCTTAGGCCCCTACCACAATTACTCTTCACTTGGTTTAAAGGCTCCTATACATTCACTTTTAAAATCTCCCAAAATCTCTCTTTTCCCCGCATTTCCCCTCTTTCCCGGTGCATACACGCTTTTATGACCCACTTTTCCATCGAATCCCTTTTCTTTAATCCAATAATTCTTGAATTTCACTTCATATTCTCTTTTCCCCCTTTCCCTAATGATCTTCAACTTTGCTACCCCTTCCTTTTCCTTCTCCTAAATCCCCCCCCCCCCCCCCCACCCCTTCAGGTTTTTTTTTCCAGGGAAACCAAAATTTTTTTCACAAACCCACTTTATCTGTTTCTTATCCCAACATCCAACTTCCTATTTTATAAAATTTTTTTCCTTTTTTTTTGTAAAAGCTACAAGAATTCAGCCCTTCCCATTTTTGTTATAAAGTGGGGGGGTTTTTTCCTTCCCCCCCTTAAAAAAATAAAAAGAAAAAAAGGAAAAAAAAAGGGAAAAAAAAGTTAATTTTTTAAAAATTTCTGGCTTTTAAAATGTACCAAGTGGTAGGAGGAAGATTCCCCTTTACTCCCTGATAGAAAAAAAGAAACCGCAAATTAAAAGAAAAAAATTGGGTTTGTTTATATCGGGAGGGGTGTCTTTGGGTGGTTTCGTTAAGTTACGTTAAACTGGGGAAAATTTGCAAAACTTTAAAAAAGCCGAAAAATTTTCCTTACAAAATAATTTTTTTTCCTTGGAGAAGTAAAAATTTCAATTTTTGCACTCTTGAAAAATTTAATTAACAAGGAATTTTTTTTTAAAATAATTTTTTAATTTTTTCTTTTTAAAGAAATTTTTTTTTTTAATTAAAAATTAATTTTAAAAAAATTAAAAATTACTATTAAAAACGCAATTTATTTACTAAACCCAAAAAAAAATTTTTTTTACAATGCTAATTAAACCAACCAGTGAAATATTTTTTTCGTAGATCAGGAATGATTTTGGCGAAATTTTGCATACACACAATTTGTCACTTGTCCTATATGGCAAGATGAGCGTTGCTATTTAGCCAAGATCCAGCAATGTCCTGCCTATTCGGCACGCCTCATATTGACTTTATCATATCTATTAAAGCTATGTATATCCCTATACATATTAGATATTATTTATACTATTATAAGAAATATAAAAACCCCCTTTTACTCTAAAGTCTTCAACTTCCAACATTCCCTTTGTGTGCCAACAAAGAACAGTTCCTTCCACAATTCCTCTCAAAATATAGTCGTTAAATATTTTGGAAATCCATCTGTATTGTGGTAAAGTCGATTTCTTAACCTCACTTAAAACTCTTTTCATCTCACTACTTCTTCTAACCATTTTTGAAGTGTTGTGGATTGGGTTTGTGTTACTCACCTAGTTGTGGTTGTAGGGGGTCGATTTCATAGCTCTGGTCCGCTTCTTTACTGGTCGCTGCTTGGTTCCACTTTTCCTGCTCCATGAGCTTTATCATACCTCTTTTTAATGTGTGGGGGGAATGTATTAACGCTATGTATTTATGTATTGTGTATATATTATATATATATATATATTATATATATATATATATATATATATATATTTTTATATATATATATATAATGTGTGTGTGTCGTGCCAAATGGGTTAAACTTGCAGGTTTTGGCTTCAATAGCAACGCTCTTCTTGCCGAATAAGACAAGCTAAAATTTGTGTATGCAATAATTTCCCAAAAATCATTCTGAACCTAACGAAAAAAAATATATTTCATTGCTTGTTTATTATTAAATTATTGTAAACTTATCTAAAATATGTTTAGCTGGATTAGGATAAATTAAATTGCGCTTGTTATAATAAGGTTAGGTAAGTTTTCTAAGCTTCTTTTGGTACAAAATTATTAATTTTTACATTAGCATAAATGGAAAATAATATATCTTTAAACGTATAAGAGAAAATTTTAGAAAGGACTTAATTTTAAATGAGTTATTGATAATTGACCAGTTTTACGTATTAGGCACGATATATATTGTACCCACGAAACGAATGGTATTGTTCAATAACAACACTGCACTAGCCAAGAAGTCGAACTCATGTTGTTTTGGCCCGCCTCATGGTGAGCAAAAACGCATGAGGCTTTAGACCACTAGACTACACAATCTAGTGATCTAAAGCGTCATGCGTTTTCGCTCACCATGAGGCCCCCCAAAACAGCAAGGGTTCGACTCCTTAGCTAGTGCAGTGTTGTTACTGATATATACGTATATATATGTGCCCCTACACACAAGAGCTCCGAGCATTTCCAGCAGTACTTTCAACAATACCTCAAGAAATTCTTCTATTCATAAGAAGCTTATCTCTCTCAAATTTATCTTGGAAACATTTCTCAAGCGACGAATTTTAACGCATTAAGCTCTCACACAAGAACAAGTTTTTATCTCAGGAAAAGTTCCTCCAGCACCCGTGTTTTATCGCGTTAAATTCTCTTAGACAAACAAAACTTTTCAGCTTCCTGCACTCTCTATCTTTCAGTTTGCTTTAATCTCCTTTTCACCAGACATAAATAATAATTTTAACTGGATTTTTGGTACTTATGTGTTTGTCTTCATTGTTTTGTGTTTGTGGGACGTGTGGTGTGTGTTGTGTGTTTGTGTGTCTAGGGAGAGATATTATCTGGTCCCATCACCTTCGAGGTTACCTCGCTCACATAGTGGCTTCTTCACCTCGCCAGTCGTATGTATTGTGTCCAAGGGTCGCTGGTACACTCTACCGTTTTGGTTTGTTGGTAGCCGTCCTGTCGCCTCTGAAACTACCTCATTAAATCTCTTGCTGAGCTCCTCGCATACTTCCTGGTCATGCAGCCTAAGTACCTGGTATTTTACTTCTGTCTACCTCCTGATGTGGCTATATAACAACTTTAGGTTTGATTTGGTTTTCGATGCTACGTTATTCTCAAATTGTCATTAAGTCTCCCTCTTTACCCTCGCCTATTCGTTTCTGGCTCTTCGGCTAAACTCCTTGTTTTCCCGAGTTCCTTGCCTTCTATACGTTTCCATGCGCTAGCACATTTAGCTTTGGACTCTCTACACCTCTGGGGAAACCATGGCTCACTCTGTTCTTCCAATTGTTTATTTTGGGTTTTGGCTGAAATTTTCCTTTGTTACCCGGGCCTCAAAACCCTAAAAAATCCCCCCTCTTTTTTTTTTTTCCCATTCTCTTTGGGTTCCCTTAGGGTTGTTTCCTTCTTTTGGTTGGCTTTAAAAAACCTTTAGTTTTTGTTTAAAAATTCCCGTTTTTAAAGGGGGGGTTTTTTTTAAAAATTCCTTTTGTCCTTGGGGGAAACTCCGTTCCCCGGTTTCTTCCCTTTTTTCCTTTCAATCTTTTTTGGATTACCTTTTGGACTAATTTTTTTAACACCCAGCTCATGTTTTCCATTTTTTTTTGTTTTCCCCCTTTCTCCCTTTTTTGGGAAAAAAAATTTAGTTTCCCCCCCTTTTCCCTTTCCCCCTACTATGATTACTAGCTTTTTTGTTTTTTATAATTTTGTTTACACTTCTGTTTATAACTTTTTAAATTTTTTCTATCATCCCCGGGGCCCTTTATGAAATTTTAAAAATACTCAGCCCCCCTGGTACCTTTCCTTTTTTCCCTTCTTTTTCAAAGGTTTAATTCTTTGGATAAAGGGTTTAAAAAAAAATTAAAGTTTAAATTTTCAATGGTTTTTGGAAAGTTTCCCCATCTTCTTACAATAAAAAGGGGCTGGGGGGGGGGTTGGGAAACCCCTCACCCTGGATTTGTTTATAAATTTCTTTTTTTTTTTAAAAGAAAGGGGCCTAACGGGGGTTTTTCTGTAGGGGGAAAATTTAACAGGCCGGGGTCTATTCCATCCCTTCAATAGGTTTCGTCCAAAACGGGGGGGGGGAAAAAAAAAATGGTTTTTACCATTATCACAACTTTTGGGAATGCGCCAATTTGTTACAAAAAAAATTTTTTTAAAAGGAGAAGATATTCGCTAGTGGAGTAATGGCCCCCCCCCTTTAGTCAGCTTGGGGCCCCGTAGCGTGGCTTATATACTGTAGTGGGGTGACGTGAAGCAGGGGGAGGGGGGGGATGGGTCCATCCACTGGAAGGGTTTTGCCCAAAAGGTTTTGAAAAGTGTGAGAATGGTTTTTCAAAACCATTCATACAACTGTCAGCACTGCGCTCAGGGATCTTGTTAAAAGAATTCTTCAAAACTTGTTCAACCTTTTGGGCGAAGCCACTTTTGGGTAGTGGATGGGACCACTTGACCCCGCCCCGCCGCTTCACGTACTCACTACAGTATATAAGCCACGGTCGGGCCCCCATGCGTACTTTAAAAGTTGATGGATGAACACATCACCTTCCGCTGAGGGACTTTTTTACCCAATCCCCCCCCTTAGTTCCCTTTGTATTGGACTATGACCCACCCCTGTGCAAAAGTTTCCCAAATTTAAAGTTCCTAAGCTGCATAAGTGTCTCATTTTTTAACTATTTCCCTCTTTCCCTCTTTTTTGGAAATGTAATGGGTCAAAAAAGGATGGACAGGGTTTAAGGGGTTGGTTTAAAGAGGGTTGGAGGGTGTGGGGGGTTTTTGCCTTGGGGGGAGGTCCAAAAAGCGGAATAAATGCAGTGAGTGGAGGGTTGGTTTGAAAGAGTGCATGGAGTTGGGGGGGGTTTGGGTGATGGGCGTGAGGGAAAATACACTTTGCTGAGGGAAAAAAGACGTGGGTGTGGAAAGGGGTTGGGAAAATTACTTATTCTGGGGTTTTTGTTTTTAGTGGGGAAAAACGCTGGGCGTGAGGTGGTGTTTGTGGTGGGTGTACTCACCTAGTTGTACTCACCTAGTTGAGGTTTTCGGGGGTCAGTCCAAGCTCCTGGCCCCGCCTCTTCACTGATCGTTCTAGGCATCTCTCTGAGCCGTGACTTTATCAACCTCTGCTTAAGGTATGTATGGATCTGCCTTCCCCTAATCGCTTCCCAAAAATATTCCCCTTACTAATTACTCTCGGCTGAAGAAATACTTCCCAAAATCCCCGTGATTATCTGTGTCTTCAATTCCAACGGTCCCCTTTTTTACTGTGTCAATTTTTGGAAAAAATCCTGTCTTTGTCCCCCCTTGTCAATTCCTCTCAGTATTTTTTATGTGTTATCTTCCCCCCTATCTCCCTGTCCCCTGTGTAGGTTGATTTTCCCCTTTAACCCCTCCCCGTAGGACATCCTCTTGCTCTGGGACTTCTTTGCAAACCTTTTCACTTTCTAGTTTTTTTTTACGTGCTTTGGCTAGGGTGGGTTTTTCCCAAAATGGGCTGAAATCCAATATGGGGCCCAACGTACACGGTGTACGGGTCCTGAACGATTCCTTATTAAAATGTCGGAAAGCTGTTCTGAGGTTTGCTAGGCGCCCATATGCTGCAGCAGTTATCTGATTGATGTGCGCTTCAAGAGATGTGCCTGGTGTTATACTCACCCCAAGATCTTTTTCCTTGAGTGAGGTTTGTAGTCTCTGGCCCCCTAGACTGTACTCCGTCTGCGGTCTTCTTTGCCCTTCCCCAATCTTCATGACTTTGCACTTGGTGGATTGAACTCCAGGAGCCAATTGCTGGACCAGGTCTGCAGCCTGTCCAGATCCCTTTGTAGTTTCTGCCTGGTCTTCGATCGAATGAATTCTTCTCATCAACTTCACGTCATCTGCAAACAGGGACACTCAGAGTCTATTCCTTCCGTCATGTCGTTCACAAATGCCAGAACAGCCATGGTCCTAGGACTGACCCCTGTGGGACCCCGCTGGTCACAGGTGCCCACTCTGACACCTCGCCACGTACCATGACTCGCTGCTGTCTTCCTGACAAGTATTCCCTGATCCACTGTAGTGCCTTCCCTGTTATCCCTGCTTGGTCTCCAGTTTTTGCACCAATCTCTTGTGTGGAACTGTGTCAAACGCTTTCTTGCAGTTCAAGAATATGCAATCCACCCACCCCTCTCTCTCTTGTCTTACTGATGTCACCATGTCATAGAACTCCAGTAGGTTTGTGACACAGGATTTCCCGTCCCTGAACCATGTTGGCTGCTGTTGATGAGATCATTCCTTTCTAGGTGTTCCACCACTCTTCTCCTGATAATCTTCTCCATGATTTTGCATACTATACATGTCAGTGACACTGGTCTGTAGTTTAATGCTTCATGTCTGTCTCCTTTTTTAAAGATTGGGACTACATTTGCTGTCTTCCATGCCTCAGGCAATCTCCCTGTTTCAATAGATGTATTGAATATTGTTGTTAGGGGTACACATAGCGTCTCTGCTCCCTCTCTCAATACCCATGGGGAGATGTTATCTGGCCCCATTGCCTTTGAGGTATCTAGCTCACTCAGAAGCCTCTTCACTTCTTCCTCGGTTGTGTGCACTGTGTCCAGCACATGGTGGTGTGCCCCACCTCTCGTCTCTCTGGAGCCCCTTCTGTCTCCTCTGTGAACACTTCTTTTAATCTCTTGTTGAGTTCCTCACATACTTCACGGTCATTCTTGTTGTCTCTCCTCCTTCCTTCCTTAGCCTGATTACCTGGTCCTTGACTGTTGTTTTCCTCCTGATGTGGCTGTACAACAGTTTCGGGTCAGATTTGGCTTTCGCTGCTATGTCATTTTCATATTGTCTTTGGGCCTCCCTTCTTATCTGTGCATA
>NC_069406.1:61417528-61507528 GCF_026875155.1 Cherax quadricarinatus | reverse complement strand
CGCACAAGACGAACCTGGCCCATGGCTGGGCTCCGAGATTAGTGAAACTCTCGAAACTCTTGAAAGGTATATCAAAGGTAAGGAAGTGACGATGCAGTGTAGATAACGAAAGGGAAAAAATGGTATGGGACGTAAGAATCAAATTAACACTGGAATCACACATAAAAATAATATTATTAAATGAGTCAAAATGATGATGATGGTTATGTAAAAAAAAAGGTCGACCAAGACTGGAACAAGACAGAAGAATAAGGTTGTTTTAAACACGGCAGAGACAGGATCTCTGACTGTGAAGAGGATTCCGTGTGTTATCATTTCTGGAGGATTAATAACTTTAATCAAACAGTGAAGCTTATTTCCATTAGGATCCTCAGACTCGTCTCCCAGACGATGCGAGAGACATCCGTTGACTAATTCCCAGCTACATATTTCTAGAACACACAGTAAGAAGACTTATTCACACATATCGGCTACCTTAGATCTTGAACTCGAGTGTCTCTACTTTGAAATTCTGGGAACTCTTACTTCATTTAGAAGTAATCTTGGAAGTGCGGTAGGGTGGCCATTTTCCAAATCTTCAAAAAGAAAGACACAGCCGCTACGTGTGTGTGTGTGTGTGTGTACGGGATGTTACAGGGACGAATTATATAGGCGAAGCTGAACCTCAAATTTACCAAAGGAAAGGAGATATGAAGGAAATAGATTTTTAGTCCATTAGGCTCCAGTGACTGGAGGCTCCGTTTACTAGTAGAAGTTTAGAGACAGACAAGTTGCAAATAAAGACAAATATTGGGTTATAGACGGCATCCTTTCTGAAATATTTAGAGACAGACTTACAGTGAAAGATGCCATTCTAAAGCTTTCCCCTAATTATGCAAGGAGGTTATTAAGTCATTTGACTAGTAAAAGTTACACAGAATGAAAATCCCGAAGATAGGAGCTTGGAAATAAATAAACGAAGACAGGGCAATCTAAATACTGGAAACAAGAGTGACTATCTTTCTGCTAGGATGGAAGTGGGAGTAGATGCGAGAGCAAGACGCTTCCTAATGTATGAGAACAACCCAGCCTTTTCTGCACTATCCCCGGTAAGAAAATATCAGATCTAAAAAAGAAAATAAGCAAAGCCTAATGATAATACAAAATTCAGTTTGCTAGTGTCTTTCTAGAGTTACTGACAAGATAACTTCGGCTTTTGCTGTATCGTTTGCTGTATCGCTTGTGACGTAGACAACAGGAGTATATGTGGGTGACGCAAGACACAGACACGAAGTACAGAATCGATCACAGCCTAGACAACGAGACAAGAAAGAACTCGCCATGGAAGTTATTTGACAAGGGTGAGACCTTCTTAGTACGCCAAAAGAAAAGATCGACGACATATGAGTGATGACCCGAGAGTGAGAGAATAGTCAATGTAGAATTAATAATGAAAAAGACAAGAAGCCTCCCTCACATGTATTCCCGTCAGGTAAAGGAGGTTGGTTGTTGCAACGTCGACAGGTAAGTGGACAGAAATCCACAAGACTTTGCGCAAGGTTTCATTAGACTTTGAGCCAAACTCTCTTCTTAGACCGAAACACTGTGCAATTAAAGGCTTTTTTCTTTATTTGTGTCTCTGACCACATGTTGAAGGAGAAGTCAACGAAAAAAATATTCTTAAAATAACAGACATCAGGGAAGACCATCATCGAACAGATAAATGCATGAATATACACACCGTGAACTGTGTGTTTTTCACTGTGTATATACTGAGAGTTTACTTAAATCCTTATTTTAAGAAATATTGTATTCTTGATGCGTATCGAACTGGCAACATGCAGCCTTAATGATCTTCGTGTAGTTGGTACTCTTTAAACCCCTTCAGCCAACCCTATTACCCCCAAAAAATCCGAAATTTTTCCTAGTCTGCCACATGAAGTATGAGGAGGAAGGGCTAGTGTACAGCAGATTCCTAGACTTCCAGAATAACTTCGACACGATACCACACATGGAGGCTCTAATATATATACCTGGAGTATACCTGGAGAGGGTTTCGAGGGTCAATGCCCCCGCGGCCCGGTCCGAGACCAGGCCTCGTGGTGGATCAGAGTCTCATCAACAGGGTCTGAAAGTCTGGTTTATTATACACAGTAGGAAACAGTGATTGGTAATATAACTTCGAGCGGTCTCGGGATCTCTGAAGGGGTTATACAACTCCTGAGGAAGATAAGATAATCAGGACTGTTCCAAGGAAGGGGAGGGTGGCATTAGTTCCTTGGATCAAGAGCCCTTTACCGTCATCACGGAGCCTTCAAACTTTTAGTACTTCGGGTTTTTATACGTTGTACTAATCAATGTTATGTAAATGGACACAGATGCCATTAATGTGACATTTTATTGTGGAAACGTTTCGCTCTCCAGGAGCTTTGCTAAGATTTTACAAACATTACACTGACACAAAGGGATATATATTATAAATTATATATATATATATATTATATATATATATATATATATATATATATATTAATATATATATAATTATATATATATATATATAATCACACTGGCCGATTCCACCAAGGCAGGGTGGCCCGAAAAAAGAAAACTTTCACCATCATTCACTCCATCACTGTCTTGCCAGAAGGGTGCTTTACACTACAGTTTTTAAACTGCAACATTAACACCCCTCCTTCAGAGTGCAGGCACTGTACTTCCCATCTCCAGGACTCAAGTCCGGCCTGCCGGTTTCCTGAACCCCTTCATAAATGTTACTTTGCTCACACTCCAACAGCACGTCAAGTATTAAAACCATTTGTCTCCATTCACTCCTATCAAACACGCTCACGCATGCCTGCTGGAAGTCCAAGCCCCTCGCACACAAAACTCCTTTTACCCCCTCCCTCCAACCTTTCCTAGGCCGACCCCTACCCCGCCTTCCTTCCACTACAGACTGATACACTCTTGAAGTCATTCTGTTCGCTCCATTCTCTCTACATGTCCGAACCACCTCAACAACCCTTCCTCAGCCCTCTGGACAACAGTTTTGGTAATCCCGCACCTCCTCCTAACTTCCAAACTACGAATTCTCTGCATTATATTCACACCACACATTGCTCTCAGACATGACATCTCCACTGCCTCCAGCCTTCTCCTCGTTGCAACATTCATCACCCATGCTTCCACACCCATATAAGAGCGTTGGTAAAACTATACTCTCATACATTCCCTCTCTTGCCTCCAAGGACAAAGTTCTTTGTCTCCACAGATCCTAAGGCACACTCCCCCTTTCCCTCATCAATTTTTGTTTTCATTTCATTTTTCATTTATAGATTTTATATATATTATTTTAAATTTATAAAATTTTATATATATATTATATTTTTACTAGGTGGGGTAAAAAGATAGTAGTAGTCGTGGTGGTAGTAGCGTAGTGTTATACTCGTGTCCTTTTTACAACTTAAAAAACTCCGGGGGAGAGCAAAAAAAGTTTGAAACAGATAAATTCCCACTTAGTTGCCGTGTGTTTTTTTTATCAAACATTTTTTGGGAAATTTCTACCTTTTACTAACGACTTTTAAATGTTTTGTGCCAGAAATAATATAAACCTGTGTCCCTTTTTTTTAAAAATTAAAAAGAACGAAATAAAAGAAGACTTCAAGCGATGGCGGGGAGAAGGTCCGATTTCCAACCCCCCCGGGGGTTTGTCTTGCCCGGGGGATGGAAATGCCCTTTCAAGTCTTTCACACGTCTCCGTGCGCATCGGGATTTTGCAATGTTGAAGAGTTACAAAAAGAGAATGGGGGGGGGGGGGTTTTTTGTTGAGAAAGGTAGCGTGGTGGCAACAGCCGTTCCACTCATATATATAAAAATGTTTTTCGCAAACAAAAGCCGTGTGTCAATCAAGTCTCTACAGATTCTTTTTTCACAGAATAGCCCGGGGAAAAGGGTTAAACTGCCCATTTGCTGGGATTCAGGCTTAAATGAAAGCAAACTAAGGTTATTCCTAGAATGTCACACAATTTTAATAGGGTGTTTTTGACAGGGGAGTACCGGGGTTTGGGGTTAATGGGATGGTCCCCCCAACTTTAAGACGGTATGAAAACAACTTAAGCTGACTTATACTATTACCTTCTAACTTAAATACCCCACGATCAATCTGTCCTAACTTAAGCTCATCCAGGCTATCACTTTTGTAACTTTGGCGGAAAGGGGATTTATGTATCGAGTACACGGGGTCTTTAAAGTGTAATGTCACCTTTCAACACAGTAAAGATTATTAATAAAAGATTTTCAATTCAACCTAAGCTTATACACTGAGGGACATACACCCTCTTTGTATAATCTGTGTCACTTCTAAATCTACTTTTATCTTTGCATAAAGTCTCTACCAAAAAAAAAATTTAATCTAGGTATTATCTTTATATGAACCGAAAAAATTCCAACCCCCACGCTCAAATCAATTTTTCCTCAAAATAAATTTTTCACTAGAAATAAACACATTAATTATCTTTTAAATGAATTTCCCTGTTTGTTTCCCCGAGGTAATGGAAAGGAAATGTACAAAACGCAAGGCCCCGGGGTAATTTTTTGACGGGATATCGAGGGTTCTTAGGGCAGTGAAGCAAAAGCGTACGAAAAAAACGCTGTTGTGTTACGCACCATTTTGGTTTACACAAACCCCTGTCAATAAACATAATCAGTTATTTTATTTTTATTTAAAATTATAAAATTTCAGTACACCAACACACACACAACACACATTCTGCAAATAGTAACAGCACACACACACACACCACACACACACAACACACACCATAAATTTTTCTATCTGTTTCCTCCCATATTTACTCTAATTATTCCACTCAGTTTTTTATTCTAAATGTTTATCTGCTCACACAGGTGGGGTTCCAAGGTGGGGACACAGTGGGTGGTTCACAAGGTGGCGGCTACCAGGTGGTGGGTTTTCAAAGTGGGTGGTTACAAGGGGGTGGTTCAAACCGGGGCTGGTTTACCAAATGGTGGTTTCCCAGGGGCTGGTTCACACAGGGGGTGGTTTTACCAGGTTGCTGGGACACAGGTGGCTGGCTACGCAGGTCTCTGCTCACAGGTGGCTGGCTCCCACAGGGTCTCTGGGTCCACAGGTCTCTGGGTCCACAGGTGGTGGGTTACACATCGTGGCTAAACAAGTGGGGCTCACAAGGTGGGTGGGTTACACGGTCGCTGGTAACACAAGTGGGGCTCACACAGGTCGCTGGTCACAAGGTGGCTGGCTCACGCAGGTCTCTGGCTCACACCGGTGGCTGGCTACACAGGCTCTGGCTCACAAGGTCTCTGGTCACACGGGGGTGGCTTTCCCAAAATCGCTGGCTAACCAAAAGGGGTGGCTCACAAGGTGGTGGCTTTCACAGGGCGCTGGCTAACACAAATGGCTGGCTCACAAGGTCGCGGGGCCCCACAGGGGTGGCTAAAAACCCAAATGGCTGGCTACACAGGGGGTGGCTCCACAGGTCCTGGCTCACACAGGTGGCTGGGTCACACAGGTGGCGGTTCACACATGGGGGTGGGTTACACAGGTCGCTGGCTAAACAGTGGCTGGTCCCGATGGGGGGTCACACGGTGGCTGGGGTTTACATAGGGGGCTGGTTTACACAGGGGCTGGCTCACACAGGGGTGGGTCACACGGTCTCGGCTCACACAGGTGGCTGGGTCACACAGGCTCGGGTCAACAGGTCTCTGGTCACACAGGTGGTGGCTTACACAGGTCGCTGGAAACAAGTGGCTGGCTACACAGGTGGTGGCTTACACAGGGCGTGGCTAAACAAATGGTGGCTCCACAGGTCGCGGCTCACACAGGGGTGGCTAACACAAGTGGGTGGCTCCCCACAGTGGTGGTCAACAGGTGGTGGCTCACACGGTTCGGCCACCAGGTGGCTGGTCACACAGGGGGTGGTTCACCAGGTGGTGGCTTCAAGGTCGTGGTAACACAAGTGGCTGGGTCAACAGGTGGCTGGCTACCAGGCGCTGGCTAAAAAAGTGGGGCTACACAGTGGCTTCACACCGTGGCTGGTTCACTGGTGGCTGGTTCACACAGGTCGCTGGCTCCACAGGTGCTGGGTCACAAAGGGTTTTGGGTCACACACGTGGCTGGTCACACAGGCCTGGCTCACACAGGTGGCTGGCTCACACAGGTCGTGGCAGCCAAGTGGGTGGCTCACACGGTCGCGGCTCACACAGGTGGCTGGTCAACGGTCGTGGCTAACACAAGTGGTGGGTCACCAGGTGGCTGGCTCCACAGGGCTCTGGCTCACACAGGGGGCTGGCTCAACAGGTGGGGGTCACACAGGTCTCTGGCTCACACAAGTGGCGGGGGTCACACAGCTCTCTGGCTCACACAGGGCGGGTCACACAGGTCGCTGGCTCACAAGGGTGGCTCACACGGTGGCTGGCTCACAAGGTCTCTGGCTCACACAGGTCGCTGGCTCAACAGGGTGGCTGGCTCACACAGGTCTCTGGGCCCCACGGTGGCTGGCTCACACAGGCTCGGCTCCACGGGGGTGGCTCACACAGGTCTCTGGCTCACACAGGTGGCGGCCCCACAGGTCTCGGCTCCAAGGTGGTGGTTCACACAGTCTCTGGCTCAACAGGGGCTGGTAAAAGGTCTCTGGCTCACACAGGGGGTGGGTCAACAGGTCTCTGGCTCACACAGGTGGTGGGTCACACAGGTCTCGGTCACCAAAGGGGGGTGGCCACACAATCGCTGGCTCACAAGGTCTCTGGCCACACAGGTGCTGGCTACACGGTCTCTGGCTCACCAGGGCGCTGGTCACAAGGTGGCTGGCTCACACGGTCTCTGGGTCACACAGGTAGCTGGCTCACACGGGCTCTGGCCACACAGGGGGCTGGCTACCAGATGGGGGCTCCACAGGTCTCTGGCTCACACAGGGGGTGGCTCCACAAATCTCTGGTCACACAGGGGGTGGGTCAAAAACCCGGTCCCCCGGCTCCACAGGAGGTGGCTCTACAGGTGGCTGGGCTCCAAGGTGGCTGGCTACACAGGTGGCTGGCTACCAGGTGGTGGCTCAACAGGTTTGGCTCCACGGAGGGGGTCAAAGGGGTTGGGCCCCACAGGTGGCTGGGTCACAAGGGCTCTGGCTCACACATGGGGGGGGGGGACACAGGTCCTGGGTCACACGGGGCTGGGGCACACAGGTGGTGGCTCACACAGGTGGCTGGCTAACAAGCCTGGCCACAAGGGGCTGGGGCAACAGGTCTCGGGGCAACAGGTGGCTGGCCCCAAAGGTGGTGGCTAAAAACAAGTGGGGTGGCTCACCCAAAAGGGGGCCCGGTCACCAGGTGGGTGACTCACAAGGTGGCTGGCTCACAAGGTGGGGGCTACACAGGTGGCTGGCTCACACAGGTGGCCGGCTCACAAAGGGGCTGGTCAAAGGTGGTGGCCCCCCACAGGTGGGTGGCTCCCCAGGTCTCTGGTAAAAAAGGTGGCGGTCACACAGGTGGCTGGCTCACAAGGTCTCGGCTCACACAGGTTCTGGTCACACAGGTTCTGGGTCACACAGGGGGCTGGCTCACACGGTGGCTGGCTCACAAGGTCTCTGGCTCACACAGGGCTTGGCTCACACAGGCTTGGTCCCAGGGGCTGGCTCACACAGTGGCTGGTCCAAAAAGGTGGCTGGCTCCCAGGGGCTGGCTCAACGGTGGCTGGCTCACACAGGGGGTGGCTCAACCCCTCCCTATGCACTATTTCTCATCTGTTTACTTACTCCCGTTTTACACTTTTACTTACCGTTTCGGGCTTTTAATTGCCGAACCTTCCCTTTTTACATACTAAAAAAAAAATTTTGGTTTTAGAATACGTAATAAGTTAGGTAAAGCATATATTAGTCGCTACATGGTTTTTTTTGGATACGAGTTTCAGGGCTGATGCGAGGCTGTGGTGTCCTCTCAGGGCTGGTGTGAGGCTGTGGTGTCCTCTCAGGGCTGGTGTGAGGCTGTGGTGTCCTCTCAGGGCTGGTGCGAGGCTGTGCTGTCCTCTCAGGGCTGGTGCGAGGCTGTGGTGTCCTCTCAGGGCTGGTGCGAGGCTGTGCTGTCCTCTCAGGGCTGGTGTGACGCTGTGCTGTCCTCTCAGGGCTGGTGCGAGGCTGTGCTGTCCTCTCAGGGCTGGTGCGAGGCTGTGGTGTCCTCTCAGGGCTGGTGCGAGGCTGTGCTGTCCTCTCAGGGCTGGTGCGAGGCTGTGGTGTCCTCTCAGGGCTGGTGCGAGGCTGTGCTGTCCTCTCAGGGCTGGTGCGAGGCTGTGCTGTCCTCTCAGGGCTGATGCGAGGCTGTGCTCTCCTCTCAGGGCTGGTGCGAGGCTGTACTGTCCTCTCAGGGCTGGTGCGAGGCTGTGGTGTCCTCTCAGGGCTGATGCGAGGCTGTGGTGTCCTCTCAGGGCTGGTGCGAGACAGTGCTGTCCTCTCAGGGCTGATGCGAGGCTGTGGTGTACTCTCAGGGCTGATGCGAGGCTGTGGTGTCCTCTCAGGGCTGATGCGAGGCTGTGGTGTCCTCTCAGGGCTGATGCGAGGCTGTGGTGTCCTCTCAGGGCTGGTGCGAGGCTGTGCTGTCCTCTCAGGGCTGGTGCGAGGCTGTGCTGTCCTCTCAGGGCTGATGCGAGGCTGTGGTGTCCTCTCAGGGCTGGTGCGAGGCTGTGCTGTCCTCTCAGGGCTGGTGCGAGGCTGTGCTGTCCTCTCACGCCTGGTGCGAGGCTATGCTGTCCTCTCAGGGCTGGTGCGAGGCTGTGGTGTCCTCTCAGGGCTGGTGCGAGGCTGTGCTGTCCTCTCAGGGCTGGTGCGAGTCTGTGCTGTCCTCTCAGGGCTGGTGCGAGGCTGTGCTGTCCTCTCACGCCTGGTGCGAGGCTGTGCTTTCCTCTCAGGGCTGGTGCGAGGCTGTGCTGTTCTCTCACGCCTGGTGCGATGCTGTGCTGTCCTCTCAGGGCTGGTGCGAGGCTGTGCTGTCCTCTCAGGGCTGGTGCAAGGCTGTGCTGTCCTCTCACACCTGGTGCGAGGGTGTGCTGTCCTCTTACGCCTGGTGCGAGGCTGTGCTGTCCTCTCACGCCTGGTGCGAGGCTGTGCTGTCCTCTCGCACACACACCTCACTCACCTCCGTACTCACACACGCGGATACTCAGTTATAATTATGTACACTGACATATTGGCTCACACGTGTGTATCCATAACCAATATGTATACATAGTCTGTATGTATACAACGTCAACATATACACGGATAATATGTATTTCTAACCTATAAGTATTAATCGTCAGCATATATATATATATATATAATATATATATATTATATATATATATATATATATATATATATATATAACACTGATCTCTGGCCGAAGGATACTCGAACCTACGAACCTTAGAACAAGGTACGCAGTGCTTTACCATTCTCACCACACTGGACCAATACCTTGGCGCCCAGCTTGCTCTAGACGTTGATCCAAGGCAGCCAGCTTTCAGTGTGGTGAGAATGGTAAAGCACTGCGTACCTTGTTCCAAGGTTCATAGGTTCGAGTCTTCTTCGGCCAGAGATCAGTGTGTGTGTATATTTCGCCTGCTCTTGCGAATTCCATATATATATATATATACATATTATATATATATATATATATATATATATATATAATATATATATATATATATATATATAATATATAATATACACACATTTGTTTTTATTACTTAGAAAAATAATTTTATCTTGGTTTTTCCTTTACAATAAAATCACGCGGGTAATTTGTTCAGTTTGGTGGAAGTAATGGTAGTCAAAACACTCAAAATTCCATTATACAAATTGACAGTTTTTTTTCAGTGTGGCGTCTTAGCGCATTACTGAGTCCAGTCCGCCAGTCAAATTTAAATATTTTGAGAATATTCTAATAAAATTTAAAGGCGAATAAATGTTGCTTAGTTATCGAGTGATGTTATCTTTGTGTGATGTTATCTTTGTGTGATGTTATCTTTGTGTGATGTTATCTTTTGTGTGATGTTATCTTTGTGTGATGTTATCTTTGTGTGATGTTATCTTTGTGTGATGTTATCTTGTGTGTGATGTTATCTTTGTGTGATGTGTTATTTTGTGTGATGTTATCTTTGTGTGATGTTACCTTGTGTGTGATGTTATCTTTGTGTGATGTTATCTTTGTGTGATGTTATCTTTGTGTGATGTTATCTTGTGTGTGATGTTATCTTTGTGTGATGTTATCTTTGTGTGATGTTATCTTGTGTGTGATGTTATCTTTGTGTGATGTTATCTTTGTGTGATGTTACCTTGTGTATGATGTTATCTTGTGTGATGTTATCTTGTGTGTGATGTTATCTTGTGTGTGATGTTATCTTGTGTGTGATGTTATCTTGTGTATGATGTTATCTTGTGTGATGTTATCTTTGTGTGATGTTATCTTGTGTGATGTTATTTTGTGTGTGATGTTATCTTGTGTGATGTTATCTTTGTGTGATGTTATCTTGTGTGATGTTATTTTGTGTGTGATGTTATCTTGTGTGTGATGTTATCTTTGTGTGATGTTATCTTGTGTGATGTTATCTTGTGTGTGATGTCATCTTTGTGTGATGTTATCTTTGTGTGTGATGTTATCTTGTGTGTGATGTCATCTTTGTGTGATGTTATCTTTGTGTGATGTTATCTTGTGTGTGATGTTATCTTGTGTGTGATGTTATCTTTGTGTGATGTTATCTTTGTGTGATGTTATCTTGTGTGTGATGTTATCTTGTGTGTGATGTTATCTTTGTGTGATATTATCTTGTGTGTGATGTTATCTTTGTGTGATGTTATCTTGTGTGTGATGTTATCTTTGTGTGATGTTATCTGTGTGTGATGTTATCTTGTGTGTGATGTTATCTTGTGTGTGATGTTATCTTGTGTGATGTTATCTTGTGTGTGATGTTATCTTGTGTGTGATGTTATCTTGTGTGATGTTATCTTGTGTGTGATGTTATCTTGTGTGTGATGTTATCTTCGTGTGATGTTATCTTCGTGTGATGTTATCTTCGTGTGATGTTATCTTCGTGTGATGTTATCTTCGTGTGATGTTATCTTCATGTGATGTTATCTTCGTGTGATGTTATCTTCGTGTGATGTTATCTTCGTGTGATGTTATCTTCGTGTGATGTTATCTTCGTGTGATGTTATCTTCATGTGATGTTATCTTCGTGTGATGTTATCTTCATGTGATGTTATCTTCATGTGATGTTATCTTCATGTGATGTTATCTTCATGTGATGTTATCTTCATGTGATGTTATCTTCATGTGATGTTATCTTCATGTGATGTTATCTTCGTGTGATGTTATCTTCATGTGATGTTATCTTCATGTGATGTTATCTTCATGTGATGTTATCTTTATGTGATGTTATCTAAAATATACTTACTTGGATTAAGGTAAATTAAATTACGCTTGTTATAATAAGGTTAGTTAAGTTTTCTAAGGTTCTTTTGGTACAAAATTATTAATTTTTACATTAACATAAATTAAAAAATATATCTTTGAATATACAAGAGAAAATTTTAGAAAAGACTTAATTTTAAATGAGTTCTTGCTAACTGTCCAATTTTACCCATTCGGCACGAATAGGTATTAGAAATGGAAAAAGATTGAGGAAATATTCAGAAAAGATTTTCCTAAAAAAACGAAACTGTTTATTATATAAAACTTAGGCAAAGAGTGAGCTGTCTGAAGAGAAAAGAATCCACCAGACATCGTGCTTGTCCCCAGCAGCTGCGGCCTGTGTGTGTATGTGTGTGTGTGGCAGACAGGATATAAAAAATACAGCCGGGGGAATATTGTTGCATGTTGAAAGAGCATAGAAGCCTGCAACATGAAAGTACAATGAAGGAGAGAGGACGTTCACTCTCAGTACAATACTTCGTTCTCGTCTCTTCAATGCCACGTCTTCGATAAATATCTCTCCTGTGATCACTCAACGAACGATTCTTCCAGATCAATATTTCAATAAATTTCTCTTGGTCAATACCTCAGTAAATGTATGTGTGTCGTCTCTGATGCTGACCCGACACTAATAAGAGTCAGTTCCGTCTCTTTCTCTCTCTCTCTCTCTCTAACCTTTGTGTGTGTGTGTCCAAATTCTATTCAACTTCGGTGGAGAAAGAGAAGGAAAAATTATGCGGCGGTCAAGGAGCAAAAACAAAAGGTGACGTTTGTCAAAGAGAATCGTGAGTCTCTCCATGAAGCAGCACACTTGTTGGTTCTCTCCATGTAGAAGCACAGTTGTTGGTTCTCTCCATGTAGAAGCACAGTTGTTGGTTCTCTCCATGAAGCAGCACACTTGTTGGTTCTCTCCATGTAGAAGCACAGTTGTTGGTTCTCTCCATGTAGCAGCACAGTTGTTGGTTCTCTCCATGTAACAGCACAGTTGTTGGTTCTCTCCATGTAGAAGCACAGTTGTTGGTTCTCTCCATGAAGCAGCACACTTGTTGGTTCTCTCCATGTAGAAGCACAGTTGTTGGTTCTCTCCATGTAGCAGCACAGTTGTTGGTTCTCTCCATGTAGCAGCACACTTGTTGGTTCTCTCCATGTAGCAGCACAGTTGTTGGTTCTCTCCATGTAGCAGCACACTTGTTGGTTCTCTCCATGTAGCAGCACACTTGTTGGTTCTCTCCATGTAGCAGCACAGTTGTTGGTTCTCTCCATGTAGCAGCACAGTTGTTGGTTCTCTCCATGTAGCAGCACAGTTGTTGGTTCTCTCCATGTAGCAGCACAGTTGTTGGTTCTCTCCATGTAGCAGCACAGTTGTTGGTTGAAGGTCACCATGAAGCAGCACAGTTGTTGGTTGAAGGTCACCATGAAGCAGCACAGTTGTTGGTTGAAGGTCACCATGAAGCAGCACAGTTCTTGGTTGAAGGTCTCCATGAAGCAGCACAGTTGTTGGTTGAAGGTCACCATGAAGCAGCACAGTTGTTGGTTGAAGGTCACCATGAAGCAGCACAGTTGTTGGTTGAAGGTCACCATGAAGCAGCACAGTTGTTGGTTGAAGGTCACCATGAAGCAGCACAGTTGTTGGTTGAAGGTCACCATGAAGCAGCACAGTTGTTTGTTGAAGGTCACCATGAAGCAGCACAGTTCTTGGTTGAAGGTCACCATGAAGCAGCACAGTTGTTGGTTGAAGGTCACCATGAAGCAGCACAGTTCTTGGTTGAAGGTCACCATGAAGCAGCACAGTTCTTGGTTGAAGGTCTCCATGAAGCAGCACAGTTCTTGGTTGAAGGTCACCATGAAGCAGCACAGTTGTTGGTTGAAGGTCACCATGAAGCAGCACAGTTGTTGGTTGAAGGTCACCATGAAGCAGCACAGTTCTTGGTTGAAGGTCACCATGAAGCAGCACAGTTCTTGGTTGAAGGTCACCATGAAGCAGCACAGTTCTTGGTTGAAGGTCACCATGAAGCAGCACAGTTCTTGGTTGAAGGTCACCATGAAGCAGCACAGTTGTTGATCGCTTCCTTCCTGTTCAACTCAATGGAAATAAGATTAAGATCAATATCTAGAGACGTCATCTCGTTCGAGGATGTTTCTGGGCACCTCCATAACCCCCTGACGATGGCTGGTTAATGGGGAGCGTGAAGCCCACCAGCTACTCTACAATATTGAGGCTACACGTAATTTTTTTTACGAAGGTCGTGATTGGTCAGGAGCAGTGGAGTGATTTTTTTAGTGGCTTGATGGCGTTCTTGAGACTGGTAGGAATCTTGTCAGTGGTTGGAGATGTGTTCTGGAACAGTGCTGTTGGCAGTGGGAGGAGTCAGGTCTGCAGGTGTTGTGAAGTTAATAACTTTTGGAATAATCTTCAGGATGTCAGCTGAAGGTGTAGAATCAGAGAAAGTGAAAGTTAGCATATTGTTGAGTCGGAAGAGTTCATTGATAGTTGTGTTAAAGGATGCAGGTTCTGCAACATTTGCCAGGTGAACATACATCATGCAATAGAAAATTTTTGTAGGAGCGTCGTTAAGTAATGGAAAGAGTGAGTTACTGGTGGAGAGCGTCGGTTGAGTGGCTTTGAGAATTTTTGTGGTGACAGTTTTAAATTTAGTGATCGCATCATACGCTGGAGATTTGGTAGCCGCCTTCTTTTGTTCTCTTGGTTTTTCTTGATAATTTCTTTTCCCATAGGGCATTTGGCTGCAAGAGTGCGATGTCCACTCTTACAATTAAAGCATTTTGGAGGAGAGGTGGTGGTGCAGGTCTTGAAATCATGCCTTCACAGCCACAAGTCTAGCAGAATTTCTTATCCTTGATAGGGCAATCCTTTGATAGATGCAAGTATGAGTAGCATCTCCAACAGGGTGTGATGTGTTTAAATCGCTCAGCTTCAATGTGGCAAGGATTTATGTAATAGTAAAAAATTACCATTCCATCAGCGAGAGCTTGGGCAGCCATGGTGACGTCAATAATCTTGAGCACTGAAGAGGCAGTAGGAATTTTTCTGATGGTGTCTACAGTGGTCCAAGAATTCTGATCCTCTATTGATGCCTTGGGTTCGTCGACAGATTGGGTTGTCGTAAGTTTAATGAAGACAGATCTCTTTGTCCTCAGTACTGAAGAAGACAGAACTTGGAAACCACGTTCGTTGAGAGTAGTTGCAGCTGTAGTACTGATGAGTTTTTCAGGTTCAAAACTTTGAAGCTGAAACGAAAACAACCTTAAGTGACTGAATCGCATTAAACTTGACCTGCAAGTTATTCTTCACAGTAGCTGCAAGTGCTAGTTTGGACGAGTCATTTACAGTACCACCAGGTTAAATCTTCACACGATGTGAATACATCGTGTGAAGAGCACAGATGACGACTGCAGAAGGTAAAAGTTCCTCTGCCCAAGATCGTAGGGAGACAACAGAGTGCAGATTGAAGAGTTCTCCAGAATGAAAAGAAGTCAGCATCAGCCTCGTCTAGAATGTTTTTTTTTTTTGTATATATGATGGTTGGTTAGCAAGGTTTGTCAGGAAAGAAGTGTTTCCTGACGAGGATCTTAGTCACATGATGACCCACAGCTGGAGCTTGTGGTCATCTGACCGAGGCCTTCCGCTGGCTTGCCGCTCCACCCCCTTTAAAAATTATGGTCAAATATATATTTTAGCCGTCAGTGCAATGAATTCTCAGCAACCTTAATAAATTTCATGTCACGGAGTTATATGTAAATAAGTAATTTACATTATATTGAGATTTATTACTGTTACTCACTCTAATTTGAATTTAAATTCCCAACAAAATATTTAATTCTTTTAAATTGTAATCTCATTGTTTTGTCAGAAAAGATTAATACTTGACAAAAACGATCATATATGTATGAGCTATAACTTCTTGTGTGTGTACTCACCTATTTGTGGTTGCTACTGGGCCCTCTCTCTCACTGCTCCATAAGATTTATCAAACCTCATCTTAAAACTATGTATGGTTCCTGCCTCAACTACGTCACTTTCTAGGCTATTCCACTGCCTAACAACTCTATGACTGAAGAAATACTTCCTAACATCCCTTTGATTCATCTGAGTCTTCAACTTCCAATTGTGACCTCTTGTTTCTGTGTCCCATCTCTGGAACATCTTGTCTTTGTCCACCTTGTCTATTCCGCGCAGTATTTCATGTCGTTATCATGTCTCCCCTGACCCTCGTGTCCTCCAGTGTCGTCAGGCCAATTTACCTTTAACCTTTCTTCACAGGACAATCCCCTAAGCTCTGAGACTAGTCTTGTTGCAAACCTTTGCACTTTCTCTAATTTCTTGACGTGCTTGGCCAGGTGTGGATACCAAACTGGTGCTGCATACTTCAGTATGGGCCTGACGTATATGGTGTACAGAGTCTTGAACGATTCCTTACTGAGGTATCGGAATGCTATCCTTAGGTTTGCCGGACGCCAGTATGCTGCAGCAGTTATCTGATTGATGTGCGCCTCAGATGTGCTCGGTGTTATAATCACCCCAAGATCTTTTCCTTGAGTGAGGTTTGCAGTCATTGGCCACCTATACTATATTCTGTCTGTGGTCTTCTTTCCCCTTCCCCAATCTTCATGACTTTGCATTTGGCAGGGTTAAATTCCAGGAGCCACTTGCTGGACCAGGCTTGTAGCCTGTCCAGGTCTCTTTGTAGTCCTGCCTGATCTTCGACTGATTTGATTCTCCTCATTAACTTCACATCATCTGCAAACAAGGACACTTCTGAGTCTATCCCTTCCGTTATGTCATTCAGATATACCAAAAACAGCACAGGTCCTAGGGCTGACCCCTGTGGAACCCCGCTTTTCACAGGCGCCCACTCTGACACCTCGTCACGTACCATGACTCGTTGTTGCCTCCCTGTCAGGTATTCTCTGTGTCAGCATAGTTGCTGATCCCTGTATTCCCAGTATTATATAGCATAGCATATTAGTATCATCCCTGTGCTTTAGACACGAGATCCCTCGTAGGCCTGTGGCTTTGTGTGACGTCACGGGATACAGATGTGTGGGCTCATGCCCCTGTCCCGGCCTCACTCGGCGGCAGACGATCCAGGCGTAGACAGGCAAGGCAGCTGGGGCTCCATCCCTCATCTCAGTCTGACAATACATTTACCATCCTACAAGTGTGTCTACTTTCAACCTACGATATCTCCATTTAAGAACCCTTTACGATATCTGATCCACTGCAATGTCTTTCCTGTTATGTGTGCCTGATCCTCTAGCTTTTGCATTAACCTCTTGTGAGGAACTGTATCGAAGGCCTTCTTGCAGTCCAAGAAAATGCAGCCTATTCACCCCTCTCTCTCTTGTCTTACTTCTGTCACCTTGTCATAAAATTCCAGTAGGTTTGTGACACAGGATTTTCCTTCCCTGAAACCGTGCTGGTTGTCGATTATACACTTGTTTCTTTCCAGGTGCTCCACCACTCTCCTCCTGATGATCTCCATGACTTTGCATACTATACACGTTAGTGAAATAGGTCTGTAGTTTAATGCCTCGTGTCTGTCTCCTGTGTGTGTGTGTACACACACACACACACTACTAGGTGAGTACACACACACACACACACACACACACACACACACACACACACACACACACACACATATATATATATATATATATATATATATAATATATATATATATATATATATATATATCTCAGTCTGGAATTATTAACTCGTGTATTCATAAAAAATATAGGAAAATATCTGCAATAAAAGTCAAAAACATTTTTAATTTGGGAAATATTATGGAGTGTATGGTGCAGTGTCTAAACGTGAATACAAAGGCCAATGTTAGTCACAGGTTTGGAGCTCTGTTGTGTCACTGAGCTGGGTTACCATGGCAATGGCTTCTTCCATTCATGGGCAAATTTGAGCAGTTCATCGGGTTAGTGATATGGATTTTTTTTTTCCCGTAAGACTTGGTTGTCCGAAAAGAAAAGAAAAAAAATATTTGTACGAAGAGAAAAAAAAGGTGAAAAAATAATCCAATGAAGCGTAAACTATTATAATGTTTATATCAGTGTATATATGATTATATATATACTTAGGTGTATGTATGTGTTTACGCACTGAGGGGTATGTATCACTCGGCTTGTATGAAACGAGAGGAGTGTATCTTCATGGTATATATACTATACCGCGTGGTGTGTGTTTGTGTGTTTCAGTGTACATACACGGGAAGATGTGTACGTATATATTTTTACATGTCAACCGAGAGGAGTGTATATTTCTGTGGATACACCGAGGTGTGTGTATCTCAGTGTATGTACACCGATATATATATATATATATATATATATATATATATATATATATATATATATATATATATATATATATATATATATATAATCAATAACAACACCGACTAGCCAAGGACTCGAACTTACGTTGTTTTGGCCCGCCTCACGGTGAGTGAAAACCACATGACGCTCTAACCCACAGAACCACCAAATCCGACAAGAGTCAAGCATTATTAAACACGTGTGGATCATTCAGCGCAAGGAATGGTGGAGCCTTGATCCTTTGTCCAGTACCCACAGCAGGGCTCTCTGACCAGCCAGGCTGTTGCGGGCGGTGTGAAGATCGGAAGCACAGTTTATCACTTTTTTCATGCACACTCTATCGTAAACACGACAGCAAAATTGCGATTTTTATCCGTCTGAGTGAATATGAGTTGTGAAACGAATTTTGAAGTGTGCATGGGCTAAGCTGAGGCAGCTTAGCCTATGGGCACGAAGCTGAAGCAGCTTAAATCGAACAACACAGTTTTCAAACCATCCAGGTGTTGCCTCAGGAGAAATGATTAAAAAAATTAATTTACGAAAAAGTGCTAAATGCATATAACAAACACTGGTGTAGACTACTGGCCCGCACACCTTGCTGTAGCACGATAAGCAATTGGGAATAAACAAAAAAGGCATCAGAGAGAATAAATGATACAAAGATACAAGCAGAAGATACGGTGAGAACCGTAGCGACCAGCAGGGAAGGTAAGTCTGTCAAAGCAGCTTCACAAGTGTCGCACGTTGCTTCACAGCTTTGGCAAGCTTCCTTGTGACTGGCTGGTTTTACCAACGAAAGGGTCCCTGATCGTTAAATCCTTAACACCTGGTTCGTTGGTCGAGAGGCATGCCTATATGGAATGCTTCCCTGAGTGGTAGCGATACTAGTCTGTCAGATGGAAATCAGACAGCGCCTCCTGGTGCGGGGGTGTCAGTCAGATGATGACCCAGTCAGTGATGTCTTCTGGTCAGACGATCAAATCCATTTTTTCCTGGCTTACCGATCCTCTCAGTGTATAAATTAAATACCACATCCTGTGATGGAAGGCTTCCACCTCCATTTTAAGAGACAAGAGATCACCAGCACAAAATAAAAAAAAGAGCTCTAAACTGTCAGGGCTCTAAAGGGGTAACCAGGGGGAGTAATTATGTTGTAGAGCAGGTACCCAGGGGAATAATTATGTTGTAGAGCAGGTACCCAGGGAAGTAATTATGTTGTACAGCAAGTACCCAGAGAAGTCATTATGTTCTACATCTGATACTCGGAGGTAATAAGGTTCTACACCTGGTTCTTAGGTTTCACAGCAGGTACTCAAAGAGTAGTTAATTTAGCTTATGTGTACGTGTGGTGATGGCTGACACAATCATTCTCACATCCCACTATCATGGTAATACCTTCCCACCCTTGGGGCACATTAGGGCCGGACCCTGAGGGATAATGTTTCTATATTAGCTCAACAGCTGTAAAACAGACACAGCTGTGCAACAAACACAGCCACTAACATAGCCTAATTAAACTGCAAATAATTTCCGGTTGCACTGCAACTTCTCTTAATTGAAAGCATGAGCTCGGCTAATATTGTTTATCTTGATGCTGCAAGTTATCCCGAGTGTTCATATCGCCAGCTGGGAGAGCATCAAGGGTGCCCAGTCAGCTGATCGTGTATAAACAAGTTGCCGTGTTAATGAGTAAGACATAGGCACAACACTTAGGTATCTTTATTATGAAGACGAGTCAGTACTCAGTGGTTTTTTTCAGTTCAGTGTAGAGATATATAAAAGGCAGGAGGAGAGAAGGTAATCAGTCCCTTAGCCTTGAAGAAGGTGTTCAGTCCTTTATTCGTGATCAGTCAGATTGACCAAGATTAACGGATTGAAAACCTTCGAATCAAAAATATTTATTAATAAATGGTTATAATCAGAACCATAATTTTTTAAAGGGGTGGAGGGGTAAGCCAGTGGAAGGCCTCGGTCAGATGACCAAAAGCTCCAGCGGCAGATCATCGTATGACTAAGACCCGCGTCAGGAAACACTTGTCCTGTTTCCTGACAAATCTTACCTTACCTAACCTTCTTCGAGGCTCATAAAGTGATTACCTTATCGTCCACTGTCTTCCATACATAATCTCTGTACTGAACTGAAAAAACCCACTAATTAGCGCCACATCTACGTAATAAAGATATCCAGGTGTTGCTCACGTCTCTTATTCATGAACGCGTTAGTATTGTAAAAACATTATTGCAATAAAACTATCGTCTCCTATTGTGTCGACTTCCCGGCTACGTTCCTCACTCGCTCAGTTTTCACCGAAAGTAATTCATCATCGTAAAATAAATAAATAAATAATATATATATAATATATATATCTATATATATATATATATAAATATATATATATATATATATATATATATAATATATATATATATATATATATAATATATATATATATAAATATATATATATATAATATATATATATATATATATATATAATATATATATATATATATATATATATATATATATATATATAATATATATATATATATATATAATATATATATATATATATATAATATATATATATATATATATATATATATATATATATATATATATATATATATATATATATATATATATATATATATATATATATATATATATATATAATATATATTCTGTCTCATAAACACGCTAGATAACAGGATATCTTGCTACTCTACTTACACTTTGTCACACTTCACAGACAGCACATGCATATATATATATATACATACATCTAGGTTGTTCTCCTTTTTCTAAATAGCTCTTGTTCTTCTTTATTTCTTTTATTGTCCATGGGGAAGTGGAAAAGAATCTTTCCTCCGTAAGCCATGCGTATCGTATGAGGCGACTAAAATACGGGGAGCAATAGGCTAGTAACCCCTTCTCCTGTAGACATTTACTAAAAAAGAGAAGAAGAAAAACTTTATAAAACTGGGATGCTTGAATGTGCGTGGATGTAGTGCGGATGACAAGAAACAGATGATTGCTGATGTTATGAATGAAAAGAAGTTGGATGTCCTGGCCCTAAGCGAAACAAAGCTGAAGGGGGTAGGGGAGTTTCGGTAGGGGGAAATAAATGGGATTAAATCTGGAGTGTCTGAGAGAGTTAGAGCAAAGGAAGGGGTAGCAGTAATGTTGAAGGATCAGTTATGGAAGGAGAAAAGAGAATATGAATGTGTAAATTCAAGAATTATGCGGATTAAAGTAAAGGTTGGATGCAAAAAGTGGGTCATAATAAGTGTGTATGCACCTGGAGAAGAGAGGAATGTAGAGGAGAGAGAGAGATTTTGGGAGATGTTAAGTGAATGTATAGGAGCCTTTGAACCAAGTGAGAGAGTAATTGTGGTAGGGGACCTGAATGCTAAAGTAGGAGAAACTTTTAGAGAGGGTGTGAATGCTAAAGTAGGAGAAACTTTTAGAGAGGGTGTGGTAGGTAAGTTTGGGGTGCCAGGTGTAAATGATAATGGGAGCCCTTTGATTGAAGTTTGTATAGAAAGGGGGTTTAGTTATAGGTAATACATATTTTAAGAAAAAGAGGATAAGTATACAAGATATGATGTAGGGCGAAATGACAGTAGTTTGTTGGATTATGTATTGGTAGATAAAAGACTGTTGAGTAGACTTCAGGATGTACATGTTTATAGAGGGGCCACAGATATATCAGATCACTTTCTAGTTGTAGCTACACTGAGAGTAAAAGGTACATGGGATACAAGGAGAATAGAAGCATCAGGGAAGAGAGAGGTGAAGCTTTATAAACTAAAAGAGGAGGCAGTTAGTGTAAGATATAAACAGCTATTGGAGGATAGATGGGCTAATGAGAGCATAGGCAATGGGGTCGAAGAGGTATGGGGTAGGTTTAAAAATGTAGTGTTAGAGTGTTCAGCAGAAGTTTGTGGTTACAGAAAAGTGGGTGCGGGAGGGAAGGAGATAGGTACGGCTGTAAGGGCGTTACACACATTATCTGTAATTATACGTACTACCAGCCTACGTGAGTATTTCTTACCTAATCCACGAGTCGAACTCCCACATGATAGAGTAGTAAGGGAGAAAAAGTTAGCATATGAGAAGTTTTTACAAAGTAGAATCGATGCAAGGAGGGAAGAGTATATGGAGAAAAAGAGAGAGGTTAAGAGAGTGGTGAAGCAATGTAAAAAGAGAGCAAATGAGAGAGTGGGTGAGATGTTATCAACAAATTTTGTTGAAAATAAGAAAAAGTTTTGGAGTGAGATTAACAAGTTAAGGAAGCCTAGAAAACAAATGGATTTGTCAGTTAAAAATAGGAGAGGAGAGTTATTAAATGGAGAGTCAGAGGTATTGGGAAGATGGAGGGAATATTTTGAGGAATTGTTAAATGTTGATGAAGATAGGGAAGCTGTGATTTCGTGTATAGGGCAAGGAGGAATAACATCTTGTAGGAGTGAGGAAGAGCCAGTTGTGAGTGTGGGGGAAGTTCGTGAGGCACTAGGTAAAATGAAAGGGGGTTAGGCAGCCGGGATTGATGGGATAAAGATAGAAATGTTAAAAGCAGGTGGGGATATAGGTTTGGAGTGGTTGGTGCAATTATTTAATAAATGTATGGAAGAGGGTAAGGTACCTAGGGATTGGCAGAGAGCATGCATAGTTCCTTTGTATAAAGGCAAAGGGGACAAAAGAGAGTGCAAAAATTATAGCGGGATAAGTCTGTTGAGTATACCTGGTAAAGTGTATGGTAAAGTTATTATTGAAAGAATTAAGAGTAAGACGGAGAATAGGATAGCAGATGAACAAGGAGGCTTTAGGAAAGGTAGGGGTGTGTGGACCAGGTGTTTACAGTGAAACATATAAGTGAACAGTATTTAGATAAGGCTAAAGAGGTCTTTGTGGCATTTATGGATTTGGAAAAGGCGTATGACAGGGTGGATAGGGGGCAATGTGGCAGATGTTGCAGGTGTATGGTGTAGGAGGTAGGTTACTGAAAGCAGTGAAGAGTTTTTACGAGGATAGTGAGGCTCAAGTTAGAGTATGTAGGAAGGATGGAAATTATTTCCCAGTAAAAGTAGGCCTTAGACAAGGATGTGTGATGTCACCGTGGTTGTTTAATATATTTATAGATGGGGTTGTAAGAGAAGTAAATGCGAGGGTCTTGGCAAGAGGCGTGGAGTTAAAAGATAAAGAATCACACATAAAGTGGGAATTGTCACAGTTGCTCTTTGGTGATGACACTGTGCTCTTGGGAGATTCTGAAGAGAAGTTGCAGAGATTGGTGGATGAATTTGGTAGGGTGTGCAAAAGAAGAAAATTAAAAGTGAATACAGGAAAGAGTAAGGTTATGAGGATAACAAAAAGATTATGTGATGAAAGATTGGATATCAGATTGGAGGGAGAGAGTATGGGGGAGGTGAATGTATTCAGATATTTGGGAGTGGACGTGTCAGCGGATGGGTCTATGAAAGATGAGGTGAATCATAGAACTGATGAGGGGAAAAGGGTGAGTGGTGCACTTAGGAGTCTGTGGAGACAAAGAACTTTGTCCTTGGAGGCAAAGAGGGGAATGTATGAAAGTATAGTTTTACCAACGCTCTTATATGGGTGTGAAGCATGGGTGATGAATGTTGCAGCGAGGAGAAGGCTGGAGGCAGTGGAGATGTCATGTCTGAGGGCAATGTGTGGTGTGAATATAATGCAGAGAATTCGTAGTTTGGAAGTTAGGAGGAGGTGCGGGATTACAAAAACTGTTGTCCAGAGGGCTGAGGAAGGGTTGTTGAGGTGGTTCGGACATGTAGAGAGAATGGAGCTAAACAGAGTGACTTCAAGAGTGTATCAGTCTGTAGTGGAAGGAAGGCGGGGTAGGGGTCGGCCTAGGAAACGTTGGAGGGAGGGGGTAAAGGAGGTTTTGTGTGTGAAGGACTTGGATTTCCAGCAGGCGTGCGTGAGCGTGTTTGATAGGAGTGAATGGAGACAAATGGTTTTTAATACCTGACGTGCTGTTGGAGTGCGAGCAAAGTAACATTTATGAAGGGGTTCAGGTAAACCGGCAGGTTGGACTTGAGTCCTGGAGATGGGAAGTACAGTGCCTGCACTCTGAAGGAGGGGTGTTAATGTTGCAGTTTAAAAACTGTAGTGTAAAGCACCCTTCTGGCAAGACAGTGATGGAGTGAATGATGGTGAAAGTTTTTCTTTTTCGGGCCACCCTGCCTTGGTGGGAATCGGCCAGTGTGATAATATATATATTATATATATATATATATATATATATATATATATATATATATATATATATATATATATATATATATATATATATATATGCAAAACAACCACTGTGAAAGAATAGAGATGTTCCAAGCGCATTCGTGACTACTCACATTATCAAGGAACAATGAAAGTAAAGCATCAAAGGAAGGTATATAAAGGGGTAGCCCACACCTCACTATCAGATCCCACAACAACGAAACACCTGACGCGAGACAGCAGGCCCGCCGGCCGAACTAGACAGGTCCTTCATACAACCCACCAACAAACTATTCTACCCAAGAAATAAGAAATTTTAAAAATTATTATTTGTCCAATGTATTATTAAATTCTTCCCAAATTTTATTAATTATAAATGGATCTAATTTATATAAACCAAAGGAAACATTCATATTATTGTCAAAACTGCTTTTTATGAAACAAGATTCAATTATATTCCTGTCGACTATGGACTTGCTTGATAGTACTTTCTCAACTTTTTGAAAATCAATTGGATGGTTAAAATATCTTACATGAATAAATAGAGCATTGGAATCTTGTCCAGTTCTAATGCTATATTTATGTTGTTTTAATCTTAGTTCGAGATTTTTACCAGTTTGACCGTTTACCTGGAGAGTTACGGGGGGTCAACGCCCCCGCGGCCCGGTCTGTGAATCTTATAGACACATCCATCAGCATTTTGGGGGGAATTCTTTATCAAAAGTTTTTTTTACTGTATCAAGATTTTTGAATACAACTTTAATATTAAAAGTCTTAAGAAGAGAAGGCATATCAACCAAGTTTTCATGGTAAGGGAGAACCAACATATTTTTAGTTGAATAAGGCTGGTTGTCCCTTTTTGGATTGTAAAAAGTATTTCTAGCAACTTTAAAAGATTTATCAATTACATTTCTTGGGTATTTCAAATCATTACCTATTTCATAAATTTTGGATATTTCCTCATCTATGAACTCTGGACTACAAATTCGTAAAGCTCTCAAAAACATTGATGAGAAAACAGACAGTTTAACTCTATCTTGATGGGAAGAATAATAGTGGACATAGGAACAGTTATTTGTAGGTTTTCTGTAAATTTTAAATTTGAATTCATTATTACCCTTAATAATTAAAACATCTAGAAAAGGCAATGGGTTATTTTCTTCAAATTCAACAGTAAAATTTATAGAATGGGCTAAGCTATTTAATTTGCCAAGGAAATGGTGCATATCTACAATTTTGGGCATAAGACACAAAATATCATCAACATATCTGAACCATTTAGCTCTATTAGGGAGGATTGTGTTAAGCAGCCTTGTTTCAAAAAATTCCATGTATAGGTTACTAAGAACAGGTGAAAGAGGATTTCCCATTGCCATACCAAACTTCTGAGTGTAAAACTTATCATTAAATACAAATTTTGCATCAACAATGCAAAGTTTAATAAGTTTAATGATAGTAGGAACTGGCAATGGTAAATTATAATTAACGAGTTCTTCAGATAAGAAACTTAATAAATCATCAACAGGAACTTTCGTAAACAAGGAAGTAACATCAAAACTAACCATGTTAAAATCATTTAAGTCAGTCAAGGAGCTTAATTTATCAACTAAATCTATGTTGTTTTTAACATTAAAGTTAGAAATTTTGCCAACAATAGGGCTCAAAATATCAAATATAAATTATCCAAATGGCTTGTTGATATTTTGAGCCCTATTGTTGGCAAAATTTCTAACTTTAATGTTAAAAACAACATAGATTTAGTTGATAAATTAAGCTCCTTGACTATGGGAAACCCATGTGAGTCTAGCTTGTCTTGTAATATAATAATAATCGCCTATACAAACGATTATTATTACGATGGGAGATAATGAGGTTCGATCCTTGTGCCACGGCAACATCCAAGAATCACCACCATCACACCAGCAGCAAGTAGCACTGCCACCACTATCAAGAACTGCGCTGCCACCAGCACCAACACTGAAGGGAAGGGCAGTTTCCAGGTCCATGCATCATGACCCCTTCACCAGCGTTAAGACACATCACTTCCTGGAACGGGTAAGAGATACTCTCTTACCCTTGTGAACGATTTCTCCTCCATGCAAGTGTTAATATTGTTAACTTGGACGCAATTGAAGCCTACCATACAAATGTAGTATACAAGTATTTCGAAAAAGTATATAATGGAAGTGCATTAATGAAAAATCAATCTCAAGGGAGAGTAATGACTTTCGAGCATTACAGTTTATGTGCTTAGAAACATTTCGACCATACAAGGCCTCCACTGCACGTGAAGTGCTGTTGGTTCTCCATTCCAAAGCTTTGAATTCTGTAGCCGATGCGCTGAAACCTGATTTAATGTGTTATCTGAGAGGGAACAACAGGGCGATGTAGGCTCAGACACAGAACATTATCAGGATAGCGAGTATTGTGTATATTCAGAGAAATATCTTTACTTCTTTCCACCTTTTTCTGTCTTCTTTCTCAGCTCTTCAGCTTTATTATCCTTCCTATTTTCTCTCATCATTCTTTCGCTTTCATCCCATTCACTTTCCTTTCTCCTTGCTTCTCTTTCATTGTCTCTTCCCTCCTCCGGCCGACTCCTCTTTATTCCTCCCTTCCGCCTTCTTTTCCCTGGTTACCTCTCCCGCCAGCCTCTTTTTCCCTCTTTACTGCTCCCTGTCTCCTCCTCCTTCCTGGCTGGCCCTTCCATGGAGGCAGGAGTTATCTAGTTAATAGTAAACTTGGTATTCATGGCCGGCCTGCTGCTGTTGCCTCTAAAATGTGACAATAGTAAACTTGCCTTCCTGCCTCGGCTCTCCTGCTTCTCATGATGATGTACTTCTGGCTTTTGTGTCTCGTTCTCTGTGTTCTGTTCGCAGCACATGTGTTTCACACATGCACACACAGCTCCTGGAGTTCAACCGCACCAAGTGCAAAAGTTATGAAGCCTGGGGAAGGACAAAGAAGACCGTAGAGGGAGTACAGGCTCGGGGAAAGTGGGAAAACGCTGCAAACCTCACACAGGGAGAAGGACCACCTTGGGGTGAGTATTGTATCGAACACATCTGAGGCGCTCATCAGCCAAATAACTCGTGCAGCAAATTCGCGTCTGGGAAATTTAAGAATAGCGTTTCGACATCTAAGGAGTCATTCCCGACACTACACCGTGTACGTCAAGCCCTCATTGTAGTATGAAGCACCAGCATGAAACCCACACCTGGTCAAGTATATCAAGAAATTGGCGAAAATGCAGAGGTTACAACAAGATTAGTTCCAAAGCTACACACACACACACACACACACACACTGGTACTGGAAAACCTCATGCATCAGCATGTTAAGGACACTACCAGAGAGAGAGGGGAGGATGAACCAGCAAGACTGGATAAATAATGCATGCCAAAAACAACAGATGACGGAGCGCAACAGTGAAAATGGCAGTATCATTGTGGGAAACAAGGCGGGTTCCTTTAAGAATTAGTACTAGGGCTGTTACTAATACTAGTATACGTAAATGACCTGCTATAGAGGGTTGAATCCTACGTAAAAAATGTAAAACTAGAGCGAAGAACAGGTACAGAATAAATACAGGCTGACTAGAGGGAGACTGCAACAGTAGCTACTGGTGTTCAACCCAAATAAGCAAAAATGCAAAAGGGAAATGAGCTGGATGAGAAAATGATAAAACAAATCGCCATACACAGTCTCAAGTACAGATATGACATGATTCACTAGGCTATGAACAAACTTTAAGGTCACGAGTCAGGACCAGACACTTCCCACACACACTTACTACAGACACTTCCCACACACACTTTCTACAGACACTTCCCACACACACTTACTACAGACACTTCCCACACACACTACAGACACTTCCCACACACACTTACTACAGACACTTCCCACACACACTTACTACAGACACTTCCCACACACACTTACTACAGACACTTCCCACACACACTTACTAGAGATTAAAGAACGAAAACACATTTTCTTCTTTGTCTTTACTCCTTGATATTGTTAAAAATGTCTTCATTCTAAACACAGAGTTATTCCCCTTCTTGCCTGCTGTTCCCGAGGCACTATGTAACCTAGAGCAAATTTTATTTAAAAAGTGAGATAAATCTGTGGTTTACCAAACATCAGTCCTGTTATTTATATGTCCACTGCATGTAAAAATTTGAAGTATATCGGAGAATGCCTCAACCCCCCCATTGTAGTTTAGAAATAAGTACCGAAAGAAACAGTCCTTCCTCCAGAATATCGTAATAAGGATCAGAGAAGTATTTTCAGAAGATGGAGGCCCGTATCGCTCCACACCAGACGTCCCACGAGGCTTCCGCGTCAACACTAGTGTTGTTATCAGTTTATCAGTTTATTTCTTAAATATACCGTAAGACAAGTCATACCACTAGCCCAGCCTTCAAACCAGATTTTTATACAAAACCATCCACCGCTTGTTAAGTTAGCTCCCTGTGTATGCTTGTTAGCAGTAACAAGCATACACGGAGATTATCATGACAGTTATGATAACCGAACAAGCACACACAAGTTATCAAACCAATATGATATCTCGAGGGTGAACGGCTAGGAACACGCACACACACACACACACACACACACACACACACACACACACACACACACACACACACCACAGGAGCTGAGTCTCGACCCCTGCAACCACAATTAGGTGAGTACACACACACAAAAGCGATCAAAACAACAGGCTGACCTAGTGTAGAAGGGACTTACTGACAGACACACACAAGCGATAGGTGGGGCCAGCAATAGGGCGGACCAGGGTGGAATTAAATTCCGTGAAATGTTAGCCGATATTTTGTGTTCCAATTACTCCAGTCCCGTCAGTTTAATTCACACGGGTTGTTAGCAAATGATGCCGGTAATTAACGCTGCTTTAGAGGGTCGTTACCTGGTAGTTTAGAGGAGTGAGAAAGTGATCCCACACCCTCCTACAGCACGTACAACTGTGGGTGAAGTGGGAGTTCATTTACAGAATAAAATTTTTAACGTAGCTATGAAGCGAGTAATGGTGGATGTGCTTTCTTCATTATGTTTTTTTTCTTCACTCTGCACTCTTGAGAAACATCCAATAGTGCTTAATAATATTAAACTGTAATGTTAATATAAGGAATAAGAATTGAAAGAAGTGCAATATGTTGCATTCAAATGCACTAACACCTGTCTGATTTTTGTTATTATAGTGTGTTTAAGAGAACAAGGCTGGGCTCTGCACGAGTGTTCTCCTTCACAGATAATCCACTAACTGGAGATTAAATTTTAAAGTTTCTGTCCATCATATACCATCCCCATGTATCGACTTAATAATGCTCTAGCAGCGATCGAAACCTCGACAAATGTTTATCTCTGCATTGTGAGTTAGTTGTAAACTGTGCCGATCATGGTACTGTTGGTTGGCAACTGTTCCAGTCACGGTGTGTGCGTGTGTATGTATATATATATGTATTATGTATATGTATGTATATGTATATATATATATATATATATATATATATATATATATATATATATATATATATATATATATATATATATATATATATATATATATATGACTTGTTTTAATGGGTAAATTGTTAAAAGGTGGGATTTCGTAACAATATGTAGGGTGGTGGGCAGGGCATGGATGTAGCAATGCCCACACCTCTGCCTGCCTATGTTCGGCACTACCCACAGCTATGCATATTCACGCCAGGATTTACGGGATCCTACCAAGCGGGGAGAATAAGTGGTGGGGCGAGATGCTCTCTGGAATGGCTGTGAAAGATTAGAGGCATAAGGAAGTGGAGTGAAGGGTCAGAAGGATCAGAAACGGGAGGGGAGAAATCTAGGCTTCTAGGAGGTAGAGGGGAGACAAGAGGATCACAGGCTTCCTATAGGGCAGTGTAGTGTTGGAGGCTTCATTGATAGGAGTGTGGGGGGTTACAGGCTTCATAGAGTGAAGTGGTGGGTTGCAGCAGAATTAATGGAAGGTTAAAAGCCTCAAGAAGTGAAGAAAGGATTCAGGTAGGGAAGGTGAGGAATCACTAGTATTAATTAGCTTAGCGAAACAGTAAAATAAGCAGCAATACGGACTGTCAGAATGTTTTCGTATTTCCCGTGAAGGTCCTCGGTAGCACAGGAGGAAGCGAGCGTCCTCAGCAGCACAGGAGGAGGAAGCAAGCGCCCTCAGCAGCAGAGGAGGAAGTAAGCGTCCTCAGCAACAGGAGGGGGAAAGCAAGCGCCCTCAGCATAACAAGGAGGAAGCAAAACGCTCAGCAGACAGGAAAGGAAGCAAGCGCCTCAGCAGCACAGGAGGAGGAAGCAAGCGCCCTCAGCAGCACAGGAGGAAGCAAGCGTCCTCAGCAGCACAGGAGGAGGAAGCAAGCGCCCTCAGCAGTACAGGAGGAAGCAAGCGTCCTCAGCAGCACAGGAGGAGGAAGCAAGCGTCCTCAGCAGCACAGGAGGAAGCAAGCGTCCTCAGCAGCACAGGAGGAGGAAGCAAGCGCCCTCAGCAGCACAGGAGGAGGAAGCAAGCGTCCTCAGCAGCACAGGAGGAGGAAGCAAGCGTCCTCAGCAGCACAGGAGGAAGCAAGCGTCTTCAGCAGCACAGGAGGAGGAAGCAAGCGTCCTCAGCAGCACAGGAAAAAGAAGGGAGGAAAGGAAAGCGTTTTTCAGCAGAACAGGGGGAAAACAAGCGTCCCTCAGCAGCACGGGAAAGAGAAGCAAGCGTCTTCAGAAGGAAACAAGGAAGGGGGGGAAGCAACGCCCTCAGCAGCACAGGAGGAAAGCAAGACCCTTCAGCAGCACAGGAGGAGGAAGCAAGCGTCCTCAGCAGACAGGAGGAAAGGAAGCAGTGAGAAAGCGGTCCTCAGAAACACGGGAAGGAAGCAAGCGTCCTCAGCAGCACAGGAGGTGGAAGCAAGCGTTCTCAGCAGCACAGGAGGAGGATCAAGTGAAGTCAGAACTGACAATATTTCAAGACCGACCGAGAATCGTCTTCCAAACATTGATCTGTTTGAGGGTGCGAGTTGAGAGTTGCTTCAGCCACTAAATTCTCTGAGTCTTAAAGTCAGTTGAAGTGGAACAAATTGTGCCCAGCTCTCCCCCTCCCCCCAGAAACTAGCCTACTACCGAGAGGTGTACAGTGAAATATATTCTGCCAAGGGTAAGTATAAACTTATTTATTAGTTTTCTCAAAAAAGATACTATTTATTTTTACGATTGTTTTTTTTTCTATTTTTTTAACATTAAATTTAAATAAATAGCTTCAGAAAACGTTTTAAAAATTGAATAAGGAAGCACGCATGTTTCTATAACCTATTTATTACAACCCAATTTCTATAACCAAGTTAAAATAACAAGAAAATAACTGCAAATGATTTATGACAAATACACAGGATTATCAGTTCAAGAATAATTTGTTATTGTGAAATTCTTCTGCATCAAGCGAAGTAACTTTGGGTAACATGGAATCTGCTTATGAGATCTGTACACCAGAGGAACCAACTAGATGCTTAATGGGACTTTTTGAAAGCCTATCGACCACACAAATATACTTTAATCCCTAAAAGAAGAATTAAACTCACAGCACATTCTGTATATGTGAATACGCTGAGAGAAATGCACCTCTCCGTGTATATATACCATGTGAGCCATCTAGACTCACCAAATTCTTTGTATATTGCAAAATCATGTTGTAAAATAGACAGTAATCTTTCTTTGTGTTTCTTAAAATCTTTGACTTACTCTCAAATTTTTTTTTTTCTTGGCTGAACTAAAATAAATAAAAAAAAAAAAAAAGGCTGGTGTTCTTGTAAATTTTGACCAAAGCTCATAATTCAACATCAGAAGTTGAAGCGGGGAAGAAAATCATTGGTTTTAAGAGACAGCTGACGTGATAGAGAGTCATTCTTCCTCTGAAAAGATATAACAACGAACGGGAGTGCACAGCAGGAGGAAGGTGCAAGATGGAATGAGAGAGAGAGATGAGAGAGAGAGAGAGAGAGAGAGAGAGAGAGAGAGAGAGAGAGAGAGAGAGAGAGAGAGAGAGAGAGAGAGAGAGAGAGAGAAGCACTGGAGTGGATAATGACTCTATGCATCACGCAAGCCAGAGTAAATCTGATTCCCATGTTGATTCAGCTCGCTCGCCTCGTCGTCTAGTTTGTAGCTGTTTTTGTGTTCCTTCTCCCCCTTACACACAACTGCGTGCTGAACAAGAAAACTCAGTCAAGTGTGAGTTAACACGAGTGTCAGGGGTTTTTAATTAAAACGAATATCGTCCCAGTGGCCATCGGAAATAATAATAATAATTAATAATAAAAATAAATATAATAATAATAATATTAACAATTAAAAAATAATTATTGATTTTATTTTGAGTTATTATACATAGATTTACAATAATTTCGTTAATTTACGGTTTTGTTGAAAACTTTACATATTTTTTTAAACAAGATTCACAGACGCATAACTAAGAGGTAAAATCTGTAGCAATTATACTTAATTGTTATAATCCTAACCATGATTTATAAAGAGGAGAACCGGTAAGCCAGCGGAAGTCCTCGGTCAGATGACCATAAGCTTCCGCTGTGGGTCATCATATGATTAAGACCCGCGTCAGGAAACACCTGTCCTGTCTCCTGACAAACATTATACCTACTATGAAGTATATTCATCAAGAATGAATAAAACAAAAAAATACTCGGTTTAGCTCTAGAGTGGACTAAGTTCATCAAGAAATTGAGAGATAGTTAAGACGGGGGGAACGAACTTGAGGAAAAGGGAAATTTTGAGTGAAGAGATGTAGCTCACATATGCTTGAGTGTAGAAGGTACTGGGCTCATCCTAGGTAGGTCTAACTCACACCCAGTCATGTACCTCTGTTTAAAGCTACCCCAAAGTTCTTGACTCAATGACGCTACCTGGAGTTTGTTCCACTCATCTACAAGTCTATTGCTAAATCAATACTTGCCGATATCCCTTCTAAATTTAAATTTCTCAAACCTGAGTCCATTGCTGCGACTCCTGTTTTGGTTTGATATCAACACGCTCTTTATATCCCCATTATTTACTCCCGTTTCCTATTTTTACACTTCAATCGTTTCTCCCTAATTATACGTCTTTCAAGATGCAGGAAAGGGTTCTGGTACATGGAATCAACTTTGTTATCATTCTCTGTATATTTTCCAGCATTCTTTGTCCATCCTTTAATATGGAGATAAGAACTGAACAAAGATCTAACCAAAGAATATAAAGCTAACGAATACCTTAAGGACTTCTCTCCCTTTCCTGTATATACTGCCTCCCTCACCATCGAGTGTTAGTGTGACTTGTAAATGTAAACTAAAAGGACACAAGTGCAACAAATGTGACATTTTTATTGTAGCAACGTTTTGCTCTCCAGGAACTTTACGTTGCCACAATAAAATGTCACATTAGTTGCACTTGTGTCGTTTTACTTTACATATTGTCGGGTCGAAACGTCGTCATAAGCTCCTCTCTCCTATGTGCGGGTTATTAGTGTATACTTCTTGATATGAAGCCAAGATTTCTATTAGCTCCATAACAATTACTCTTGTATTTAATCGATGGTTTACCTGAGGGATACCTGAAGGATGTTTTTGTGGTCAATATCCCTGTGGCCTGATACCAGACCAGGCCTCCCGGTGGATCTGATTAACCACGCTGTTATTACTGGCCACACGCAATCCAACTTACAAACCATAGCCAGGCTGGTCAAGCACTGATTTCAGTTAAGAAAAGTAATGAATATACATGTCACTGTGCTTAGCACAGGAAACAGTGTGTGTGCATTATCTTGTAACAGGTTAGGTAAGGTTCGTCAGGAAACAGGAACAAGTGTTTCCTGACGCGGGTCTTAGTCATATGACGACCCACAGCTGGAGCTTTTGGTCATCTGACCGAGGACTTTTTTATTCCGCTTCGCTGCTCAAGCTGCTGCAGTCCCTAGGTCATTACCTCCACAGGCCTATCGTAAAGAACTTCAAAAAGAAGCGGATAGGTGATTCAACGGCCGTAGAACCGCACAAGTGGATCCGGTTCCTGACCGAGGTCCTCCTGCTGGCTCGTTATTTTATTACAACTCAGGAAATCATAATGACAAGATTGCAAACAAACCATAACACGGGTGGGGTTTGAACCCACGATCAGAGAGTCTCTCTGATCGCGGGTTCAAACCCCACCCGTGGTATGGTTTCGTTATTTTATCCGTCAGCAAACAAGACAGGTACCTCCTGAGACGGGACTCACATGTATGACCTATCAGTAATCAATATTCTTCACCTCTGCTGGCTCACCAGTCCACCCAATTTGAATATCAATATTTATTCTCTATATCTTAACCTTATAATAATATTATGGGGACATTTCAAAATTTAAGATTTTCCTCGATAAAAACATAGAAATATATATAGTTACGTGTTTTTTTCGCCAAAACTCACATAAACTATTACAACTTTGCTAAAATTGGAGTAATATATAATAATGTGACTCACTAATAGAAGAATTTGCATAAATATATTTCGCTGTTGGGATTTATTTTGGGAATCTCGACCCAACTGTTTCCATTATAATCATTATAATAATCACTGAATGATGATTATAATAATTAGTGATTATTATAATCATGATAATAAATAAGAAGTGATTATTGTAATAATCATAATGCGGCTTGGGAATGGGGAAGTAATCTGACTCGATAATTCAAAGAGGGGTCACTAAATCGTAATGACACGATTGCAAACAAACCATACCACGGGCGGGGATAGAACCCGTCATCAGAGAGTCTCAAAACTCCAGACCATCGCGTTAGCCACTGGACCAGCTAGCCACAATAAGATTCATCCAACTAGGTATATTTCTACACCATAGGAAGGTTAGCATAGGCACCACTGTTACCACAAATGCAATCGCGTCATTACGATTTCGTGAGTCATGTTGACGGCTTTTAGGGGACTTGAGCTAGAGTTCGTCACGGCCACGCTAGCTGGAGATTCGTCTGTAAAAACTTGCATTTGTGGTCACAGTGGTGCCTATGCTAACCTTCCTATGGTGTAGAAATATACCTAGTTGGATGAATCTTATTGTGGCTAGCTGGTCCAGTGGCTAACGCGATGGTCTGGAGTTTTGAGACTCTCTGATTGCGGGTTCTATCCCCACCAGTGGTATGGTAGGGTTGTTCCAATTTCTTGGATCAAGACCTCCCCCTTGAAAAGTCTTCTCTGCGATAAAATCTGGACTTGTATTTCCCAATTACTCCCGGACTCTTCACGGGTGTGTCACGATGCCGGTGTAAGGCTCGAAGAGTCGAAAAAGTGGAACCACCCTCCCCCTACCTCTCCCTTTCCTCGGATTAAACTTCATTACCTCGCATTTCCCAGACGCTGTATATGGTTCATACGAATTTGCCGATGCCTCCGTGACTGTAACAAAAATAAATTTCTCCCGAAATAAAGTAAATATCTACCTGAGTGGCGAAACAAACGTAAATATGTAAGTCTTGTTAAGTCTTGTAAGTGCGTGGAGCATGTTGCTTGCTCTTTGCCTCAGCTCCCTGCACTACTCAGCTCTCTGAAGAGCTCTCGGGCAACGGTTTTCCAGGAAGTTGGTCAGGGTATTTGCTAACTTTTAACCCACTAAGGATCCTTTACAAAGCAAATGTCGCGTCATTTTTCTTTTCTCGGTAAACACTGAAGATTTTAGGGAAAACTCTCTGAAATCGCCACTCGGTCTTTGGCGGTGTCTTGCGGTGGCATTATGTCTGTTAGGAGAGAAAGAGAGAGAGAGAGAGAGAGAGAGAGAGAGAGAGAGAGAGAGAGAGGGAGAGAGAGAGAGAGAGAGGAGAGAGAGAGAGAGAGAGAGAGAGAGAGAGAGAGAGAAAGATATAGATAGATAGATAGATAGATAGATAGATAGATAGATAGATAGATAGAGAGAGAGAGAGAGAGAGAGAGAGAGAGAGAGAGAGAGAGGAGAGAGAGAGAAGAAAGGACCATTTCTTTGGACACGAATATTAGTCATCGCCACTCGTGGTTAATGGCGCTAAAGCCTATATATATATATATATATATATATATATTATATATATATATATATATATATATTATATATATATATATATATATATATGCAATAAGATCACAGTAAACAGGTGATGAAAACTTGGTTGATATGCCTTCTCTTCTTAAGACTTTTAATATTAAAGTTGTATTCAAAAATCTTGATACAGTAAAAAACTTTTGATAAAGAATTCCCCCAAAATGCTGATGGATGTGTCTATAAGATTCCTTGTAAAATTTGCGATAAAGTTTATTACGGTCAAACTGGTAAAAATCTCGAACTAAGATTAAAACAACATAAATATAGCATTAGAACTGGACAAGATTCCAATGCTCTATTTATTCATGTAAGAGATTTTAACCATCCAATTGATTTTCAAAAAGTTGAGAAAGTAGTATCTAGCAAGTCCATGGTCGACAGGAATATAATTGAATCTTGTTTCATAAAAAGCAGTTTTGACAATAATATGAATATTTCCTTTGGTTTATATAAATTAGATCCATTTATAATTAATAGAATTTGGGAAGAATTTAATAATACACTGGACAAATAATTTTTAAATTTTCTTGGGTAGAATAGCTTGGGGGTGAGTTGTGCAAAGGACCTATCCAAGTTGGCTCGCCGCGCGTCACGTGTTTAACCGTTGTGGGATCTGATAGTGAGGTGCTGGCCGGACCCCTTATATAGCTTCCTTGGATGCTTCACCTTCATAGTTCCTTGATAATGTGAATAGTCACGAAAGCGCTTGGAATTTCTCTATTCTTTCAGAGTGGTTGTTTTGCATATATATATATATATATATATATATATATATATATATATATATATATATATATATATATATATATATATATATATATATATATATACAAGAGAGAGAGAAATACACATCTGGGTGTATATTTCCTGTGACTCGCTCATAGCAACTTTTGGCAATTTGGTCGATGCTTTTATGGCGACTTACTGGTTTATCCACGTAAAAAATTAAATATGAGATGTTGTGGAGAATAAAAAGGCACAATACCGTGACTGAAACAAAGCATAAATAACCCATATAAGAGAGTGCGACTTATGACAACGTTTCGCACTTGACTACTTAACGGGCCAAGTCTGACCGAAATGTTATAACTTTCTTCCTTGTGCGGCTATTTGTGTATGAAATGTGGTATTCTTTATAAAAAAAAACAAGAGAAAGTTTTCGTGTCTCAAGATGAGTTGTAGCATCTGTGACGGTAGTGACGGTGGTGGTGGTGGTGACGGTGATGACAGTGGTGGTGGTGGTGACGGTGATGACAGTGGTGGTGGTGGTGACGGTGATGACAGTGGTGGTGGGTGACGCTAGTGGTGACGCTGCTGGTGGTTGATTCATCACATGACATGGGTCGTTTGTCAGACGATGAGCTAGCTGTAAATGGATAATCATTTGCTAGCTTGTAGTTGAAGTATAGCGTAGCTGACAAATGGTAATAAAGGACTCTTGATGTACGCATCATTCAAACGTCTCTGTCTTACAAGAGCTAGGTTTCACACCTTACAACACAGGTAATCAATATATATTATTACCTTCAAAGTTGCCCCCTGTGGTTGTTTTGTGTCTTTTGTTGCTCGTTCGCGATATATATAATATATATATATATATTATATATATATATATATATATATATATATATATATATATATTATATATATATAGATAGATATATTCGCTACCACTACCGTCGCCTGGGATTTCAGGTTCAGGACGACACTTTTTAGATTTGATGAGATTCGTTAGGAAACAGGGCAAGTGTTTCCTAACGAATGATGACCCACCACTGGAGCTCTGAGCGAGGCCTTCCACTGGCTTATCCGTCCACCCCTTTAAACATTAAGATAACTGATAGAATACTAACGATGACACTGCTAATGCATCTCTCGTGCATGTTCAGGTGGACTGAAGAATTTCTAGCATTCCTCTCTTGCATGTAACTAATAATTTCTGGAATTCTGATACACACTCCGTGTCTATGTCCAGCGGAAGAATGTTGCAGAAAATACAAGATAACGTAATAATATCAGTTACAAAATAAGGCATATGAAAAAAATAATTAAAAATGCTGCCTAAATTAGCATGATCGATGCTTCCAGTTAACTTTCTAGTCCATTTACGTAAAAAATAAATACTGCATTATGAGATGAGTTGAAGGACAAAAAGGGACAATACCGTGACGACGTTTTCGGCCTGACTGGCTCCCTCACCTTCGTATCTAGTGTGATTAGTTAATGGTCCTAGTCGGAGCGAAACGTAGTCATAACGATTATAATTCTACTTTAAACTTCTTTTAGGACCAATGGTAAACGTGTTAAGTGTTGGCATCTCCACTGTAGCACTTCCAAAATTTGATAACTATTGACGAAAATAACAAGTGTACTCTGGGAAATTCCTTCTGGTTCCTGATTCTGAAAATGACGGACACTTGAAGCAAATATTCGTCAGTTGGTTTATTAAGTTGAAAGCCATTCGACTACATGTGGGTCATGAAGGCTGCATGTAACTTGTAAACCACTAGACAAGGATATATTAATCCCTAAAATAGGCAAAAAGTAAACTCTCAGTGTGTGTACACACAGAGAAAAGTAACAGTAAAAAGAGAGACAGAAATTAAATGTTTGTGGTAGTGAGGTTGGCAGATACCATCAGCTAATACGTTGGAAATTTCAAATAATTTGAGAAAGTTGTTAATTAAACCCCATTATCTGCGTCAGTGCTGGAGATAATGATGTTGGGAAATGTAAGCATGAAGAATTGCCAGCTAATTAAAGGCAGCTATTGATCTAACTATGTAAAGCAAAAGGACACAAGTGCAACTAATGTGACATTTTATTGTGGCAACGTTTCGCTTTCCAGGAGCTGGAGAGCGAAACGTTGCCACAATAAAATGTCACATTAGTTGCACTTGTGTCCTTTTACTTTACATATTCTCGGTAATTCTACCAACATTATTATTGATCTAATTTAGTTCAAAGGAAGGGATCCCGATCATATGTAAGGAACTTGGAATTCCATTCACTGACAAACGGGATAACTTCTTCAGCAAACATTATAAATATGCAGTGGATGGGGTGCATCTTCATACTGCAAAGGTAACAGCACTGGCCAGCTTAATTGAAGGAGTCATTGCTAAATTTTCTAAGACTTTAAACTGATATAGGATAGAGGCGTGTGGGAAACGAAGGTTGGTTGCAGTACTACGGATGGAGAGAAAAATGCCAATAAATATTAGACAAACGTTCAGAAAACAGGATAGCTCACAAACAGTTATTGATAAAAACAGGAAAATTGGTTTACAAACAAAACGAGACAGGGGAGAAAAGGGAAGCAAAAATTTCCTCACTACCTGTTATGCAAATAGTCGGAGCACACGAAATAAAATAGATGAACTAAGACTAATTGCATGTGCAAGAAACATGGATATTGTTGCAAATACTGAAACTATGTACTGTGCCAAAACAAAAGCATTCACATTGCTAAACTCACAAACTAGTATTTAGTCAATTAGCCATAATACCAACTTACCTCATAATTTGTAATATTTTAAATTTAAGAATTAATCTAAGTCTGCCCGAAATGCCTAGCCATGCTAGGTGTTCTAGTGGCACCCTCTGTAATTATTATTTTACTACATGTAAACCACACAATAACCAAATTCTGTAAACTCAGCATTGTAATCCTAATAGAGAATAAACTTTGAATTGAATTGAATTTGAAAAATAGGGACTCGCCTGCTGAATTACACTTACAGGGATACAAGTCATTCCGCACTGACAGAGTCAACAGGAAGGTTGGCGGAGTTGTTATGTACTGTATGTTGGGGAAACTTTAAACTGTTCCATTAGAACTTCTTTGGGATGAAATTACTCAGACACTGAGAAACGAAAATGAAGTTTTAATGGGAGATTTTAACTTTAGCTATATCAGATGGAGCAATCTGATAGGCGTTCTAGATACACACGACTTTCTTGAAATGGTCCTGGACGGCTTTTAAAAACAGTTTAAATAACCTGCTGAACTTGGGTTTAAATAACCTGCTGGACTTGGTTCTGGCAAACAAAAATTATCTGGTAAATAACCTTGAGATTAATGAAGAGCTTGGGGAAAGTGATCACAAATCACTTAGTTTTAATACCTCATGGAACTCCCTTAATAACTATAACAGATTATGTGGGACTTCATTTTCCGGCCCTTTCCGAGAGCAAGGAAATGAAGAGGGCCTTTGGTTGAGATCGAAATATATTCGTATCTTTTTATTATTATTATTATTATTATTATTATTATTATTATTTCACTTTTCTGTGCCAGGGGATTTCTTCTGTTATTTTGTTCTTCCGAGAGGGTTGTTATGTTGTCTGCTGGAGTAGTGGAGGTGCTGGCTGCCCTGTGCTTCGCCAGGTCCTCTCTCGTCAGACTCTCACTATTCCTGACCTCTCGTTTCTGCTCGTAACTTCTGGTTCCTTTTCGTAACCTCTCGCTCCTTATCATTCCTCTGCATGACCTGTCGTTCCTTTTTTTTTAACCTCTTCTTTTTTCCTGACAGCTCACTCGTGATAGCTTACTCGTGACAGCCCACTCGTGACAGCCCACTCGTGACAGCCCACTCTTAACAGCCCACTCGTGACAGCCCACTCGTGACAGCCCACTCGTGACAACCCACTCGTGACAACCCACTCTTTCTCCTGCTCTCTCTTTATCCCTTCGTTCCTCTCTCAGAATTATTTAGCAACGATCACAAATTATTCACGAACTCTAAAATAAATGAACTCTTCACTCATTTAGCGACTTTCAAACATTTTTCACGTCTATACATTTTTCATGGAAATAGAATCACAAATTTGTTACATTCGACCATAAGCTAGGATAAAACTTCATGTATTTTTTCCCTAATTTAAATAAAAATGCCTTGATCTGTCAAGTGCAAATTTCCCTTGCAATCCATGCATGTTGAAATTTATAAAAAATGTAGTTACATAACCTGGATTATTTATGTAATAAAATATTTAGTCATGTTTTTTATCGGTGATTTATGTTATATTTTTAAGTAGCTATTATTATCGTAGATAATTAAGTAGATATTATTATCGTAAAGCCAGTGTAAGCTAGCGGAAGGACTCGGTCAGATGACCAAAAGCTCAGTGGTGGGTCATCATGTGACTAAGACCCGAGTCAGGAAACACTTGTCCTGTTTCGCTGACAAATCTTACCCAACTCTGTGTACTCATTTTGTTTAGGAATCTTCGCTTAAAATTAAATAAACTTCACCGGTCTTCACTGGGTAAACTTTGTCGATATGAAAAAGAAACACATACATCGTCAATAACCCTCAGAGTAATCGATAGGCTTTAAGACCATTCCAGCATCTGGAAGAGTGGGTAGCGGCCCCGGTGAAGGCGCTGAGCAGGGTCCAGTGGGAGCTGAGAGCCGTCTGTACTAACACACCACAATGATTTTATTCTTCCTTCAGAGTGCCAGGAACGTACCTTGTTCATAGCATTATTATATGATATATCATATCATGCGTTATTTATCATATCATGTATCATAGTCATATATTATGTATATATATTTTCATGTGACAAATATCAAGTTGAACAGAAATGCTACATAATATAGTCTACAAAATCATTGACTCCTGTAGCATACAAGACAGAAACACAAATCTCTCTGTAGATCTTTTTCTGGCGTAACTATAAAAAAAATTGTATGTATATAGATACAAATAAAACTTGAGAAAAAACATGTTACATGGCTGTTTATGTGTGGATGACCCGTGGCGACAACCATCCAATTCTGATGCATCTTCTTGCTAATCTGGCCCGGTAATTATTATTGTTATTATCAACATAACTAACCGCTAAATCCGTAGGGGACTTGGTTGATAAACAATGTCCTTAGATTGTTTTTTATATGATGATTTTATTTATTTTTTTACACCTAGGTGAAAAACCAACCCTGTCATATCTTGCTTCAGTTTGATTTGTTAGTGAAGTGGTTCTTACCCGGGGCTATCCATACCCCTTGGTTTTATTCTTAGCTATCCATATGTAAACTAAAACCAAGCTACTGACATCTGAAGTCACATTGGTACCTAATAGGACTGGTGATGATGGTGTCTTGCAGAGTCTGGCGAAGGTCGTAATCATAAAAAAAGTTAAGTCCCCCTGTGTTAATGGTTCATGTTTGATTAAAACGTCGTAAAATATCCCCCCCCCCATCCCGATCTCTCCACAGTGAAGGTTATTTGAGTATTTATTCTCCTATTTGGGTCTGTCAGCCTGCTTGTTGACTCGCTCCAGCGTCCGAAACCTCCACTGCGTGAGTTTTCATATGACAACAACTCGTGTCAGCAGAAATTTCCCCATTTCTCCTGACAAACAAAACACCACGACTGCCTCCAGTGCCCTACACTCGCTGATTTACATTTTTGGGAGGGGATTCGATCCCATCCTATTTTCATTCTTTGTTTCCCCCTTTCCCATTTTCTCTTGTTTATTTTTTCTCTTTACACTTCTTTATCAATTTGGTCGCTTCTTTTTTTTCTCATTCTTTAAGTGGTAATTTAATTTAGGGTGTTGAAAGAGCAGGTAACTCGTGCCACCAGTCTACAGGATCTTGATGTTCAAGCTGGAGGTATAGAGGTAGGTACAGAGGTAGGTACAGAGGTAGGTAAAGCCAGCCACCTGATATGGTTCACAGCTCATGGCTGTCTCTCCTCCAAGGCTACCCTCGGCAAGGCACATATAATCCAGCTCAGAGAGGATCATGGACATTTTGATCTGGCGCACTGCTTTAAGTAGAGGTACGACACACACTCTCGCTATACAAGGCTTTGTTTGGTTTTGAAAGACACGTAAGCAAACACTATAACATATTTATTAGAAAACGTTTCGGTCCTGACCTTGATCACTTCTGAGAAGTGATAAGGTCAGGACGAAACGTTTTCTAATAAATATGTTATAGTGTTTGTTACGTGTCTTTAAACCAACTTGTCGTTATTTATTACCAAGGTTTTACAAGCTTTGTGTATAGCGAGTGTGTCGTAACCTCTTCTCCCTCTGCCTTTATCACTCTCTCCATGAGGAAGGATTAACGTGTTAATTCCTTTTTAACTCAGATAAACAAGTGCGTTCCCTGCATTAGAATGTATGTTTCGTATCAAAAGAATTAAGAATTTGCCATAATGCGTACAAACCCATTTCTGAGCGTTCATGAGTTGCTGTATTATTATTATATTATTATTATTATATTACTTATTATTATATTATTTTATTATCTATTATTATTATTATTTTTATTAACACATCAGCTGTTTCCCACAAAGGTACGGTGGCCCGAAAAAAGAAAAACTTTCACCATCATTCACTCCATCACTATCTTGCCAGAGGCGTGCTTACACTACAACTATATAACTGCAACATTCACACCCCTCCTTCAGAGTGCAGGCACTGTACTTCCCATCTCCAGGACTCAAATCCGGCCTGCCGGTTTCCCTGAATCCCTTCATAAGTATTACCCTGCTCACACTCCAACAGCACGTCAAGACCTAAAAACCATTTGTCTCCATTCGCTCCTATCTAACACGCTCACGCATGCTTGCTGGAAGTCCAAGCCCCTCGCACACAACTTCCTTTACCAGCTCCCTCCAACCTTTCCTAGGTCGACCTCTACCCCGCCTTCCCTCCACTACTGATTTATGCACTCTCGAAGTCATTCTATTTTGTTCCAGCCTCTCTGTATGTCCGAACCACCTCAACAACCCCTCCTCAGCCCTCTGGATAACAATTTTGGTTATCCTGCACCTCCTCCTAATTTCCAAACTACGAATTCTCTGCATTATATTCACACTACACATTGCCCTCAGACACGACATCTCCACTGCCTCCAGCCTTCTCCTTGTTGCAACATTCGCCATCCATGTTTCACACCCATATAAGAGTGTTGGTATAACTATACTCTCATACATTCCCCACTTTGCTTCCAGTGCACCACTCACCTTTATCCCCTCGTCAATTCTACGATTCACCTCATCATTCATAGACCCATCTGCTGACACGTCCACTCCTAAATATCTGAATACATTCACCTCCTCCATACTCTCTTCCTCCAATCTGATATTCAATCTTTCGTTACCTAATTTCTTTGTTATCCTCATCACCTTATTCTTTCCTATATTCACCATTAATTTTCTTCTTCTGCATACCCTACCGAACTCATCCACCAACCTCTGCAACTTCTCTTCAGAATCTCCCAAAAGCACAATGTCATCAGCAAAGAGCAACTCGGAAATAATCTCCCTCTCTCTCCTACATACTCTAACCTGAGCCTCACTATCCTCGTAAAACTTTTCACCACTTTCAATAACCTACCTCCTATTCCATACATTTGCAACATCTGCCACACTGCCCCCTATCCACCCTGTCATACACTTTTTCCAGATCCACAAATGCCACAAAAACCTCTTTACCCTTACCCAAATACTGTTCAGTTATATATTTCACTGTAAACACTTGGTCTACACACCCTCTACCCTTCCTAAAGCCTCCTTGTTCATCTGCTATCCTACTCTCCGTTTTACTCTTAATTCTTTCAATAATAATTCTACCATACACTTTACCAGGTATACTCAACAGTCTTATTCCCCAATACTTTTTGTACTCTCTTTTGTCCCCTTTGTCTTTATATAAAGGAACTCTGCATGCTCTCTACCAGTCCCTAGGTACCTTACCCTCTTCCATACATTTATTAAATATAAGCAGCAACCACTCCCGAATTATAATATTATTAATATTACTGAAATAGGAGGTAGTCATGTTTGATGATGATGATGATGATGGTAATAATAATAATAATAATAATAATAATAATAATAATAATATCTTTAATTCTACAAGTACATATACAAGGTATACAGACCTAGCTGACATCAATGACGTACTGCTCTATAGAAAGCTGCTTGTTATGCAGAGCATTTCGGGCAATTTAAGTCAGTTTTGTCCCATGATGCGACCCACGCCAGTCGACTAACACCCCAGGTACCCATTTTACTGATGGGGAACATAGACAACAGGTGTAAAGAAACACCCGATGTTTCTACCCTCGCCGGAAATCGAACCCGGATCCTCACCGTGTGAAGCGAGAGCTTTAGCCATCGGACCACGGGGCTTGAATTCTTTGAAACAAGAACCTCTCACTGCAATACCTTACCTAACAATCTATGTTAGGTAAGGTAAGGTTTGTCAGGAAACAGAACAAGTGTTTCCTGACGCGGGTCTTAGTCATATGATGACCTACCACTGGAGCTTCTGGTCATCTGAGCGAGGCCTTCCATTGGATAGTCTCTGCTGCCATTAACACTAAACAATAACAACTGCAGCTTAACGAAGCAGACAATTTTATTTTACGTTTAGCATTATTATATTATTATTTATTATTATTATATAAAAAAGCGCTAAACCACAAGGGCCATACAGCACTGCTACTTTTAGCAGCAGCAGTGGTTTAGTTATATATATTTAAAAACTGCTTTTGTCCCATTTAGGCGAAAAAACAAAATATTACCAGCTCCACTGCACACTCCACTTAATATTGGAGAATTTACATAATAAAAATACAACCCCTTAGATTCAATATTAGCAGCAGCAAACACTGCACAGAATATACTGCATTATACACATAGGGGTGTATTTCTCTCAGAGAAATACACCCCTATGTGCTGAGAGTTGATTTCAATCCCTATTTTATGGCTTAAAGTAATCTCGTGTAGTTGTGCAAGAAGTTATTAACGTGTGGCCTTCATGACCCTCGTGTAGTCGATAGGCTTTAAACTCTATTAACCATTTATTTAAGCATCAGCAGACACCACTCATTACTTAAGCAGCAGCAGCAGATTACTCCTTATTTATTTAAGAAGTAGAGTTATGTCTACTGCTGCTTGATTAAACAGCAGTAGATACAACTCGTTTCTTGCTTAAGCAGACATTAATGATTTGTTTAAGCAACAGCAGACACCACTCATTACTTAAGCAGCAGCAGCAGATTACTCCTTACTGCTGCTTAATTAAATGAAGTAGATACAACTCGTTACTTGCTTAAGCAAACATTATTGATTTGTTTAAGCAGCAACAGACACTACTCGTCAATTGCTGAAGGAGCGGCAGCAGACACTACTCGTCAACTGATCAAGCAGCAGCAGACACTTCTCGTCAATAGTTTAAGCAGCAACAGCAGACACTTCTCGTCAACTGTACAAGCAACAGCAGACACCGCTCGTTACTGCGTTGAATTAGATTACCTCGCTCAGCAGCGTCAGACACTGCAGACGGTATTTTGACTTGATACTATTCGGCCCGAGAAAGATTCACTTTTTTCCGCCCTCGTCTTCAAGAAGGTCCCGAGAAGTGAAAACATGTTTTCTTGGCCTAATTGAGCAGACCATTGTGAGGAACCAAGGACTCTAGCTATGTAAGAAAAGCAATTACTTATTTTTTTCGCTAACCAATGTCCATGTCTTTACTACGTTTGGCTGGTAAACAGATGATATAATATAAAACGTAGAAGAGAACTGACGCAAAAGAAATCTTGTTTTAAAAATTATTATTATTATTATTATTATCGTCAATTTACAGGTAGTTTATCTTTCTCCTCTTGTATTAAAAAGAATATTAAAGAATATTGCAAGAATAGCGAAGAAGCGATACAAGATGCAAAACAATTACAGGGGGAGTTGAATAATAGCTCTAGGTCTTTCGTGTTGCAATGAACACATCATCAGGAGCTTACAATGTTGTAGAAATGAGTATGAGATTTCAGCAGATGTTTATACAGGGGGAAGCAACAGTTTCCCCCAGGTGATAGTATCCATAGCGATATACACCATGTATAGATAAGATTCGTCAGGAAAAAGGATAAATGTTTTCTGTCTGAGGTCGACCCGCTAGTGGAGCTTTATGTCACCTGTTCGAGGCCTTCCACTGATTTACCCGTCCACTAATTTAAAATTTAATATTAGTGTAGTATGTTGTGTGTACAATCATGTAATTTATTGGCTACCAAGGCTGTGGACTGCTTGGTGAGTCCCTCACCGCTGTGCACCATAAACAAGCCGAGTTACCAGTCCATCATCTGACACGCAGACCTGAGCAGTTACTCTGCTGCTGCAAGCTGCTGAGGCTTCTGCTGTTGCTGGTGCGGCTTCTGTTGTTGCTGCTGCTATTGCTGCAGCTGCTGCTGAGGCTTCTGCTGTTGCATACTGCATGCTGCAGCTGCTGCTAACTCTGCATACTAACTTTCCACATTATATGTACTATATTAAGACATGACTCACCTGACTCATCTGACTCACCTGACTCACTCTTAACACTCTGATAATGTTTATTGTAACTGTTTTCGCAGGGAAACACTAAATTCGCAGGGGATCATAGAGATCGTAATGACACGATTGCAAATAAACCATACCCCCGGCCGGGATTGAACCCGCGGTCATAGAGACTCAAAACTCCAGCCCGTCGCGTTAGCCACTAGACCAGCTAGCCACAATAAGATTCATCCAACTAGGTATATTTCTACACCATAGGAAAGTTAGCACAGGCACCTCTTGTGGTCACAGAGGTGCCTGTGCTAACTTTCCTATGGTGTAGAAATATACCTAGTTGGATGAATCTTATTGTGGCTAGCTGGTCTAGTGGCTAACGCGACGGGCTGGAGTTTTGAGACTCTATGACCGCGGGTTCAATCCCGGCCGGGGGTATGGTTGATCATAGAGATCCCCAGGAATGGGAGGAATTCAAGTTCGATCCAAGGAAAGGGTACTTACAACTCCAAAATTTCTTCACAAGTATCAGGAATGGGAACGTCATTCGTTTCACGTCCAGAAGATTTCTAATTTAACTTAAATCAGTTGTGTCTTGTTAAAATTTGCGTTAAACGAAACAAAATTAAATATACTTAAAATCAAATCATTTAATTTACTTAATTAACTTACAACTTAATAAAGTTTTGTACACTAATTATTTCCACCTATTTTCCTCGTTAAAAAATTTATAAAGCAAATTATTTGTTAAGTATTTTCTGGTTCAAATTTCGATTTCCCATTAATATTTTAGTTTCAATAATTTTAACTCCAATATTCGACGCTTAAATAATTTACTCGTTAATAATTAGCCGCTAACAATACTCTCTGTAATAAGTTCAACGTTGAGGTCTTCAGTACAAGTTACCATTATTTGGTAACTCTCAGGTGGGTATACCTGGTATACCTGGTATACCTGGTATACCTGGTATACTGCTTCCAGCTACCAGCAACCTGGTCGATACTGTCTCTGTCTGTCTCATATGCAACACTCACACGCACTCTAACATAGCCTCACGCACTCCAACACACCCTCACTTTCACCCACGCTGACACACCCTCACTTTCACCCACGCTAACACACCCTCACTTTCATCCACGCTGACACGCGCTCACTTTCACCCATGCTGACACATCCTCACTTTCACCCACGCTGACACACCCTCACTTTCACCCACGCTAACACCCTCACTTTCATCCACGCTGACACGCGCTCACTTTCACCCATGCTGACACATCCTCACTTTCACCCACGCTGACACACCCTCACTTTCACCCACGCTAACACACCCTCACTTTCATCCACGCTGACACGCGCTCACTTTCACCCATGCTGACACATCCTCACTTTCACCCACGCTGACACACCCTCACTTTCACCCACGCTAACACACCCTCACTTTCACCACGCTGACACGCGCTCACTTTCACCCTGTGACACATCTCACTTTCACCCACGCTGACACACCCTCACTTTCACCCACGCTGACACACCTCACTTTCACCACGCTGACAACCCTCACTTTCACCACGCTGACACACCCTCACTTTCACCCACGCTGACACACCCTCACTTTCACCCACGCTGACACACCCTCACTTTCACCCACGCTGACACACCCTCACTTTCACCCACGCTGACACACCCTCACTTTCACCCACGCTGACACACCCTCACTTTCACCCACGCTGATCCACCCTCACTTTACCCACGCTGAACACCCTCACTTCACCCGCTGACACCCTCACTTTCACCCACGCTGAACACACCCTCACTTTCACCCACGCTGAACACACCCTCACTTTCACCAACGCTGACACACCCTCACTTTCACCACGCTGACACACCTCACTTTCACCCACGCTACACACCCTCACTTTCACCCACGCTAACACACCCTCACTTTCACCCACGCTGACACGCGCTCACTTTCCCACGCTGACACATCCTCACTTTCACCACGCTGACACACCTCACTTCACCACGCTGAACACACCTCACTTTCCCACGCTGACACGCCTCACTTTCACCACGCTGACACACCCTCACTTTCACCACGCTGACACGCGCTCACTTTCACCCACGCTGACACATCCTCACTTTCACCCACGCTGACACATCCTCACTTTCACCCACGCTGACACACCCTCACTTTCACCACGCTGACACACCTCACTTTCACCACGCTGACACCCCTCACTTTCACCCACGCTGACACACCCTCACTTTCACCCACGCTGACACCCCCACTTTCACCCACGCTGACACACCCTCACTTTCACCCACGCTGACACACCCTCACTTTCACCCACGCTGACACACCCTCACTTTCACCACGCTGACACACCCATCACTTTCACCCACGCTGACACACCCTCACTTTACCACGCTGACCACCCTCGCTTTCACCCACGCTGGCACACCCTCACTTTCACCACACCTAACACACCTCACTTTCACCACCTGACACACCCTCACTTTCACCCACGCTGACGCACCTCACTTTACCACGCTGACACCCTCGCTGCACACCTCACTTTACCCACACTACACACCCTCACTTTCACCCACACTAACACACCTCCACATTGACTCCCACACCTAGTGTCACACCCTCACCCACGCTGACACCCCACCCACATTGACTCACACACTAGTGACACACCTCACCCAGCTGACACACCCACCCACATTGACTCCCACACCTAGTGACACACTCCCTGCAATCCCACCACATTGACTCCCACACTAGTGACACACCCTCGCCCATCTACACACCACCACATGACTCCCACACCTAGTGACACACCCTCACTGACTCCCACACTAGTGACACACCCACACTGACTCCCAGCACTAGTGACACACCCACACTGACTCCCACACCTAGTGACACACCCACACTGACTCCCACTAGTGACACACCCACACTGACTCCCACACCTTGTGACACACCCACACTGGACTCCCACACCTAGTGACAACCCACACTGACTCCCACACCTAGTGACACACCCACACTGACTCCCACACTAGTGACACACTCACACTGACTCCCAACCTAGTGACACACCCATACTGACTCCCAACCTAGTGACACACCCACACTGATCTCCACACCTAGTGACACACCCACACTGACTCCCACACCTAGTGACACACCCACACTGACTCCCACACCTAGTGACACACCCACACTGACTCCCACACCTAGTGACACCCATACTGACTCCCACACCTAGTGACACACCCACACTGACTCCCACACCTAGTGACACACCCACACTGACTCCCACACCTAGTGACACACCCACACTGACTCCCACACCTAGTGACACACCCACACTGACTCCCACACCTAGTGACACACCCATACTGACTCCCACACCTAGTGACACACCCACTGACTCCCACACCTAGTGACACACCCACACTGATTCCCACACCTAGTGACACACCACACTGACTCCCACACCTAGTGACACACCCACACTGACTCCCACACCTAGTGACACACCCATACTGACTCCCACCTAGTGACACACCCATACTGACTCCCACACCTAGTGACACACCCACACTGACTCCCACACCTAGTGACACACCCACACTGACTCCCACACCTAGTGACACACCCACACTGACTCCCACACCTAGTGACACACCCACACTGACTCCCACACTTAGTACACACCCACACTGACTCCCACACCTAGTGACACACCCACACTGACTCCCACACCTAGTGACACACCCACACTGACTCCCACACCTAGTGACACACCACACTGACTCCCACACCTAGTGACACACCCACACTGACTCCCACCTTAGTGACACACCCACACTGACTCCCACCTAGTGACACACCCACACTGACTCCCACACCCAGTGACACACCCATACTGACTCCCACACCTAGTGACACACCCATACTGACTCCCACACCTAGTGACACCCACACTGACTCCCACACCTAGTGACACACCCACACTGACTCCCACACCTAGTGCTACACCCACACTGACTCCCACACCTAGTGACACACCCACACTGACTCCCACACCTAGTGATACACCCACACTGACTCCCACACCTAGTGAACACCCATACTGACTCCCACACCTAGTGACACACCCACACTGACTCCCACACCTAGTGACACACCCACACTGACTCCCAAAACTAGTGATACACCCACATGACTCCCACACCTAGTGATACACCCACACTGACTCCCACACCTAGTGACACACCCTACTGACTCCCACACCTAGTGACACACCCATACTGACTCCCACACCTAGTGACACACCCACACTGACTCCCACACCTAGTGACACACCCACACTGACTCCCACACCTAGTGACACACCCACACTGACTCCCACACCTAGTGACACACCCACACTGACTCCCACACGTAGTGACACACCACACTGACTCCCACACCTAGTGACACCCACACTGAATCCCACACCTAGTGACACCCACACTGACTCCCCCACCTAGTGACACACCCATACTGACTCCCACACCTAGTGACAACCACACTGACTCCCACACCTAGTGACACACCCACACTGACTCCCACACCTAGTGACACACCCACACTGACTCCCACACCTAGTGACACCCACACTGACTCCCACACCTAGTGACACACCCACACTGACTCCCACACCTAGTGACACCCACACTGACTCCCACACCTAGTGACACACCCTCCCTCCACTCACTCACAAACTCACCTTTTTTTCTAACTTTAAACTTTAGTAAACGAGAAGGTTTAATTAGGCGAACAAGGAAAAGTTTAGACGTGAAAGTCCGGCATTTTATCATGCTGAGTTGTGGGGGGTAGAGAGTGAGGGAGGGGGGAGTTGAGGGGGACGGGGAGGGGGGTCGTCATTTCCTGTCAGCCGGTTTTTCAACGCTTCTCAACGTGTCCGGAAGAGCCTCTCGCAATATTGAAAAGGTTTCATTTTAATTATCTATAATAATTCTGCGTCAGGCTTCGCAGACAAGATGAGAACAACTTCAGAATCGTCCACGAAATGAAGACCACAAATTTGCTGTAATAATGTTCACATCTAAGTCTGATAACATATGCTAACTAAAAAATATGTCAGCATTTACTTTATTATATATATATATATATATATATATATATATATATATATATATATATATATATATATATATTTGTGTGTGTGTGTGTGTGCGTGAGGGTAGACTACGATACCTGCTGCTGTCTCCACTGACACTGCAGCCTTGGGTAACTAAATAATATTTCAAGCATCCCTGACTGCGTGCATGAGAGACACAAGCTTGTCATTTATATAACACCTTACAATGCAACCTACGGATTACCAACCTGCTCTGAAGTCTTGTGAAAAAACAATAATACTGTGTTGGCTACAATGAGGCGAACAGTGATTCGAAACTGACCGATCTTCTGGGGCTAGGATACGATAAATGAATTACTCCGCTACAAGTCACTAGTGTATTAGCGTCGACAATCCCAGTTCGTATTACACAGTTCATACACACAGCTACTAATACTGACAACGTTTCGCTCGAAGGTATCTTGAGAAGGCTTACCTATAAGCCAAAAAAAAATTTGTGCTAATCAGAACCAGCTCTGATGGATAAGCAAGAGGTTACAGACGTGGCCGCGATTATTAAGAGTATTTTCCAAAGTGTCTTCAAGAGTTCGGGTAATAAGCTTATTTAAAATAAATTCACTGTTTCGTGGTAAAGTTCCTGCAAGCCGAGGGAGGGGTATCTCTCGTTCCTTTGTTTCCACGTCTGTCTGTATCACATCTTTCAAATCAGATGGCCTACCTCTAAACTCTGGTAACCTCTCCAGGAAGGTCACTTGATGCGGGTAAGGTGACTGTTGGTAACCCCACCAGGAAGGACCCTTGATGCTGGTAACCCCACCAGGAAGGACCTTTGATGCTGGTAACCCCACCAGGAAGGACCCTTGATGCTGGTAACCCACCAGAAAGGACCGTGTGCTGGTAACCCACCAGGAAGGACCCTTGGTGCTGGTAACCCCACCAGGAAGGACCCTTGATGCTGGTAACCCCACCAGGAAGGACCTTTGATGCTGGTAACCCCACCAGGAAGGACCCTTGATGCTGGTAACCCCACCAGAAAGGACCCTTGATGCTGGTAACCCCACCAGGAAGGACCCTTGATGCTGGTAACCCCACCAGGAAGGACCTTTGATGCTGGTAACCCCACCAGGAAGGACCCTTGATGCTGGTAACCCCACCAGAAAGGACCCTTGATGCTGGTAACCCCACCAGGAAGGACCCTTGATGCTGGTAACCCCACCAGGAAGGACCCTTGATGCTGGTAACCCCACCAGGAGGACCTTTGATGCTGGTAACCCCACCAGAAAGGACCCTTGATGCTGGAAAACCCCACCAGAAAGGACCCTTGATGCTGGTAACCCCACCAGGAAGTACCTTGATGCTGGTAACCCACCAGGAAGGACCTTGATGCTGGTAACCCCACCAGAAAGAACCCTTGATGCTGGTAACCCCACCAGGAAGGACCCCTGATGCTGGTAACCCCACCAGGAAGGACCCTTGATGCTGGTAACCCCACCAGGAAGGACCCTTGATGCTGGTAACCCCCACCAGGAAGGACCCTTGATGCTGGTAACCCCACCAGAAAGGACCCTTGATGCTGGTAACCCCACCAAGAAGGACCCTGATGCTGGTAACCCCACCAGGAAGGACCCTTGATGTGGTAACCCCACCAGGAAGGACCCTTGATGCTGGTAACCCCCACCAGGAAGGACCCTTGATGCTGGTAACCCCACCAGAAAGAACCCTTGATGCTGGTAATCCCACCAGGAAGGACCCCTGATGCTGGTAACCCCACCAGGAAGGACCCTTGATGCTGGTAACCCCCACCAGGAAGGACCCTTGATGCTGGTAACCCCCACCAGGAAGGACCCTTGATGCTGGTAACCCCACCAGAAAGGACCCTTGATGCTGGTAACCCCACCAGGAAGGACCCTTGATGCTGGTAACCCCACCAGGAAGGACCCTTGATGCTGGTAACCCCACCAGGAAGGACCCTTGATGCTGGTAACCCCACCAGGAAGGACCCCTGATGCTGGTAACCCCACCAGGAAGGACCCTTGATGCTGGTAACCCCCACCAGGAAGGACCCTTGATGCTGGTAACACCCACCAGGAAGGACCCTTGATGCTGGTAAGGTGACTGCTGGTAACCCTCTCCAGGGAAGTCTCTGAATGTTGGTAATGGGGGCTGTTGATGGGAGAAACTGAACCTAGACATTTTTTATCCCTGGCTGCAGCGTGATTGCTCTTCCTTCCTTCAAGTGTTATATCAATTCTTACGTCTAATAAATTAAACAAAAAAAAACAGTATAACATTCTAAGAGAAGTTTTATAAATAAATTATGAATACAACTCTAAATAATAAATTTTAGAATGGCCATGCAACTTTAATGACTCAGCCGATAGGTTTTAAACCTAACAAACTACAAACTGCTTTTGTTTCTTTGCTTTATTATCTTCATTATGAAATTAGTTAGTCCTCTATGACACACTCACTTTCTTGGGTTATCCTGGGTGGCTAACCCTGCGGGGTTAAAAATCCGAACGAAATCTTGTCTTGTCAGTTGTCATTTCCTCCGGTTTCCATTATGCTGAAAGTGTACCATTAAATTTTTATTGATTTATTATTATTATTATTATTATTATTATTATTATTATTATGTACGAGTGGGTGATTCAGCGCCACAGTGGAGGCTCGATCTTCCGTCCGCTAATCGCGATATAGAAACCCACATTGCCAGGGTTCCTTTCATCACCTATCATTTCATTTGCTCAGTCTATCACACTCTCCTGGTAGGTAGGTACCGTCAGTCTATCACACTCTCCTGGTAGGTAGGTACCGTCAGTCTATCACACTCTCCTGGTAGATAGGTACCGTCAGTCTATCACACTCTCCTGGTAGGTAGGTACCGTCAGTCTATCACACTTTCCTGGTAGGTAGGTACCGTCAGTCTATCACACTCTACTGGTAGGTAGGTACCGTCAGTCTATCACACTCTCCTGGTAGGTAGGTACCGTCAGTCTATCACACTCTCCTGGTAGGTAGGTACCGTCAGTCTATCACACTCTCCTGGTAGGTAGGTACCGTCAGTCTATCACACTCTCCTGGTAGGTAGGTACCGTCAGTCTATCACACTCTCCTGGTAGGTAGGTACCGTCAGTCTATCACACTCTCCTGGTAGGTAGGTACCGTCAGTCTATCACACTTTCCTGGTAGGTAGGTACCGTCAGTCTATCACACTCTACTGGTAGGTAGGTACCGTCAGTCTATCACACTCTCCTGGTAGGTAGGTACCGTCAGTCTATCACACTCTCTTGGTAGGTAAGTACCGTCAGTCTATCACACTCTCCTAGTAGCCAGGTACCGTCAGTCTATCACACTCTCCTGGTAGCCAGGTACCGTCAGTCTATCACACTCTCCTGGTAGGTAGGTACTGTCAGTCTATCACACTCTCCTGGTAGGTAGGTACCGTCAGTCTATCACACTCTCCTGGTAGGTAGGTACCGTCAGTCTACCACACTCTCCTGGTAGGTAGGTACCGTCAGTCTATCACACTCTCCTGGTAGGTAGGTACCGTCAGTCTATCACACTCTCCTGGTAGGTAGGTACCGTCAGTCTATCACACTCTCCTGGTAGGTAGGTACCGTCAGTCTATCACACTCTCCTGGTAGGTAGGTACCGTCAGTCTATCACACTCTACTGGTAGGTAGGTACCGTCAGTCTATCACACTCTCCTGGTAGGTAGGTACCGTCAGTCTATCACACTCCCCTGGTAGGTAGGTACCGTCAGTCTATCACACTCTACTGGTAGGTAGGTACCGTCAGTCTATCACACTCTCCTGGTAGGTAGGTACCGTCAATCTATCACACTCTCCTGGTAGGTAGGTACCGTCAGTCTACCACACTCTCCTGGTAGGTAGGTACCGTCAGTCTATCACACTCTCCTGGTAGGTAGGTACCGTCAGTCTATCACACTCTACTGGTAGGTAGGTACCGTCAGTCTATCACACTCTCCTGGTAGGTAGGTACCGTCAGTCTATCACACTCTTCTGGTAGGTAGGTACCGTCAGTCTATCACACTCTACTGGTAGGTAGGTACCGTCAGTCTATCACACTCTCCTGGTAGGTAGGTACCGTCAGTCTATCACACTCCTGGTAGGTAGGTACCGTCAGTCTATCACACTCTACTGGTAGGTAGGTACCGTCAGTCTATCACACTCTCCTGGTAGGTAGGTACCGTCAGCCTATCACACTCTCCTGGTAGGTAGGTACCGTCAGTCTATCACACTCAACTGGTAGGTAGGTACCGTCAGTCTATCACACTCTCCTGGTAGGCAGGTATCGTCAGTCCATCACACTCTCCTGGTAGGTAGGTACCGTCAGTCTATCACACTCTCCTGGTAGGTAGGTACCGTCAGTCTATCACACTCTCCTGGTAGGTAGGTACCGTCAATCACACTCTCCTGGTAGCCAGGTACCGTCAGTCTATCACACTCTCCTGGTAGGTAGGTACCGTCAGTCTATCACACTCCTGGTAGCCAGGTACCGTCAGTCTATCACACTCTCCTGGTAGCCAGGTACCGTCAGTCTATCACACTCTCCTGGTAGGTAGGTACCGTCAGTCTATCGCACTCCTGGTAGGTAGGTACCGTCAGTCTATCACACTCCCCTGGTAGGTAGGTACTGTCAGTCTATCACACTCTACTGGTAGGTAGGTACCGTCAGTCTATCACACTCTCCTGGCAGGTAGGTACCGTCAATCACACTCTCCTGGTAGCCAGGTACCGTCAGTCTATCACACTCTCCTGATAGGTAGGTACCGTAAGTCTATCACACTCCTGGTAGCCAGGTACCGTCAGTCTATCACACTCTCCTGGTAGGTAGGTACCGTCAGTCCGTCAGTCTATCACACCCTCCTGGTAGGTAGGTACCGTCAGTCTATCACACTCTCCTGGTAGCCAGGTACCGTCAGTCTATCACACTCTCCTGGTAGCCAGGTACAGTCAGTCTATCACACTCTCCTGGTAGGTAGGTACCGTCAGTCTATCACACTCTCCTGGTAGCCAGGTACCGTCAGTCTATCACACCCTCCTGGTAGGTAGGTACCGTCAGTCTATCACACTCTCCTGGTAGCCAGGTACCGTCAGTCTATCACACTCTCCTGGTAGCCAGGTACAGTCAGTCTATCACACTCTCCTGGTAGGTAGGTACCGTCAGTCTATCACACTCTCCTGGTAGGTAGGTACCGTCAGTCTATCACACTCCTGGTAGGTAGGTACCGTCAGTCTATCACACTCTCCTGGTAGGTAGGTACCGTCAGTCTATCACACTCTCCTGGTAGGTAGGTACCGTCAGTCTATCACACTCTCCTGGTAGGTAGGTACCGTCAGTCTATCACACTCCTGGTAGGTAGGTACCGTCAGTCTATCACACTACTGGTAGGTAGGTACCGTCAGTCTATCACACTCTCTTGGTAGGTAAGTACCGTCAGTCTATCACACTCTCCTGGTAGCCAGGTACCGTCAGTCTATCACACTCTCCTGGTAGCCAGGTACCGTCAGTCTATCACACTCTCCTGGTAGGCAGGTACTGTCAGTCTATCACACTCTCCTGGTAGGTAGGTACCGTCAGTCTATCACACTCTCCTGGTAGGTAGGTACCGTCAGTCTATCACACTCTCCTGGTAGGTAGGTACCGTCAGTCTACCACACTCTCCTGGTAGGTAGGTACCGTCAGTCTATCACACTCTCCTGGTAGGTAAGTACTGTCAGTCTATCACACTCTCCTGGTAGGTAGGTACCGTCAGTCTATCACACTCTCCTGGTAGGTAGGTACCGTCAGTCTACCACACTCTCCTGGTAGGTAGGTACCGTCAGTCTATCACACTCTCCTGGTAGGTAGGTACTGTCAGTCTATCACACTCTCCTGGTAGGTAGGTACCGTCAGTCTATCACACTCCTGGTAGGTAGGTACCGTCAGTCTATCACACTCTCCTGGTAGGTAGGTACTGTCAGTCTATCACACTCTCCTGGTAGGTAGGTACCGTCAGTCTACCACACTCTCCTGGTAGCCAGGTACCGTCAGTCTATCACACTCTCCTGGTAGGTAGGTACCGTCAGTCTATCACACTCTCCTGGTAGCAGGTACCGTCAGTCTATCACACTCTCCTGGTAGCCAGGTACCGTCAGTCTATCACACTCTCCTGGTAGCCAGGTACCGTCAGTCTATCACACTCTCCTGGTAGTCAGGTACCGTCAGTCTATCACACTCTCCTGGTAGCCAGGTACCGTCAGTCTATCACACTCTCCTGGTAGCCACATACCGTCAGTCTACCACACTCTCCTCGTAGCCAGGTACCGTCAGTCTATCACACTCTCCTGGTAGCCAGGTACCGTCAGTCTATCACACTCTCTTGGTAGCCAGGTACCGTCAGTCTATCACACTCTCCTGGTAGCCAGGTACCGTCAGTCTATCACACTCTCCTGGTAGCCAGGTACCGTCAGTCTATCACACTCTCCTGGTAGCCAGGTTCTGTCATTTTGATCATTTTCGTCGAGCAAATAAAGACAGTATCATTTATAAATACACTCGAGACACTGATCCTTGTGAGGCCTCACAAGAACCCACTCAATGCGTTCTTCTTTCTTACAAAAACAATTTAGTGTGTTGCAGTAGCTTCAACTAGATGAATACATACATGTAGCGTGCGTGTGTGAGGTGCTAAGCGTACGGAGTATCGAACCTATGCGTCTCCCCAAAACCATACCCCCGGCCGGGATTGAACCCGCGGTCATAGAGTCTCAAAACTCCAGCCCGTCGCGTTAGCCACTAGACCAGCTAGCCACAATAAGATTCATCCAACTAGGTATATTTCTACACCATAGGAAAGTTAGCACAGGCAATCGTGTCATTACGATTTCTTGAGTCGAGCTATGCGTCTCCATGTGTTTCATAAGTCATGTTCAGCGCTTCGTGTAAATCACATATATTATCAACAGTAGTCGTTGATAATATATTTTTAAAATCCAAGTAGATGCACTCCGACTCTTACTGATCAACAAAACCATCAGCAAAGCGCTTTGATACTCCCTGAAAAATTTGATATTCCCTGGACAGTTTAAGGCATGCATTTCCACCCGGGATGGATGGCGTAATACAGTGTCTTCAAATAAAGATTTAATTTAATTTCGTTGCGCCAGTTTAAATCCCTGACTTTATACACAAAACATTTATAATTTGTGTGAATTAGAAGTTCATAAAGGGATGAATGTCTTACACCAGTAATTATATATATATATAATATATATATATATATATATATATATATATATATTATATATATATATATAATATATATATATATATATATTAACTACACACACACACACTGAGTTTACCTCAGTCCCCTTGTACACTGACCCGGTTCACTGACAACCTCCACTCATAAAATATTTTCCGAAACACGTCTCTACATACTGGCCAAATTCTGCCGCCTTAAAGCTGTGTTACACAGAACAAACTAAAGCCAGAAAGTAAATAGGCAACACAAATTAAAGAGAGAGCATCCAGGTAGTGAGAGAGACCGAGAGAGAGAGAGAGAGAGACAGAGGAAATGATGAAGATTATGAGAAATTCTTGAAGATTTGGCAATTAGAGAAAGCAATACAAGCCCGCTCGGTTGTAACTCCCGCGGCAAAATAGCAGCAGTCGAGACGATCACTGTGAGGAGAGAGAGAAAGTTTCCTCTTTATACCTGCTAATGCTCGACAATTAGCTGGTGCCAACAAAGGGTCGACAATAATAGTCGAGGCTTCAAACAATAAAGTGCCAACACAATGTCATTTTTACCATCCGGCTCCAGTAAGGAGCCTTTCCCACTTTCTTTTTTAACATCGTTAAATTTACAGGCAAAGAGATGTTAGCCTACCTCAGCTCATTTACACGTTGAGAGCTGCTAGCCTACCTCAGCTCATTTACACGTTGAGAGCTGCTAGCCTACCTCAGCTCATTTACAAGCTGAGAGCTGCTAGCCTACCTCAGCTCATTTACAGCTTGAGAGCTGCTAGCCTACCTCAGCTCACTTGTAAGCTAAGAACTGTTATGCCGTTGAGTTCCGCTTAATTTAACTCCTTTGCAAGTTAGATGGTGTTAGCCTACCTTATCTTATTTACAGTCTAAGAGCTATAAAGATACCTCATCTTATTTATAATCTAAGTTATTAAGCCACCTCATCTTATTTTACAATCTAAGAACTAAATAAGTTACATCTTATTTACACTGTAAGAGCTATTTAAGCTACCACATTTTATTTACAATTTTAGATCTATTAAGCTACCTCAGGATGTTTACAGGTTAAGTGTTATTAGCATACCTCATTTGTTATCCAGCTTTAGCTCGCTTCAAAGCCCAACTCTATCATCAGTATACTAACCCCCCCCCCCGTTCCCAAAGCTTCAGCTCACAGCCGTCATTTATTACCTAGGTACCAATTTACTACTAGATGAATACGGGTGTCAGGGGTATCCATGTTCTGAAGGTTGAGATGTGGAATATGAAGAATTGTGTCCGACTCACGAAATCGTAATGACACGATTGCAAACAAACCAGGGTACGGGTAGTGTTAGTAACTATGACAAGTGAGTCGTAAACTCCAGGCCAGTGACTTGAAGTTTAACGACTCACTTGCCATGAGTTCTATCCCCACCCGTACCGCGGTTTATGTCTAATTTTCATCAAAGCAAAGTACAGATTGACAGTTTATCATGACACAGCTCACACCAGATGTCAGGTACGTTTTGTTTCTATATTTTAAGGGAGGCAGAATTACTAAATACCTTTGCCACCGTTAGCTGTATCAGCACTTGTGGGATATCTGCTCCTTCCCTGGCTCGGGTGATTGTTGCTGGCTGATACCTGCCAGACAGCGCCTGAGTTTATATTTAAGATGGGAAACGTTCGGCTAAGGGAGGAAGAGCTGGGACTGTCAGTAATTCGTCGAGTGTTTGTCTCCGTAATTGCAATCAAGTTGTATTCATAAACAGAGAACAGAGCGAAAGGCAGTGAGCCAGTGAACTTTGTATTAAATTACAGTTCTGTGTATGAAGTTGCTCGGTGATTACTTACAGGACAGTGCAGCGGTACTACTTTTACACTCGTTACCACAATAGTGTTTAGTGTTTCACAGTCTCACGGCAACGCAAAGCTATTGTTGATAAATGAGACATTTGTACAACATTTGGGTATCTTTATTCTGGAAACGTTTCGCCACTCAGTGGCTTCTTCAGTCCAACGCAGAGAAAGAAAGAACATGAGTTTGAGGTAATCAGTCCTCACCCTGGAGTCGATGTGTTCAGTCATCAGTCTTGACTAAGGTGCAGCACACTCGTGGAGACAGGGCTTATATACTGATGAGGTGGAGCAGTGGTAGGCGGAGTCACCAGTGGACAAAATCATTAGTGGAAGTGGGTCGTAAATCTATTGTACTCGGTAAGAAGACCGTGACAACCACTGACCTAGAATGGAAATACTGGAGACAACGTTTTGCTTGGATACCAAGCATCTTTAAGTATGTGCAAGACAGGTATAAAATACCGACAATATAAAAGTTAAGACACGTGCAACATCTGGATATCTTTATTGTAGACGTTTCGCCATCCAGTGGCTTTATCAATACAGATTCTAGGACATAATTGTCAGTATTTTATACCTTTCTTGCACAACTTGTCAGACACTGCAACATCATGGAATCTTGGTTCAGAGGACATCTAACAACTAACCCATCTCTTTGGGAAGGACCTACTTCCACTGGGGAATCCCACCTACCAGTGACTATGCCCTCGTCTGCTACACGTCCCTATCCACTGACGCCTATATAACCGCCAGTCTTCTTGCCTTTGCTCCAGATTCTCCTCCACCACGATGCTGTGAACACTAACTCCAAGGCTGAGGGACTGATTACCTCATCTTTTGTATATAGTTCTACTGTCTTCTAATTATGTCCTAGAATCTGTATTGATAAAGCCACTGGATGGCGAAACGTCTGCAATAAAGATATCCAGATGTTGCACATGTGTCTTAACTTTCATCTTTAAGTATATGGAGAGTATATCACAAGCACAGATATACTGTCCGGAGAGCAGGTGAGGAGTCGTGGGTTGTGACCCTGACTACATGAACTGTGAATGATGGTGTGTGCTGAGGAGTGTGTGAGTCTGAGGGTCCCACAAACTAGAAACTTTCCACCTTCTTTGTGATGGAGTTTCTGGTATGAATCAGAGATAATTCAAGGCTTTTTTTCTGGTTCTCTTTCTTGGATAACAAAGCCTCGCCCTGGACCAACCCTTGTGGTGTGCCAGGTGGGCCCTACAGACGAGCAGTAAGTTATACAGGGTTCGGCAGGACGTGGGTGTTTGACTCTCCTTTTCAACAGGAATCGTTATTTTTACACCAATTTGTACCTACTGAGGATTGGCGCACACACACACACACACACACACACACACACACACACACACACACACACACACACACACACACACACACACACACACGCACACGCACACGCACGCGCACATCTGGAACGCAGGCGAGAGAGATATATCATAATATACACCTGGAAAATCCTAGAAGGAATGGTCCCGAATCTGCACACAGAAATCACTCCCTACGAAAGTAAAAGACTGGGCAGGCGATACAAACCAAGACTTCAACAGCCTCCCACCATGCATAAGGGGAATTACCAATAGGCCCTGTTAGTGGATGCTCCTGCCTCCCTCTTTCTCAGTCTAGCTTGTGGCGTACTTTCGTGCAGCTGACTATGGAACACATTTTGACAGTTTACACACTGCTTAATCCTTTCCGCCTACTTCATACCTTTTTTTTATAATTACCAGGGTGTCTGTAGGGACCTCTGGGAACTTTTAGGTCTCTCTCTTAGCATTAATAATTTAATGTTTTCCTTAACTGATAATGGTTACTTAACTTGCTGTCATAGTATTTATGTGTTGAGAGGTTCATTCATGGTCGTAGTTTATATCTGTCAACTTTTTTTATATTGCTCCATATAATTTATATTACTACAGGCGCTAGTGACTTACTCAAAGTGTTCTAGAAAAAAACTCAACTACTGTTACAATCCATGTGTGAAGACGTGTTACGACGCAAAGAGCAGGTGGTGTTACGACGCAAAGTGCAGGTGTTGTTATGACGCAAAGAGCAGGTGTTGTTACGACGCAAAGAGCAGGTGTTGTTATTATTACTGGTGTGACAAGCGTGCCTGTGTTCGTTGAGGCGTCTGAATAAATCTCTCTCCGTCTCACCCACATATAGTTTATTACAGCTATGATAAGGGACGTCGATGCCTGCATTCTGCTCGGGTTGGTATTAATCATCTTAGGTCTAGTAATGACTTTGGTAATGGTGGAGACGGCGGGGATGTAACCGGCTAGAAGCCTTCTCAGGTACCGTGGAAGTATGGAAGATTAAATTAGTCTCTCGGAGTGTTATTGGTTCTCTGTAATTTCCTTCCACTGTCCCGTAGGTGGCAAGCAAATATAAACTGGAGAGGATCTCTCTGATTTTTCGCCATTCGTCTTCCAGGAAATCAGAGCTGCAGGTTCTGAGTGCCATTAGGAAGAACCAACAGAATGCCTCCGTTGGTTCTAGTGGAGAGAGTGAAGCTAGTAATGAATGAAGTCATTCTGGCTGGTGCTTATTTATGACTTTCTTGGATTTAATTTTATGAATACACGATCTCTGAGTATATTAGAGGCACATGTAGTCAAGTGTAAGCAGCCAAGTGGGAAGGTGAAGTATATATGTTAATTAGACTTTATTGACGTATATGAAGTAAATTTTTAAGAGTGATGATTAGTTTTTCTTGTAATCATTATTTAATCGGTTTTGGCTTAAACAGCAACGTTCTTCTTGCTGAATAAGGCAACTGAAAATTTGTGTATGCAATAATTTCGCAAAAATCATTCTGAACCTAACGAAAAAAAACATATTGCATTGTTTGTTTATTATTAAATTATTGTAAAATTTTCTAAAATATATGTAGTTGGATTAGACTAAATTAAATTGCGCTTGTTATAATAAGGTTAGGAAAGTTTTCTAAGGTTCTTTTGGTACCAAATTATTAATTTTTACATTAGCATAAATGAAAAAATACATCTTTAAACGTACAAGAGAAAATTTTAAAAAGGACTTAATTTTAAATGAGTTCTTGATAACTGACCAATTTTACCTATTCGGCACGACATATATATTACCAACGTTGTTAATGCTCTGTAAATGTCACAACTACTGCTAATACTACTACTACTACTACTACTACTACTACTACTACTACCACTACTACTACTACTACTACTACTACTACCACTATTACTAAACCAGCTCTCAGAATTTTACTGTTATGGTAAGAACGGCAGCGTAATATTGATTATATTTTCAATTTGCATTGCTCTAGCAGCCAAATAATTCACTAGTGTATCTGTCATCCTGACATAAATTGGCATTAACATCCCTATACCAATATGTCTGCATTATATACCCGGAGTATACCAGGTGCACACAATGTGTACGTTAGAAATAGTGTTATTCACTGTCATACCACTGACGCTGAACTTTATCCACTGTCATACCACTGACGCTGAACTTTATCCACTGTCATACCACTGACGCTGAACTTTATCCACTGTTATACCACTGACGCTGAACTTTATCCACTGTTATACCACTGACGCTGAACTTTATTCACTGTCATACCACTGACGCTGAACTTTATCCACTGTCATACCACTGACGCTGAACTTTATCCACTGTCATACCACTGACGCTGAACTTTATCCACTGTCATACCACTGACGCTGAACGTTATCCACTGTCATACCACTGACGCTGAACTTTATCCACTGTCATACCACTGACGCTGAACGTTATCCACTGTCATACCACTGACGCTGAACTTTAACCACTGTCATACCACTGACGCTGAACTTTATCCACTGTCATACCACTGACGCTGAACTTTATCCACTGTCATACCACTGACGCTGAACTTTATCCACTGTCATACCACTGATGCTGAACTTTAACCACTGTCATACCACTGACGCTGAACTTTATCCACTGTCATACCACTGACGCTGAACTTTATCCACTGTCATACCACTGACGCTGAACTTTATCCACTGTCATACCACTGACGCTGAACGTTATCCACTGTCATACCACTGACGCTGAACTTTAACCACTGTCATACCACTGACGCTGAACTTTATCCACTGTCATACCACTGACGCTGAACTTTATCCACTGTCATACCACTGACGCTGAACTTTAACCATTGACGCTGAACTTTATCCACTGTCATACCACTGACGCTGAACTTTATCCACTGTCATACCACTGACGCTGAACTTTATCCACTGTCATACCACTGACGCTGAACGTTATCCACTGTCATACCACTGACGCTGAACTTTAACCACTGTCATACCACTGACGCTGAACTTTATCCACTGTCATACCACTGACGCTGAACTTTATCCACTGTCATACCACTGACGCTGAACTTTAACCATTGACGCTGAACTTTATCCACTGTCATACCACTGACGCTGAACTTTAACCACTGTCATACCACTGACGCTGAACTTTATCCACTGTCATACCACTGACGCTGAACTTTATCCACTGTCATACCACTGACGCTGAACTTTATCCACTGTCATACCACTGACGCTGAACTTTATCCACTGTCATACCACTGACGCTGAACGTTATCCACTGTCATACCACTGACGCTGAACTTCAACCACTGTCATACCACTGACGCTGAACTTTATCCACTGTCATACCACTGACGCTGAACTTTATCCACTGTCATACCACTGACGCTGAACTTTAACCACTGTCATACCACTGACGCTGAACTTTATCCACTGTCATACCACTGACGCTGAACTTTAACCACTGGCATACCACTGACGCTGAACTTTATCCACTGTCATACCACTGACGCTGAACTTTATCCACTGTCATACCACTGACGCTGAACTTTATCCACTGTCATACCACTGACGCTGAACTTTATCCACTGTCATACCACTGACGCTGAACTTTATCCACTGTCATACCACTGACGCTGAACTTTATCCACTGTCATACCACTGACGCTGAACGTTATCCACTGTCATACCACTGACGCTGAACTTTAACCACTGTCATACCACTGACGCTGAACTTTATCCACTGTCATACCACTGACGCAGAACTTTAACCGCTGTCATACCACTGACGCTGAACTTTAACCACTGTCATACCACTGACGCTGAACTTTATCCACTGTCATACCACTGACGCTGAACTTTAACCACTGTCATACCACTGATGCTAAACTTTAACCACTGTCATACCACTGACGCTGAACTTTATCCACTGTCATACCACTGACGCTGAACTTTAACCACTGTCATACCACTGATGCTAAACTTTATCCACTGTCATACCAATGACGCTGAACTTTATCCACTGTCATACCACTGATGCTGAACTTTATCCACTGTCATACCAATGACGCTGAACTTTATCCACTGTCATACCACTGATGCTGAACTTTAACCACTGTCATACCATTGACGCTGAACTTTATCCACTGTCATACCACTGACGCTGAACGTTATCCACTGTCATACCACTGACGCTGAACTTTAACCACTGTCATACCACTTACGCTGAACTTTATCCACTGTCATACCACTGATGCTGAACTTTAACCACTGTCATACCACTGACGCTGAACTTTAACCACTGTCATACCACTGACGCTGAACTTTAACCACTGTCATACCACTGACGCTGAACTTTAACCACTGTCATACCATTGACGCTGAACTTTATCCACTGTCATACCACTGACGCTGAACGTTATCCACTGTCATACCACTTACGCTGAACTTTAACCACTGTCATACCACTGACGCTGAACTTTAACCACTGTCATACCACTGACGCTGAACTTTATCCACTGACATACCACTGACGCTGAACTTTATCCACTGTCATACCACTGACGCTGAACTTTATCCACTGTCATACCACTGACGCTGAACTTTAACCACTGTAACCACTGTCATACCACTGACGCTGAACGTTATCCACTGCCATACCACTGACGCTGAACTTTAACCACTGTCATACCACTGACACTGAACTTTAACCACTGTCATACCACTGACGCTGAACTTTAACCACTGTCATACCACTGACGCTGAACTTTAACCACTGTCATACCACTGACGCTGAACTTTAACCACTGTCATACCACTGACGCTGAACTTTAACCACTGTCATACCACTGACGCTGAACTTTATCCACTGTCATACCACTGACGCTGAACTTTATCCACTGTCATACCACTGACGCTGAACTTTAACCACTGTATACCACTGACGCTGAACTTTAACCACTGTCATACCACTGACGCTGAACTTTAACCACTGTCATACCACTGACACTGAACTTTAACCACTGTCATACCACTGACGCTGAACTTTAACCACTGTCATACCACTGACGCTGAACTTTAACCACTGTCATACCACTGACGCTGAACTTTAACCACTGTCATACCACTGACGCTGAACGTTATCCACTGTCATACCACTGACGCTGAACTTTAACCACTGTCATACCATTGACGCTGAACTTTATCCACTGTCATACCACTGACGCTGAACTTTATCCACTGTCATACCACTGACGTTGAACTTTAACCACTGTCATACCACTGACGCTGAACTTTATCCACTGTCATACCACTGACGCTGAACTTTATCCACTGTCATACCACTGACGCTGAACTTTATCCACTGTCATACCACTGACGCTGAACTTTAACCACTGTCATACCACTGACGCTGAACTTTATCCACTGTCATACCACTGACGCTGAACTTTATCCACTGTCATACCACTGACGCTGAACTTTAACCACTGTCATACCACTGACGCTGAACTTTAACCACTGTCATACCACTGACACTGAACTTTAACCACTGTCATACCACTGACGCTGAACTTTATCCACTGTCATACCACTGACGCTGAACTTTATCCACTGTCATACCACTGACGCTGAACTTTAACCACTGTCATACCACTGACGCTGAACTTTATCCACTGTCATACCACTGACGCTGAACTTTATTGACTGTCATACCACTGACGTTGAACTTACTAACATTTACAACAATATAAATGACTGTCAAATATTCATGAATGATAAAATCTACCTCCCTCATACTGTTTGTGGCATTTACCGAGGAAAACGTTTCGCCCCTAGTGGACCAAACATCTCGGTAAACGCCATAAACCGCTTATCGTGTTTTATTTACTTACGGTGGTCGAATTCTTGACAACAAAGGGACAACTACATTACCAAGACCCGTGCGCAACGCTTATCTTTTTTAGGGCGAAATGTTTCACCTTTGCAACAGTCTTCTTCAGTCGAATATAGACGAATGAAGGCAAGGCAGTGGAAGGGTTTTTTTCGAGATGATCAGTCCCTCAGTCGTGGCTTGAGGTGGTCAATCCCTCGGCAATAGAGGGCGGTGGTCAGTTCCTCAGCAGTTCCTGGAGGTGGTCAGTTCCTCAGCAGTTCCTGGAGGTGGTCAGTACCTCAGTTGTGGCTGGAAGTGATCAGTCCCTCAGCAGTTCCTGGAGGTGGTCAGTACCTCAGTCGTGGCTAGAGGTAGCCAGTCCCTCAGTCGTGGGTGGAGGTGGTCTGTCCCTCACCCCTGGCTGGAGGTGGTCTGTCCCTCACCCCTTGCTGGAGGTGGGCTGTCCCTCACCCCTGGCTGGAGGTGTTCAGCCCCTCACTCCTGACTGGAAGTGGTCAGTACCTCACCCCTGGCTGGAGGTGGTCAGTACCTCACCAATGGCTGGAGGTGGTCAGTACCTCACCCCTGGCTGGAGATGGTCTGTCCCTCACCCCTTGCTGGAGGTGGTCTGTCCCTCACCCCTGGCTGGAGGTGTTCAGCCCCTCACTCCTGACTGGAAGTGGTCAGTACCTCACCCCTGGCTTGAGGTGGTCAGTACCTCACCCCTGGCTGGAGGTGGTCAGTACCTCACCCCTGGCTGGAGATGGTCTGTCCCTCACCCCTTGCTGGAGGTGGTCTGTCCCTCACCCCTTGCTGGAGGTGGTCTGTCCCTCACCCCTGGCTGGAGGTGTTCAGCCCCTCACTCCTGACTGGAAGTGGTCAGTACCTCACCCCTGGCTTGAGGTGGTCAGTACCTCACCCCTGGCTGGAGGTGGTCAGTACCTCACCCCTGACTGGAAGCGGTCAGTACCTCACCCCTGGCTGGAGGTGGTCAGAACCTCACCCCTGGCTGGAGGTGGTCAGTACCTCACCCCTGGCTGGAGATGGTCTGTCCCTCACCCCTTGCTGGAGGTGGTCTGTCCCTCACCCCTGGCTGGAGGTGTTCAGCCCCTCACTCCTGACTGGAAGTGGTCAGTACCTCACCCCTGGCTTGAGGTGGTCAGTACCTCACCCCTGGCTGGAGGTGGTCAGAACCTCACCCCTGGCTGGAGGTGGTCAGTACCTCACCCCTGGCTGGAGATGGTCTGTCCCTCACCCCTTGCTGGAGGTGGTCTGTCCCTCACCCCTGGCTGGAGGTGTTCAGCCCCTCACTCCTAACTGGAAGTGGTCAGTACCTCACCCATGGCTGGAGCTGGTCAGTACCTCACCCCTGGCTGGAGGTGGTCAGTACCTCACCCCTGGCTGGAGGTGGTCAGTACCTCACCCTTGACTGGAAGTGGTCAGTACCTCACCCCTGGCTGGAGGTGGTCAGTACCTCACCCCTGACTGGAAGTGGGCAGTACCTCACCCCTGGCTGGAGGTGGTCAGTACCTCACCCCTGACTGGAAGTGGTCAGTACCTCACCCCTGGCTTGAGGTGCTCAGTACCTCACCCCTGACTGGAAGTGGTCAGTACCTCACCCCTGGCTGGATGTGCTCAGTACCTCACCCCTGGCTGGAGGTGGTCAGTACCTCACCCCTGGCTGGAGGTGGTCAGTACCTCACCCCTGGCTGGAGGTGGTCTGTCCCTCACCCCTGGCTGGAGGTGGTCTGTCCCTCACCCCTGGCTGGAGGTGGTCTGTCCCTCACCCTTGGCTGGAGGTGGTCTGTCCCTCACCCCTGGCTGGAGGTGGTCTGTCCCTCACCCCTGGCTGGAGGTGGTCAGTACCTCACCCCTGGTTGGAGGTGGCCTGTCCCTCACCCCTGGCTGGAGGTGGTCTGTCCCTCACCCCTGGCTGGAGGTGGTCTGTCCCTCACCCCTGGCTGGAGGTGGTCTGTCCCTCACCCCTGGCTGGAGGTGGTCTGTCCCTCACCCCTGGCTGGAGGTGGTGTGTCCCTCACCCCTGGCTGGAGGTGGTCAGTACCTCACCCCTGGCTGGAGGTGGTGTGTCCCTCACCCCTGGCTGGAGGTGGTCAGTACCTCACCCCTGGCTGGAGGTGTTCAGCCCCGCACCCCTGGCTGGAGTGGTCAGTACCTCACCCCTGGCTGGAGGTGTTCAGCCCCGCACCCCTGGCTGGAGGTGGTCAGTACCTCAACCCTGGCTGGAGGTGTTCAGCCCCGCACCCCTGGCTGGAGGTGGTCAGTACCTCACCCCTGGCTGGAGGTGTTCAGCCCCGCATCCCTGGCTGGAGGTGGACAGTACCTCACCCCTGGCTGGAGGTGTTCAGCCCTGCACCCCTGGCTGGAGGTGGTCAGTACCTCACCAATGGCTGGAGGTGGTCAGTACCTTACCCCTGGCTGGAGGTGGTCAGTACCTCACCCCTGGCTGGAGGTGGTCAGTACCTCACCCCTGGCTGGAGGTGGTCAGTACCTCACCCCTGGCTGGAGGTGTTCAGCCCCGCACCCCTGGCTGGAGGTGGTCTGCCCAGCACCCCTGGCTGGAGGTGGTCTGCCCCGCACCCCTGGCTGGAGGTGGTCTGCCCCTCACCCCTGCCTGGAGGTGATCAGTACCTCACAATTCTCGGTATCGTGTACCGTCAGGAATACCACAGAGCAATACAGTTTGCTGAATTCGGTAACAATAACACTGACATAATTCGCAGAGTTTTTTGCTAACTTGCGTAAAAACAAAAACACAAGTCATTTAACTTCTCCCTGAGAAGTTTTAGTGAATCTCGAGTGACAAAGTATCACAAATAAAGCTGATTGTCTTGAAAGAAGTCTTCTTCTTCTTCCTTCTTTCGTAATAACAAATGCGATTCACATTATGCTATTAGTGTCATTTATGTGAAAAAATTTTTTTCGCTGATTATTGGGTGATGTGGTGAGAAGCGGAAACGTGCCACCTTGGATGAGGAAGGGTTGATGAGGCTCCTGCAAGCGAAACGTAGCCAAATATGAAATATCCAACTGCCACTACAAATGTGCTCAGTTAAAAATGGGTAAAACTGACAATCTTAAAAGAAAAAGTAAACAAAACGGTCAAAAGTAAACAACCCCCCCTTTTTTTTACGCTCAACTTTGAGCGAAACTCTCACTGAGCGAAACAAATACTGACTTCACTGTATTATCTCCGGTTAATTTACACACACACACACACACACACACACACACTCACACAAACACACATACACACACAAACACACACACACACACATATACATACACACACACAAACATACACAGTGTTGCTATGTGAAACAATCTTACAAAAATCTCAAACTTGTGTGATTAATGTAAAGAAAAGAAAAAAACGTGTACACAAGGGCACTCATTGTTCAGATTGTTCAGGTACAAATAATGTTCACGGATAATGGTCTTAATTAGTGTGGGATATTTGTGAATCGTCCCATCCACGGTATTGCCAGTTAGTTGTGAATTGTTCTAGCCAGGGTATTGTAGGTTGGTTGTGAATTGTTCCAGGCAGGGTACTGTAGGTTGGTTGTGTATTGTTCCAGCCAGTGTATTGTGGGTTGTGAATCATTCCAGCCATGGTACTGTGGATTGTTTGCAACACAGTTTGATGAAAGTAACAAATAAATTCCTCCCCAAGAAACTGACCCACTAGTAGTCGACTAGCACCAACATACCTATTTTCTACTAGGTAAACAGATGGGCAGCGTGTCACCCTGCTCTAGATTCGAACCCAGGAGCTTTTGGCTATCAACCAGCTACAACCCTAGCGACTCCGGTTAATTGGCAATTGATACCAACCAGGCTAACTAGAAACTGGTACCCACTTCTGCTCTAACTGGCAATTAACGCTGGCAGTACAAAAGGGGTGTTTCCGGCAGCACCGTTCACCCATGGAATTGGCGCTGCCGGCTGCCACCTCTGCATCAACCCCCTTAACTGGCAACAGGATCCTCCTCCTCCTCCTCTCCATCCGGAAATTCCTCTACCCTTCCAGCGGATAACAAGCGTTGTTTTTCATACATCGTAAATATTTTCTTTCGAACGTGTCATAATTAGTATCCAGGGTCGAATAATCACCGAATAAGACCACAGCACACACTCTGGTGGTCTAAGAAGACAATGAAGAAGATAGATATTGCAAGTGTATGTAATAGGTAGTAGGTTACTGAAAGCAGTTACTGAGTTTTTACGAGGCTAATGAGGCTGAGTTTCGAGAATGTAGTAGAGAGGGAGATTATTTCCCCAGTAAAAGTAGGCCTTAGACAGGGATGCATAATGTCACGATAGTAATACTGTCTATCTCCACTGTGTTCCTCACCTGGGATAAGGCCAGTAACAGCCGACTAGCAAACAGATGCCTATTTTAAGTAAGGTGAACATGGGCAGCAGGTGTCGAGAGACCTGCCCACACATCTCGGCCATCCTGGAAATCGACCCCGGGTTATATCTTTTCACAAATAACCCTCACATAGAAGAGAGGAGCTTACGACGACGTTTCGGTCCGACTTGGACCATTTACAAAGTCACACTGAATAAGGACGACACCCGTCGTAGTGAACTCTAACCTATATTGACCTCAAATAATGATATCTGTCCCTCCGCTCGACTCTAGATCCCGGCAGCAGTTACAGAGGTGTGTATAAAGTAAGAGGAGCAATCTTCTTGCATCTCAGATGGAGGTATATTGTGTGATGACCCGGTTCAGCCATCGGGTGGCAGCAGCAGTAGTAACAGCAGCAGTAGCAGTAGCAGCAGCAATAACAGCAGCAGTAGCAGTAACAGCAACAATAACAGCAGCAGTATCAATAACAGCAGCAGCAGCAATAACAGCAGCAGTAGCAATAACAGCAGCAGCAGTAACAGCAGCAGTAGCAATAACAGCAGCAGCAGCAATAACAGCAGCAATAGCAGTAGCACCAGCAGTAACAGCAGTAGCAGCAGCAGTAGCAGCACCATCTGAGGTCCCCATCTCTACCGTCCTCACACTCAAAATTATATTATGCTAAATGAAATTCTTCCCAATCTGCACTCTGAAGATACTCTCCGCCCAGTGTAGCTGGCGAGGAAGATGAGGGGGGTAAGGAGTATAGGGGTTGAATAACGGAGAAATGAGGAATTAGGGTGACTATTATATTAAGAAAACACGTAGATCATAGGGATTAGTGAGAAAGAGAGGGATTAATGAAGATTTTTTTTTTTTTTTTTTTTTTGTAAGTGAGCACAAGGAGTGGCGGAGACTGCGTCTTCTGTCCGCTGGTTGTGAAACGGTCTTTGACTACTCAGACCTTTGGTCCATTAATGAGAATTGAGACTCCGATTATAATGGGTAAAGAGTGGATAGTACGTGTCCTGAGTGTCGGCCCATCCTGAGTGTCGATCCATCCTGAGTGTTAGTCTATCCTGAGTGTCGATCCATCCTGACTGTCGGTCCATTCTGAGTGTCGATCTGTCTTTATAATTGCTTTGACTCCCAGATCACTTAGTCCAGCACGTTTAAGCCAGTGGTCACTGTTCTTGGGGCCCAGTATATTACTATCGGCTACCTCAACTTTCACAGCTGAGGCATTCATCTCCCCGCCACCACAATGCCAACACATCTGCAGTGTGATGTTTCCTGACGGATAAACTACGAACTCCTGACGCTCCTCTAGAGCTTCCCAAAGCTTCATATAACTCAAAACAGGGAGCAATATAGTACGTCAACTGATTCCATACAAGAAAGGCCCAATTCACACCCAACCATTCTCACTCGTGTATCCATATAGAATATACTTTAAAAGCCCTACTCAGGGGTGAGTGAGTTTCACCCATCCACAAATGTGTTACCAAACCAGCGATCTGTTACGTACTAATGACCGGAGCCTCCTCATTCCCTCTTGAAACAGTGTTCACCATCCATTAGGCCCTTCTCTTCGCCCCCTCTCTCGATTATCCCTAATCCCCACATGCATTAGCGCTCTTTACTCCTGCTCCTCTCTCGCGTTGATAGTCTCCACCAGTTCCAGGTGTCTTCGAAGTTCTGTCCACCGGAGATGGCTTTCCTTCGAGACCCAGAGTTGGTCCATTTCCTGGAACTGTGTCCCCGTTTGTGTTAACATCTGAGGAACCAACGCGTGGACAAAGCGGCATTTCCCGTCTGATTCCTTTCCCTCAGTCGAGTTTCTGGTCGTGAAGGGAAGCCGTGATAGTGTCCGTCGTTGCAATCCCTCACTTCCCGTACCATCCGCAGTAGGGTTCGAACGGCCCTAGGGCCGAAGCAACCCTTCAATCTAACAATAACAACACCTTAAAGAAGCCAGCAGGAAAGGCTAATGAATATCCCGCATGCGTTTAGGTTAGTTTTAAAATAATAATGTTAATAATAATAATAATTATTATTATTATTATTATGAAAATTTGGTTAGAAATGATAGAAGAATGAATTTACTAAAAGCCAAGATAAACTCAATTAGCCGGAATGTATAAGGTATGCGACGCTGGGTCCTGAAGGTCGGTCACAATATTAGCCCTCTAGCGGTATAAATTCGCTACGACGTTATCGTAAAGGACGATGCGCCTCGCTCACTTGCATGCATAAATGTATACCATACATATATTCATTACTCCACAAATGGCAGAATGAACATATGTATGAGGGAGATAGACCGGCAGAAATGTATGTAAATTTGCACCTCGCCAAGATGAACAGGTAGGCTCTTATATCCGCGCGCGCGTGCACGCGCGCGCACACACACACACACACACACGCGCGCGCGCGCGCGCGCACACACGCGCGCGCATGCACACACACACTTCTCTCAGGACAGAAACAATTTAGTCTTTTATCAAAAAGACTAAATATTTTGCAATTAGATTTCTCCTATATGCTTCTCTTATAGGTGTTAACACATTGTAAACAGACTTCTCTCACAGGTGTGAGAAGTCAAGAGTACTGTGAGAAGTCAAGAGTACTGAGAGAAGTCAAGAGTACTGAGAGAAGTCAAGAGTACTGAGAGAAGTCAAGAGTACTGAGAGAAGTCAAGAGTACTGAGAGAAGTCAAGAGTACTGAGAGAAGTCAAGAGTACTGAGAGAAGTCAAGAGTACTGAGAGAAGTCAAGAGTACTGAGAGAAGTCAAGAGTACTGAGAGAAGTCAAGAGTACTGAGAGAAGTCAAGAGTACTGAGAGAAGTCAAGAGTACTGAGAGAAGTCAAGAGTACTGAGAGAAGTCAAGAGTACTGAGAGAAGTCAAGAGTACTGAGAGAAGTCAAGAGTACTGAGAGAAGTCAAGAGTACTGAGAGAAGTCAAGAGTACTGAGAGAAGTCAAGAGTACTGAGAGATCTGAGTATCCTAACATTCAATTAATTTTAGACAACAGCAATAAAGGAGGAGATGAAAGAGAAGGAATGATGAAAGGGGAAGTAAAGTTATGAGAGAATAAGCAACGAAGACACACACACACACACACACACAGTGAAGAGGCGGGGCCAGGAGCTCGGACTCGACCCCCGCAACCTCAACTAGGTGAGTACACACACACAAGAGGTCACAATTGGAAGTTGAAGACTCAGATGAATCAAAGGGATGTTAGGAAGTATTTCTTCAGTCATAGAGTAGTCAGACCGTGGAATAGCCTAGAAAGTGACGTAGTGGAGGCGGGAGCCATACATAGTTTCAAGGCGAGGTATGATAAAGCTCATGGGGCAGGGAGAGAGAGGACCTAGTAGCAATCAGCGAAGAGGCGGGGCCAGGAGCTATGAATCGACCCCTGCAACCACAAATAGGTGAGTACACACGCACGCGCGCGCGCGCGTTGGAGCTCATTTCTTCAGCCTTAGTCCCGTCAGGCAGTGGAACAAACTGCAGAGGGAAGTGGTAGAGGCGGGATCCATACACAACTTTAAGAAGAGGTACAACATGGCTCTTGTAGTCAGGAGAGAATGGACCTAGTAGGGACTAGCAAAGAGGCGGGGCCAGAAGCTGCGACTCAACTCCTGCAATCACTAACAGGTGAGTACTCACACACACAGAACACACAGGAGCTCAAGGAGCCAGAAATCAGTGCTGTCGATTAATCTAGGTGACCAGGGAAAGGGACCAGGAGCTGAGTCTCGACCTCCCCCTCCCTGCAAACACCCAGCGCGGACACAGTGCGTGGTACGAAGCAGTCAATACATTTACCGGTTGTCGTGGCACTAATCTCGGCAGCATCACACGGGAGAGTCTTCTCCATCTCCCTCGTGTTCCTGGTTATGTCTTATCCAGTTATCGATTTTTTCCAAGATGAGGAGTTAGAAGAATATTTTTATTTGAAGACATTTCTCCATCCGGAGGCTTTTACAGTTCAGTGCAGAGGTGTTATACGAAGGCAGTAGAAGATGAGGTGATCAGTCCCTCTCCTTTGCAGAACTGTACACAAAAGACAGTGGGAGGTGAGGGAATTAGTCCCTCAGCCTGCATCAGTAACCCACACTACAGTGTTGGTCAGACACTACCACCACACTACAGTGTTGGTCAGACACTACCACCACACTACAGTGTTGGTCAGACACTACCACCACACTACAGTGTTGGTCAGACACTACCACCACACCACAGTGTTGGTCAGACACTACCACCACACTACAGTGTTGGTCAGACACTACCACCACACTACAGTGTTGGTCAGACACTACCACCACACCACAGTGTTGGTCAGACACTACCACAACACTACAGTGTTGGTCAGACATTGCCACCACACTACAGTGTTGGTCAGACACTACCACCACACTACAGTGTTGGTCAGACATTGCCACCACACTACAGTGTTGGTCAGACACTACCACCACACTACAGTGTTGGTCAGACACTACCACCACACTAGTGTTGGTCAGACACTACCACCACACTACAGTGTTGGTCAGACACTACCACCACACTACAGTGTTGGTCAGACACTACCACCACACTACAGTGTTGGTCAGACACTACCACCACACTACAGTGTTGGTCAGACACTACAACCACACTACAGTGTTGGTCAGACACTACAACCACACTACAGTGTTGGTCAGACACTACCACCACACTACAGTGTTGGTCAGACACTACCACCACACTACAGTGTTGGTCAGACACTACCACCACACTACAGTGTTGGTCAGACACTACAACCACACTACAGTGTTGGTCAGACACTACAACCACACTACAGTGTTGGTCAGACACTACCACCACACTACAGTGTTGGTCAGACGCTACCACCACAACTACAGTGTTGGTCAGACACTACCACCACACTACAGTGTTGGTCAGACACTACCACCACACTACAGTGTTGGTCAGACATTGCCACCACACTACAGTGTTGGTCAGACACTACCACCACACTACAGTGTTGGTCAGACACTACCACCACACTACAGTGTTGGTCAGACACTACCACCACACTACAGTGTTGGTCAGACACTACCACCACACTACAGTGTTGGTCAGACACTACCACCACACTACAGTGTTGGTCAGACACTACCACCACAACTACAGTGTTGGTCAGACACTACCACACACACCACAGTGTTGGTCAGACACTACCACCACACTACAGTGTTGGTCAGACACTACCACCACACTACAGTGTTGGTCAGACACTACCACCACACTACAGTGTTGGCCAGACACTACCACCACACCACAGTGTTGGTCAGACACTACCACCACACTACAGTGTTGGTCAGACACTACCACCACACTACAGTGTTGACACTACCACCACACTACAGTGTTGGTCAGATACTACCACCACACTACATTGTTGGTCAGACACTACCACCACACTACAGTGTTGGTCAGACACTACCACCACACTACAGTGTTGGCCAGACACTACCACCACACCACAGTGTTGGTCAGACACTACCACCACACTACAGTGTTGGTCAGACACTACCACCACACTACAGTGTTGGTCAGACACTACCACCACACTACAGTGTTGGTCAGACACTACCACCACACTACAGTGTTGGTCAGACACTACCACCACACTACAGTGTTGGTCAGACACTACCACCACCACCACAGTGTTGGTCAGACACTACCACCACACTACAGTGTTGGTCAGACACTACCACCACACCACAGTGTTGGTCAGACACCACCACACTACAGTGTTGGTCAGACACTACCACCATATATATATTTTTTTTTATTATCACACTGGCCGATTCCCACCAAGGCAGGGTGGCCCGAAAAAGAAAAACTTTCACCATCATTCACTCCATCACTGTCTTGCCAGAAGGGTGCTTTACACTACAGTTTTTAAACTGCAACATTAACACCCCTCCTTCAGAGTGCAGGCACTGTACTTCCCATCTCCAGGACTCAAGTCCGGCCTGCCGGTTTCCCTGAACCCCTTCATAAATGTTACTTTGCTCACACTCCAACAGCACGTCAAGTATTAAAACCCATTTGTCTCCATCACTCCTATCAAACACGCTCACGCATGCCTGCTGGAAGTCCAAAACCCCTCGCACACAAAACCTCCTTTACCCCTTCCCTCCAACCTTTCCTAGGCCGACCCCTAAACCACCTTCCTTCCACTACAGACGATACACTCTGAAGTCACTCTGTTTCGCTCCATTCTCTCTACATGTCCGAACCACCTCAACAACCCTTCCTCGCCCTCTGGACAACAGTTTTGGTAATCCCGCACCTCCTCCTAACTTCCAATACTACGAATTCTCTGCATATATTCACACCACACATTGCCCTCAGACATGACATCTCCACTGCCTCCGCCTTCTCCTCGCTGCAACATTCATCACCCATGCTTCACACCCATATAAGAGCGTTGGTAAAACTATACTCTCATACCTTCCCCTCTTTGCCTCCAAGGACAAAGTTCTTTGTCTCCACAACTCCTAAGTGCACCACTCCCTTTTCCCCTCATCAATTCTATGATTCACCTCATCTTTCATAGACCCATCTGCTGACACGTCCACTCCCAAATATCTGAATACATTCACCTCCTCCATACTCTTTCCCTCCAATCTGATATCCAATCTTTCATCACCTAATCTTTTTGTTATCCTCATAAACTTGCTCTTTCCTGTATTCACTTTTAATTTTCTTCTTTTGCACACCCTACCAAATTCATCCACCAATCTCTGCAACTTCTCTTCAGAATCTCCCAAGAGCACAGTGTCATCAGCAAAGAGCAACTGTGACAACTCCCACTTTATGTGTGATTCTTTATCTTTTAACTCCACGCCTCTTGCCAAGACCCTCGCATTTACTTCTCTTACAACCCCATCTATAAATATATTAAACAACCACGGTGACATCACACATTCTTGTCTAAGGCCTACTTTTACTGGGAAATAATTTCCCTCTTTCATACATACTCTAACTTGAGCCTCACTATCCTCGTAAAAACTCTTCACTACTTTCAGTAACCTACCTCCTACACCATACACCTGCAACATCTGCCACATTGCCCCCCTATCCACCTTGTCATACGCCTTTTCCAAATCCATAAATGCCACAAAGACCTCTTTAGCCTTATCTAAATAATGTTCACTTATATATTTCACTGTAAACACCTGGTCCACACACCCCCTACCTTTCCTAAAGCCTCCTTGTTCATCTGCTATCCTATTCTCCGTCTTACTCTTAATTCTTTCAATAATAACTCTACCATACACTTTACCAGGTATACTCAACAGACTTATCCCCCTATAATTTTTGCACTCTCTTTTGTCCCCTTTGCCTTTATACAAAGGAACTATGCATGCTCTTTGCCAATCCCGAGGTACCTTACCCTCTTCCATACATTTATTAAATAATTGCACCAACCACTCCAAAACTATATCCCCACCTGCTTTTAACATTTCTATCTTTATCCCATCAATCCCGGCTGCCTTATCCCCTTTCATTTTACCTACTGCCTCACGAACTTCCCCCACACTCACAACTGGCTCTTCCTCACTCCTACAAGATGTTATTCCTCTTGCCCTATACACGAAATCACAGCTTCCCTTTCTTCATCAACATTTAACAATTCCTCAAAATATTCCCTCCATCTTCCCAATACCTCTAACTCTCCATTTAATAACTCTCCTCTCCTATTTTTAACTGACAAATCCATTTGTTCTCTAGGCTTCCTTAACTTGTTAATCTCACTCCAAAACTTTTTCTTATTTTCAACAAAATTTGTTGATAACATCTCACCCACTCTCTCATTTGCTCTCTTTTTACATTGCTTCACCACTCTCTTAACCTCTCTCTTTTTCTTCATATACTCTTCCCTCCTTGCATCACTTCTACTTTGTAAAAACTTCTCATATGCTAACTTTTTCTCCCTTACTACTCTCTTTACATCATTATTCCACCAATCGCTCCTCTTCCCTCCCGCACCCACTTTCCAGTAACCACAAACTTCTGCTGAACACTCTAACATTACATTTTTAAACCTACCCCATACCTCTGACCCCATTGCCTATGCTCTCATTAGCCCATCTATCCTCCAATAGCTGTTTATATCTTACCCTAACTGCCTCCTCTTTTAGTTTATAAACCTTAACCTCTCTCTTCCCTGATGCTTCTATTCTCCTTGTATCCCATCTACCTTTTACTCTCAGTGTAGCCACCAGATATATATATATATATATATATATATATATATATATATATATATATATATATATATATTATATATATATATATATGCAATAAGATCACAGTAAACAGGTGATTTCAGAATATGCAAAACAACCACTCTGAAAGAATAGAGAAATTCCAAGCGCTTTCGTGACTACTCACATTATCAAGGAACTATGAAAGTAAAGCATCCAAGGAAGCTATATAAGGGGTCTGGCCAGCACCTCACTATCAGATCCCACAACGGTTAAACACCTGACGCGCGCCGACCCAACTTGGATAGGTCCTTTGCACAACTCACCCACAAACTATTCTACCCAAGAAAAATTAAAAATTATTATTTGTCCAGTGTATTAAATTCTTCCCAAATTCTACTAATTATAAATGGATCTAATTTATATAAACCAAAGGAAATATTCATATTATTGTCAAAACTGCTTTTTATGAAACAAGATTCAATTATATTCCTGTCGACCATGGACTTGTTTGATACTACTTTCTCAACTTTTTGAAAATCAATTGGATGGTTAAAATCTCTTACATGAATAAATAGAGCATTGGAATCTTGTCCAGTTCTAATGCTATATTTATGTTGTTTTAATCTTAGTTCGAGATTTTTACCAGTTTGACCGTAATAAACTTATCGCAAATTTTACAAGGAATCTTATAGACACATCCATCAGCATTTTGGGGGGAATTCTTTATCAAAAGCTTTTTTACTGTATCAAGATTTTTGAATACAACTTTAATATTAAAAGTCTTAAGAAGAGAAGGCATATCAACCAAGTTTTCATGGTAATGGAGAACCAACATATTTTTAGTTGAATAAGGCTGGTTGTCCCTTTTGGATTGTGAAAAGTATTTCTAGCAATTTTAAAAGATTTATCAATTACATTTCTTGGGTATTTTAAATCATTACCTATTTCATAAATTTTGGATATTTCCTCATCTATGAACTCAGGACTACAAATTCGTAAAGCTCTCAAAAACATTGATGAGAAAACAGACAGTTTGACTCTATCTTGATGCGAGGAATAATAGTGGACATAGGAACAGTTATTTGTAGGTTTTCTGTAAATTTTAAATTTGAATTCATTATTACCCTTAATAATTAAAACATCTAGAAAAGGCAATGAGTTATTTTCTTCAAACTCAACAGTAAAGTTTATAGAATGGGCTAAGCTATTTAATTTTCCAAGGAAATGGTGTATATCTACATTTTTGGGCATAAATTTTCTTGGGTAGAATAGTTTGTGGGTGAGTTGTGCAAAGGACCTATCCAAGTTGGGTCGGCGCGCGTCAGGTGTTTAACCGTTGTGGGATCTGATAGTGAGGTGCTGGCCAGACCCCTTATATAGCTTCCTTGGATGCTTTACTTTCATAGTTCCTTGATAATGTGAGTAGTCACGAAAGCGCTTGGAATTTCTCTATTCTTTCAGAGTGGTTGTTTTGCATATATATATATATATATATATATATATATATATATATATATATATATATATATATATTATATATATATATATATAAATATATATATATAGCGAGAGAGAGAGAGAGATAGTGTGTGTGTGTGTGTGTGTGTGTGCGCGCGCCCGCATGCGGGAGTGTGCGTAAGAGTTGAAGTGACATGTGTATACTGACATGTATACAGGCAAGTATACTGACACGTGTGCACGCGTCAGTTCCTGATTTTAATGATGTCATTGAAACCTAAAACGAGGCAGGATCTGCGTATTCAGACACAGCATCTAGTTCTTCACACACACATCCCACCACACTCCCACCTCGTGAACGTCTCCACGATTCTTATACACAATCTTCAACGCGTCTCTTCGACGTAGACATTGAGGCGTCGACGAGGGTAATGTTAAGTTTCAATACTAAAACAGAAAATTACGTCTGTTTGACGCCTGAGATAGAGGACGAACTTCAGAAAATTCCTGTTGACCCTCTTTGCACACAGCCCTGTGAGCCTGGAGCCAGACCAGCCTTTTCTGGTTGATGGCCTGGTCAATCAGGCTGTTAGTGCCAGCTGGCAAGCTTTCCCACGTAGATTTCCCTCTTCCCCGCCATCATTCATCTTCCGAGGCGGGTTGAATATTGCAACTTTTATTTTCTTTTGTTCTATTGCTCTCTTGGTCTGGCCAGAAGCAGCAGTTGCATAAATGTTCGTAAGTGTGATTCACTGTTATGGTTATTGGCAATTACTGTGTGAAAAACGTCTGCATATTTTATACGTAATAAATAAACGTATTTACGCTTGACAAACGGCAGATACATTTCAGATTCTATTTATTTCTGTGTCGATAATGTTTTATATATATATATATATATATATAATATATATATATATAAATATATATATATATATATATATGTCGTGCCGAATATGTAAAACTGGTCAATTAACAAGAACTCATTTAAAATTAAGTTCTGTCTGAAATTTTCTCTTATACGTTTAAAGATATATTTTTTTCATTGATGTTAACGTAAAAATTTACAATTTTGCACCAAAAGAATCTTAGAAAACTTACCTAACCTTATTATAACAAGCGCAATTTATTTTAGCCTAACCCAACTAAATATATTTAGATTTGTTTACAATAATTTAATACTAAACCAACCCAGTGAAATATATTTTTTTCGTTAGGCTCAGAATGATTTTGGCGAAAATATTGCATACACAAATTTTCACTTGTCCTATATGGCAAGATGAACGTTGCTATTTAAGTCAAGATCGCAAGTTCTGCCTATTCGGCACGACATTATATATATATATATATATATATATTATATATATATATATATATATATATATATATATATATATATAAACACATACATATCAATGGAAGAAATGACAATAAAATATGAGCACTTTCATTTGCTTATAATATATCTTCAGAGGCATGGGAAGATAAGGCAAGAGAAGCACATTATACTACATGTTAAACACTGAGGTAACACCTCACTCAGAGAAAGTGATAACACCTCACGCAGAGGTGACAACACCTCACTCAGAGATGGTGACAACACCTCGAGCAAATAAGTCCCGTGCAACGCTAACCCACGCATAAATTTGTTCAACATCAAGTTAAATTGTTCGCCTGAGAAAGAACAAATATTTTTACCATTAATATTATGGACAAAATTCTGGACTATAAAACTGTCAAGTTTATACATTCCAGAACACAAATTTGAAATATGTTGTGACTGGTCTCAGACCGGGCAGCGGGGGCGTTGACCCCCGAAACCCTCTCCAGGTATCATGCTTCATAAGAGATGATTCCACAATATTTCGTTGAACTGTAGAATTACAGAGAAGTAATTATTTGCCATTAGTCAAATCTACACAATGGTCTGTATCTCTCGTATGAATGAACAAAACACTGGACTCTTGTCCACTAGATATTGCATATATACATGTATGTTATATATCTCTGGTGTTAAGATATTTACCATCGATCCTACAAACAGCATAAGCTTGTTGAGAGGGTATTTAAACAGGAGGAGGCTGAAATTAATCCTTGAACATCCACTGCCACGAGTGTCCTCGCAACATGAAACAAGTCTAGTTCGCTAGGCTCATGTTGTTGTAGGATCGATGGTGTAGTGGATAGGGGTTTGACACGTACGTCGTGTTGTCTCTTGTAGCGGGACAATGTGTCGTGGGTGTCAAATCCTGGCCTGCCACAGTTTGGTATTATATATACCAAACTGTGGCATCCACATAATATTATATATATATATATATATATATATATATATTTATATAATATATATATTATATATATTATATATATATATGTCGTGCCGAATAGGCAGAACTTGCGATCTTGGCTTAAATAGCAACGCTCATCTTGCCATATAGGACAAGTGAAAATTTGTGTATGCAATAATTTCGCCAAAATCATTCTGAACCTGACGAAAAAAAATATATTTCACTGTGTTTGTTTAGTATTAATTTATTGTAAACAAATCTAAAATATATTTTAGTTGGGTTAGGCTAAAATAAATTGCGCGTGTTATAATAAGGTTAGGTAAGTTTTTCTAAGTTCCTTTGGTGAAAAATTAAAATTTTTACATGAACATTAATGAAAAAAATATATCTTTAAATGTATAAGAGAAAATTTTAGAAAGGACTTAATTTAAATGAGTTCTTGCTAATTGACCAGTTTTACATATTCGGCACGATATATATACATGTATATATATATATATATATATATATATAATATATATATATAATATATATATTATATATATATATATATATATATATATATATATATATATAAGTATATTAAATTTTGGATGAATTTTTTTTATTACAGAGAGTTAATATCGTACGCATATTTTTGTTATTACCAAAACTTGAAGTAGACAATAAATGGCTTGATCCTACGCATTGCTAAAAAAAATTACGTAGGGTTCGGCTTGCTCGACAACACTATCGTTGCTTTCCAAGCCAAGCTTACTGCAAGGTTTGGAGAAGAGTATTCCAACACTGCTGTCTCTCCTTGTAGAGTATTTCTTGATCTTATCCCACTTTCCTTCGAGTTACTTAAAAATCTGAACGAATAACGATATTTACGATACTAAGATCTCCCGTGCACATGATAGAGAGAGAGAGAGAGAGAGAGAGAGAGAGAGAGAGAGAGAGAGAGAGAGAGAGAGAGAGAGAGGCAATATTGCTGAGTCAGGAGTGTGTTATAGGGATGACTAGCGAGGCAATCCGTACACAAAGCGGCGATAATGAAAGTGCAGGTGAAGGAGGGAAGGTGAGGGTGGAGAAAGTGACACGTTCGTGTGATGGAGAGAATGGAAGAGGGGAAAACCGGAAGCTGAGAAAGGAAAGTGAGACATATACCTCATTCTCTGAAGGTGACTCAGGTGAAGAGGAAGATGAGACATGAGGGATTGAGGTGCTGGGAGACACGATAGGTTAAGCAGGTGCTGGGAGACATGACAAGCTGAGATGATACTACAAGATAAAAAAAAAACAATGAGAGAAAACTCTGATTCTTCACATCATGATGTGACTTCGAAGTCACTCGGTGTTTTCCTCTATGCGTGTTGAACCAAGATCGTCACCTGAGCCCCGTGAAACCGAACACACCGAATGGTCATACTGGAGGTTGTCTCGGGGTCAATGCCCCCGTGGCCCGGTCCATGACTAGACCTAGAAATGGGAGAAGTTTTATCGCAGGGAGAAGACACGCGAGGGCCAAGGTCTCTAACATCGTGTACCTTCTTGCTTGTGCCGTAACAACGCACTGGTAAGAGATATGGAAGTTTAAAATAAACCGAGTGTAAAGCATGGACTTCAAGGGCACAATAACAACACATTGAGTCAACATCCGTAAGCACAGACCATTCAACCTGCCACCATCAGATATGAGAAATATTGCAGGAACAGGTGTAATAGTAGGCTTCAAAACAAAATTGAATCGCTAGTTCAGTAGCACTGGTAACTGTGCTGCTAGAAAACTCTCAACACTGACGCCTTAGTTCAGATTCTTTTCAAGACAAGTTGCGTATTTTTGCAGTTCATTGAAGATGGCTGTTTGCATCCCTTGGGATTACGCAAGCATGGCTCTGGTCGCTCCCTGGTCAGAACAGGAGAAAAAGTAACGTAACCTAACCTTAACGTATGTTGAAAAAGGTATACAATACCGACAAGTTGATGATTAAGATATAAGTGCACAACAGTTAGGTATTTTTATTGCTAAATACAGAGGCAACACCTGCTGCCTCTGTATCTGACTGACGAAGCCTACTGCGTAGGCGAAACGTTTCAACAATAAAGACACCCAAGTGATGCACGTGTCTTAATCACTAACCTTAACCTAAACCAACCTAATCTAGCCTAACCTAGGAAAGGTCTACTGATGTAAATACTTAATGTTGCTCTCAGAGCCAGGATAGTGTTGTCAGTGGTGTCAGCACACAAGAGAACTAAGTGTTGGATTCATCACTGTACTTAACACCAACACACTAAGCTTAACACCAACACACTAAGCTTAACACCAACACTGCGCTCAACATCAGTACATTTATTCAACAATATTTTCACACTATTTTTTCTACACGTTTAACTTTACAAAGTATGATTTTATCAGATCTATAGAGCGAGCGAAAATGTGTTCAGTATCTGGACACATAAATGTCCCATAAATGCCTAAAACGGGTTAAAACATTAACATTTGCATTAAATACTTTGCCAGACAACTAACTCGGCAGAGAGAACAGCCGCCAACTAAACAACTCCGAACAACATATGAGCACAACCTATGAGCACATTACACATCCCCTGCTCCTCGCTCTCCTAAATTACCGCCACAATCGGCTGTTGGGGGTAACAACAACAAAGCCTCGTATTCCCACCTTGTAACTGTGATGCAGAATAGGCTGGAGGCGCACTGCTTATGTATTTTTTTTTCTAAATAATAATAATAATAATAATAATAATAATAATAATAATACATTAAAGGTATATAAGGGTATAATTAATATCAAGTTCATTCATTTTAAAACGAGGACCTTAATATCAAGTTCACTAATTAATTATAATGTGATGTGCTAGGTTTCCGTGACCTAAATCTCAAGAGTTTTTCCTAAACTTCAATATTCATATCATTTTTAATATGTTTTGATTCGCCTTGGACCAATGTCAAGTCTCGACAGTGGTACAAGACCGACCGATACGTCGTTTCTCTCCTGTGTGCTGGGGTCTTTGTGAAGTCTTCCAGCACAGGTGTTGTGATTGTTTTACTCTTCTTTAGTTTGTGATGTTGGGAAGAAAACTTCCCAAAGTGTTTTTCATTTATTATCACATACTTATGATGCTGCCGTAGCTGATGATCCTTCAGTAGAATTCTTGACGATATCCTCATTGCCCTCCACTGAAGTCTCCCAGCTCAGGCTGACACTACTGAAGTCTCACAGCTCAAGCTGACACTACTGAAGTCTCAGAGCTCAGGCTGATACTACTGAAGTCTCCCAGCTCAGGCTGACACTACTGAAGTCTCCTAGCTCAGGCTGGCACTACTGAAGTCTCCTAGCTCAGGCTGATACTACTGAAGTCTCCCAGCTCAGGCTGACACTACTGAAGTCTCCCAGCTCAGGCTGACACTACTGAAGTCTCACAGCTCAGGCTGATACTACTGAAGTCTCCCAGCTCAGGCTGATACTACTGAAGTCTCACAGCTCAGGCTGACACTACTGAAGTCTCCCAGCTGAGGCTGACACACATTTCAACACCTTACATGAACCACATCCAGCGTGATGTAACATGAGATGAAAACATACCTAGCTTTTGTTGTCATTGTGTAACTATCATCTAGAACAGAGTAGCAATACAATGTTCAAATATATAATTTTACTAAATTAAAAAAAATAACATCAGCCATTACAGGAGAGCACCGTAGCATATATCAGGAAATGAGATTGAATATTCCGGGAACACTCTGGCCTTTACGAAGCAAATCCACCTCATGCAAGGATGCTCTGCCGTCCCATCACATGTGCAACAGAAGCCATATAAACGTTTTGCACTCTGGCACCATTTCTCATCTTTTCCATCTCATAAGCACGTAAAATGAGAGATGACTCTCACATCCAGGGGCGAACCCACTATGAAACTAATGAAGCTTAAGCTTGAGGAGCCCTTGATCCCGGAGGGGCCCCAGAAGCCACTTTAGTCCACAATGCTTAAATATTTTGGGTCTATTGTATGGGTTGCGAAGGGTCCCCATAACAGTTCAAAATTCACTTATATTTTCCAGTAATTCTTAATACTTCTTGTTCATTTATTTTTTCCTTTATACTTAGGTAGTCCTGGTCCGAGACCGGGTCGCTGGGACGATGAACCCCCCTGGAATCCTGACCACTCCATATTTATATATAATATATATATATATATATATATATATATATATATATATATATATATATATATATATATATATATATATATATATTATATATAATATATATACATTATATATATATAATTATATATATATATATATGTCGTGCCGAATAGGCAGAACTTGCGATCTTGGCTTAAATAGCAACGTTCATCTTGCCATATAGGACAAGTGAAAATTTGTTTATGCAATAATTTCTCCAAAATCATTCTAACCTAACGAAAAAAAATATATTTGATTGTGTTTGTTTAGTACTAAATTATTGTAAACATATTTAAAATACATTTAGTTGGGTTAGGCTAAAATAAATTGCTCTTGTTATAATAAGGTTAGGTAAGTTTTTTAAG
>NC_069406.1:61394172-61417028 GCF_026875155.1 Cherax quadricarinatus | reverse complement strand
GCCCCAAAAATATTTAAGCATTGTGGATAAAGTGTTTCTGGGGCCCCCCGGGATCAAGGGCTCCCAAAGCTTAAGCTTCATTAGTTTCATATGGGTTCCCCCTGGATGTGAGAGCCCATCTCTCATTTTACGTGCTTATAGATGGAAAAGATGAGAAATGGTGCCAGAGTGCAAACGTTATATGGCTTCTGATGCACATGTGATGGGACGGCAGAGCATCCTTGCATGAGGTGGATTTGTTTCGTAAAGGCCAGAGTGTTCCCGGAATATTCAATCTCATTTCCTGATATATGCTACGGTGCTCCCTGTAATGCTGATGTTATTTTTTTTTAATTTATAAAATTATATATTTGAACATTGTATTGGCTATTTCTGTTCTAGATGATAGTTTACACAATGACAACAAAAGCTAGGTATGTTTTCATCTCATGTTACATCACGCTGGATGTGGTTCATGTAAGGTGGGGAAAAAATTGTTTTCAGCCTCAGCTGGAGATTTCAGTAGTATCAGCCTGAGCTGTGAGACTTCAGTAGTATATCAGCCTGAGCTGTGAACTTCAGTAGTGTCAGCCTGAGCTGGGAGCCCTTCAGTAGTGTCAGCCTAGCTGGGAGACTTCAGTATATCAGCCTGAGCTGGGAGACTTCAGTAGTGCCAGCCTGAGCTGTGAGACTTCAGTAGTGTCAGCCTGACTGGAGACTTCAGTAGTGTCAGCCTGACTGGGAGACTTCAGTAGTGTCACCCTTTGAGCTGGGAGACTTCAATAGTGTCAGCCTGAGCTGGGAGACTTCAGTATATCACCTGAGCTCTGAGACTTCAGTAGTGTCACTTGAGCTGTGAGACTTCAGTAGTGCAGCCTGACTGGAGACTTCATGAGGGCAATGAGGATATCGTCAAAGAATTCTACTAAAGGGATCATCAGCTACGGCAGCATCATAAGTATGTGATAAAAATGAAAAACATTTTGGGGAAGTTTTCTTCCCAACATCACAAACTAAAGAAGAGTAAAACAATCACAACACCTGTGCTGGAAGACTTCACAAAGACCCCAGCACACAGGAGAGAAACGACGTGCGGCGGGGCTTGTACCACTGTCGAGACTTGACATTGGTCCAAGGCGAATCACAACATATTAAAAATGATATGAATATTGAAGTTTAGGAAAAACTCTTGAGATTTAGGTCACGGAAACCTAGCACATCACATTATAATTAATTAGTGAACTTGATATTAAGGTCCTCGTTTTAAAATGAATGAACTTGATATTAATTATACCCTTATATACCTTTAATATATTATTATTATTATTATTTAGAAAAAAAAAATACATAAACAGTGCGCCTCCAGCCTATTCTGCATCACAGTTACAAGGTGGGAATACGAGGCTTTGTTGTTGTTACCGATCGACACCATGCCTAACCCTTCTAGGGTAGGGTAGGTGCCTGAGCCCGAGCCTTTAGCTCATAAGACTGTCATTCCCATTAGCCTCCTTGGGGCGGGGATGGCAGACCAGAGAGGCCTAGCTTGTTGCTAGGCCTGGGGACAGTTGGTCCCAAAGATGAGGAGGTACTTGTGCCTCCTCCCATGGGAGACTTAGGTCTCAGACACTCCCTAAAGAGGGAGCCAAGGCCGGGCCACCACTTGGAAAAGGCCCGGGCCGGGAGAATACCGGCTAATCTTTAATAATAATAATTGTTGTTACCCCCAACAGCCGATTGTGGGGGTAATTTAGGAGAGCGAGGAGCAGGGGATGTGTAATGTGCTCATAGGTTGTGCTCATATGTTGTTCGGAGTTGTTTAGTTGGCGGCTGTTCTCTCTGCCGAGTTAGTTGTCTGGCAAAGTATTTAATGCAAATGTTAATGTTTTAACCCGTTTTAGGCATTTATGGGACATTTATGTGTCCAGATACTGAACACATTTTCGCTCGCTCTATAGATCTGATAAAATCATACTTTGTAAAGTTAAACGTGTAGAAAAAATAGTGTGAAAATATTGTTGAATAAATGTACTGATGTTGAGCGCAGTGTTGGTGTTAAGCTTAGTGTGTTGGTGTTAAGTACAGTGATGAATCCAACACTTAGTTCTCTTGTGTGCTGACACCACTGACAACACTATCCTGGCTCTGAGAGCAACATTAAGTATTTACATCAGTAGACCTTTCCTAGGTTAGGCTAGATTAGGTTGGTTTAGGTTAAGGAAAGGTTAGGCTACGTTAAGGTTAGTGATTAAGACACGTGCATCACTTGGGTGTCTTTATTGTTGAAACGTTTCGCCTACGCAGTAGGCTTCGTCAGTCAGACACAGAGGCAGCAGGTGTTGCCTCTGTATTTGACAATAAAAATACCTAACTGTTTGTGCACATATATCTTAATATACAACTTGTCGGTTATTGTATACCTTTTTCAACATACGTTAAGGTTAGGTTACGGTACTTTTTCTCCTGTTCTGACCAGGGAGCGACCAGAGCCATGCTTGCGTAATCCCAAGGGATGCAAACAGCCATCTTCAATGAACTGCAAAAATACGCAACTTGTCTTGAAAAGAATCTGAACTAAGGCGTCAGTGTTGAGAGTTTTCTAGCAGCACAGTTACCAGTGCTACTGAACTAGCGATTCAATTTTGTTTTGAAGCCTACTATTACACTTGTTCCTGCAATATTTCTCATATCTGTTGGTGGCAGGTTGAATGGTCTGTGCTTACGGATGTTGACTCAATGTGTTGTTATTGTGCCCTTGAAGTCCATGCTTTACACTCGGTTTATTTTAAACTTCCATATCTCTTACCAGTGCGTTGTTACGGCACAAGCAAGAAGGTACACGATGTTAGAGACCTTGGCCCTCGCGTGTCTTCTCCCTGCGATAAAACTTCTCCCATTTCTAGGTCTAGTCATGGACCGGGCCACGGGGGCATTGACCCCGAGACAACCTCCAGTATGACCATTCGGTGTGTTTGGTTTCACGGGGCTCAGGTGACGATCTTGGTTCAACACGCATAGAGGAAAACACCGAGTGACTTCGAAGTTCACATCATGATGTGAAGAATCAGAGTTTTCTCTCATTGTTTTTTTTTATCTTGTAGTATCATCTCAGCTTGTCATGTCTCCCAGCACCTGCTTAACCTATCGTGTCTCCCAACACCTCAATCCCTCATGTCTCATCTTCCTCTTCACCTGAGTCACCTTCAGAGAATGAGGTATATGTCTCACTCTCCTTTCTCAGCTTCCGGTTTTCCCCTCTTCCATTCTCTCCATCACACGAACGTGTCACTTTCTCCACCCTCACCTTCCCTCCTTCACCTGCACCTTCATTATCGCCGCTTTGTGTACGGATTGCCTCGCTAGTCATCCCTATAACACACTCCTGACTCAGCAATATTGCTCTCTCTCTCTCTCTCTCTCTCTCTCTCTCTCTCTCTCTCTCTCTCTCTCTTCTCTCTCTCCTCTTCTCTTCTCTCTCTATATATATATATATATATATATATATATATATAATATATATATATATATATATATATATATTATATCATGTGCACGGGAGATCTTAGTATCGTAAATATCGTTATTCGTTCAGATTTTTAAGTAACTCGAAGGAACGTGGGATAAGATCAAGAAATACTCTACAAGGAGAGACAGCAGTGTTGGAATACTCTTCTCCAAACCTTGCAGTAAGATTGGCTTGCAAAGCAACGATAGTGTTGTCGAGCAAGCCGAACCCTACGTAATTTTTTTAGCAATGCTAGGATCAAGCCATTTATTGTCTACTTCAAGTTTTGTAATAACAAAAATATGCGTACGATATTAACTCTCTGTAATAAAAAAATTCATCCAAAATTTAATATACTATATATATATATATATATATATATATATATATATATATATATATATATATATATATATATATATATATATATATATATATATATCGTGCCGAATATGTAAAACTGGTCAATTAGCAAGAACTCATTTAAAATTAAGTCCTTTCTAAAATTTTCTCTTATACGTTTAAAGATATATTTTTTTCATTAATGTTGATGTAAAAAATTTTTAATTTTTCACCAAAAGGAACTTAGAAAACTTACCTAACCTTATTATAACAAGCGCAATTTATTTTAGCCTAACCCAACTAAATATATTTTAGATTTGTTTACAATAAATTAATACTAAACAAACACAGTGAAATATATTTTTTTTCGTCAGGTTCAGAATGATTTTGGCGAAATTATTGCATACACAAATTTTCACTTGTCCGTATGGCAAGATGAGCGTTGCTATTTAAGCCAAGATTCGCAAGTTCTGCCTATTCGGCACGACATATATATAAATATATATATATATATATATATATATATATTATAATATATATATAATATATATTTTAATATATATATATATATATATATATATGCAAAACAACCACTCTAAAGAATAGAGAAATTCCAAGCGCTTTCGTGACTACTCACATTATCAAGGAACTATAAAGTAAAGCATCCAAGGAAGCTATAAAGGGGTTTGGCCGGCACCTCACTATCAGATTCCCAAACGGATGCTTCACTTTCATAGTTCCTTGATAATGTGAGTAGTCACAAAAGCGCTTGGAATTTCTCTATTCTTTCAGATGGTTATTTTGCATATTCTGAAATCACCTGTTTACTGTGATCTTATTGCATATATATATATATATATATATATATATTATATTATATATATATATACCAAACTATGGCAGGCCAGGATTTGACCCCACGACACATTGTCCCGCTACAAGAGACAACACGACGTACGTGTCACCCTATCCACTACACCATCGATCCTACAAACAACATGAGCCTAGCGAACTAGACTTGTTTCATGTTGCGAGGACACTCGTGGCAGTGGATGTTCAAGGATTAATTTCAGCCTCCTCCTGTTTGAATACCCGCCTCATCAAGCTTATGCTGTTTGTTGGATCGATGGTAAATATCTTAACACCGGAGATATATAACATACATGTATATATGCAATATCTAGTGGACAAGAGTCCAGTGTTTTGTTCATTCATACGAGAGATACAGACCATTGTGTAGATTTGACTAATGGCAAATAATTACTTCTCTGTAATTCTACAGTTCAACGAAATATTGTGGAATCATCTCTTATGAAGCATGATACCTGGAGAGGGTTTCGGGGGTCAACGCCCCCGCTGCCCGGTCTGAGACCAGTCACAACATATTTCAAATTTGTGTTCTGGAATGTATAAACTTGACAGTTTTATAGTCCAGAACTTTGTATATAATATCAGTGGTAAAAATATTTGTTCTTTCTCAGACGAACAATTTAACTTGATGTTGAACAAATTTATGCGTGGGTTAGCGTTGCTCGAGGTGTTGTTACCATCTCTGAGTGAGGTGTTGTCACCTCTGCGTGAGGTGTTATCACTTTCTCTGAGTGAGGTGTTGTCACCTCTGCGTGAGGTGTTATCACTTTCTCTGAGTGAGGTGTTGTCACCTCTGCGTGAGGTGTTATCACTTTCTCTGAGTGAGGTGTTACCTCAGTGTTTAACATGTAGTATAATGTGCTTCTCTTGCCTTATCTTCCCATGCCTCTGAAGATATATATAAGCAAATGAAAGTGCTCATATTTTATTGTCATTTCTTCCACTGATATATATATATATATATATATATATATATATATATTATATATATATATATATATATATATATATATATATATATATATATGTCGTGCCGAATAGGCAGAACTTGCGATCTTGGCTTAAATAGCAACGCTCATCTTGCCATATAGGACAAGTGAAAATTTGTGTATGCAATAATGTCGCCAAAATCATTCTGAACCTAACGAAAAAAGTATATTTCACTGTGTTTATTTAGTATTAAATTATTGTAAACAAATCTAAAATATATTTAGTTGGGTTAGGCTAAACTAAATAGCTCTTGTTATAATAAGGTTAGGTAAGTTTTATAAGATTCTTTTGGTGCAAAATTAATTTTTTTTACATTAACAAAAATGAAAAAAATATTTTTTTAAACGTAAAAGAAAAAATTTAGAAAGGACTTTTTTTTAAATGAGTTCTTGCTAATTGTCATTTTAATTTTGGGCACAAAATATATAAAAAAATATATAATATATAATTTTATATATATATATAATATTATATATATATTATATATAAAATTATATATATATATATTATTTTTAAATGTGTCCCGAATAGGCGAATTGCGATTTGCTTAAATAGCAACTTTCATCTTGCCATTTTACAAGTAAAAAATTTGTGTATGCAATATTTTCCCCAAAATCTTTCTCACCCTAACAAAAAAAAATATTTTTCACGGGTTTTGGTTTTAGTTTTAAATTTTATTGTAAACAAATCTAAATAATTTAGTTGGGTTACAAAAAAAATTGCGCTTTTAAAAATAAGGTTAGGTAAGTTTTCAAAGTTTCTTTGGTGAAAAATTGTAAATTTTTACTTTAACATCAATAAAAAAAAAATATATTTTTAAACGTTAAGAAAAATTTCAGACAGAATTAATTTTAAAAATGAGTTCTTTTAAATTGACCATTTTTCATATTGGGGCACGACATTATATATATTATTATATTATATATATATAATAAAAATTTATATATTATATATATGTATATATATTATGTATATAAACATTTCGACACAGAAAAAATAGAATTAAAATGTTCTGCCGTTTGCAAGCGTAAAATACGTTTTTTATTACTAAAAATATGCAGACGTTTTCACACAGTAATTCCCAAAAACCCAAAAAACAGTGATCACACTTACGAACATTTATGCAATGCTGCTTCTGGCCAGACAAGAGGCAATAGAACAAAAGAAAAATAAAAGTTGCAATATTCAACCCGCCCCGGAAAGAATGAGGCGGGGAAAAGGGAAAAACTACGTGGGAAAACTTGCCACTGGCACTAACAGCCGATTGACCGGCCATAACCCGAAAAGGCTGGTCTGGCTCCCGGCTCAAGGGCTGTGTGCAAAGAGGGTCAACAGGAATTTTCTGAAGTTCGTCCTCTATCTCAGGCGTCAAACAGACGTAATTTTCTGTTTTAGTATTGAAACTTAACATTACCCTCGTCGACGCCTCAATGTCTACGTCGAAGAGACGCGTTGAAGATTGTGTATAAGAATCGTGGAGACGTTCACGAGGTGGGAGTGTGGTGGGATGTGTGTGTGAAGAACTAGATGCTGTGTCTGAATACGCAGATCCTGCCTCGTTTTAGGTTTCAATGACATCATTAAAATCAGGAACTGACGCGTGCACACGTGTCAGTATACTTGCCTGTATACATGTCAGTATACTCATGTCACTTCAACTCTTACGCACACTCCCGCATGCGGGCGCGCGTACACACACACACACACACACACACACACACACACACACACACACACACACACACACACACACACACACACACACACACACACGTTGCTCATACACAACAGGCCTAGTGTCTAATCGACATGTGCTAGGACAAAATGGTAACTATCACAACTATCTCTCTCTCTCTCTCTCTCTCTCTCCTCTCTCTTCTCTCTCTCTCTCTCTCTCTCCCTCTCTCTCTCTCTCTCGCTATATATATATATTATATATATATATATATATATATTATATATATATATATATAATATATATATATATATATATTATATGCAAAACAACCACTCTGAAAGAATAGAGAAATTCCAAGCGCTTTCGTGACTACTCACATTATCAAGGAACTATGAAAGTAAAGCATCCAAGGAAGCTATATAAGGGGTCTAGCCAACACCTCACTATCAGATCCCACAACGGTTAAACACCTGACGCGCGCCGACCCAACTTGGATAGGTCCTTTGCACAACTCACCCACAAACTATTCTACCCAAGAAAATTTATGCCCAAAAATGTAGATATACACCATTTCCTTGGAAAATTAAATAGCTTAGCCCATTCTATAAACTTTACTGTTGAGTTTGAAGAAAATAACTCATTGCCTTTTCTAGATGTTTTAATTATTAAGGGTAATAATGAATTCAAATTTAAAATTTACAGAAAACCTACAAATAACTGTTCCTATGTCCACTATTATTCCTCGCATCAAGATAGAGTCAAACTGTCTGTTTTCCCATCAATGTTTTTGAGAGCTTTACGAATTTGTAGTCCTGAGTTCATAGATGAGGAAATATCCAAAATTTATGAAATAGGTAATGATTTAAAATACCCAAGAAATGTAATTGATAAATCTTTTAAATTGCTAGAAATACTTTCACAATCCAAAAAGGGACAACCAGCCTATTCAACTAAAAATATGTTGGTTCTCCTTACCAGAAAACTTGGTTGATATGCCTTCTCTTCTAAGACTTTTAATATTAAAGTTGTATTCAAAAATCTTGATACAGTAAAAAACTTTTGATAAAGAATTCCCCCAAAATGCTGATGGATGTGTCTATAAGATTCCTTGTAAAATTTACGATAAAGTTTATTACGGTCAAACTGGTAAAAATCTCGAACTAAGATTAAAACAACATAAATATAGCATTAGAACTGGACAAGATTCCAGTGCTCTATTTATTCATGTAAGAGATTTTAACCATCCAATTGATTTTCAAAAAGTTGAGAAAGTAGTATCAAGCAAGTCCATGGTCGACAGGATATAATTGAATCTTGTTTCATAAAAAGCAGTTTTTGACAATAATATGAATATTTCCTTTGGTTTATATAAATTAGATCCATTTATAATTAGTAGAATTTGGGAAGAATTTAATACACTGGACAAATAATAATTTTTTAATTTTTTGGGGTAGAATAGTTTGTGGGTGAGTTGTGCAAAGGACCTATCCAGTTGGTCGGCGCGCGTCAGGTGTTTAACCGTTGTGGGATCTGATAGTGAGGTGCTGGCCAGACCCCTTATATAGCTTCCTTGGATGCTTTACTTTCAGAGTTCCTTGATAATGTGAGTAGTCACGAAAGCGCTTGGAATTTCTCTATTCTTTCAGAGTGGTTGTTTTGCATATTCTGAAATCACCTGTTTACTGTGATCTTATTATATATATATATATATATATATATATATATATTATATATATATATATATATATATATAAATATATATATTTATATATATATATATATGGTGGCTACACTGAGAGTAAAAGGTAGATGGGATACAAGGAGAATAGAAGCATCAGGGAAGAGAGAGGTTAAGGTTTATTAAACTAAAAGAGGAGGCAGTTAGGGTAAGATATAAACAGCTATTGGAGGATAGATGGGCTAATGAGAGCATAGGCAATGGGGTCAGAGGTATGGGGTAGGTTTAAAAATGTAATGTTAGAGTGTTCAGCAGAAGTTTGTGGTTACTGGAAAGTGGGTGCGGGAGGGAAGAGGAGCGATTGGTGGAATAATGATGTAAAGAGAGTAGTAAGGGAGAAAAAGTTAGCATATGAGAAGTTTTTACAAAGTAGAAGTGATGCAAGGAGGAAGAGTATATGGAGAAAAAGAGAGAGGTTAAGAGAGTGGTGAAGCAATGTAAAAAGAGAGCAAATGAGAGAGTGGGTGAGATGTTATCAACAAATTTTGTTGAAAATAAGAAAAAGTTTTGGAGTGAGATTAACAAGTTAAGGAAGCCTAGAGAACAAATGGATTTGTCAGTTAAAAATAGGAGAGGAGAGTTATTAAATGGAGAGTTAGAGGTATTGGGAAGATGGAGGGAATATTTTGAGGAATTGTTAAATGTTGATGAAGATAGGGAAGCTGTGATTTCGTGTATAGGGCAAGGAGGAATAACATCTTGTAGGAGTGAGGAAGAGCCAGTTGTGAGTGTGGGGGAAGTTCGTGAGGCAGTAGGTAAAATGAAAGGGGATAAGGCAGCGGATTGATGGGATAAAGATAGAAATGTTAAAAGCAGGTGGGGATATAGTTTTGGAGTGGTTGGTGCAATTATTTAATAAATGTATGGAAGAGGGTAAGGTACCTCGGGATTGGCAAAAGAGCATGCATAGTTCCTTTGTATAAAGGCAAAGGGGACAAAAGAGAGTGCAAAAATTATAGGGGGATAAGTCTGTTGAGTATACTGGTAAAGTGTATGGTAGAGTTATTATTGAAAGAATTAAGAGTAAGACGGAGAATAGGATAGCAGATGAACAAGGAGGCTTTAGGAAAGGTAGGGGGTGTTGGACCAGGTGTTACAGTGAAATATATAAGTGAACATTATTTAGATAAGGCTAAAGAGGTCTTTGTGGCATTTATGGATTTGGAAAAGGCGTATGACAGGGTGGATAGGGGGCAATGTGGCAGATGTTGCAGGTGTATGGTGTAGGAGGTAGGTTACTGAAAGTAGTGAAGAGTTTTTACGAGGATAGTGAGGCTCAAGTTAGAGTATGTATGAAAGAGGGAAATTATTTCCCAGTAAAAGTAGGCCTTAGACAAGAATGTGTGATGTCACCGTGGTTGTTTAATATATTTATAGATGGGGTTGTAAGAGAAGTAAATGCGAGGGTCTTGGCAAGAGGCGTGGAGTTAAAAGATAAAGAAATCACACATAAGTGGGAGTTGTCACAGTTGCTCTTTGCTGATGACACTGTGCTCTTGGAGATTCTGAAAGAGAGTTGCAGAGATTGGTGGATGAATTTGGTAGGGTGTGCAAAAGAAGAAAATTAAAAGTGAATACAGGAAAGAGCAAGTTCATGAGGATAACAAAAAGATTAGGTGATGAAAGATTGGATATCAGATTGGAGGGAAAGAGTATGGAGGAGGTGAATGTATTCAGATATTTGGGAGTGGACGTGTCAGCAGATGGGTCTATGAAAGATGAGGTGAATCATAGAATTGATGAGGGGAAAAGGGTGAGTGGTGCACTTAGGAGTCTGTGGAGACAAAGAACTTTGTCCTTGGAGGCAAAGAGGGGAAGGTATGAGAGTATAGTTTTACCAACGCTCTTATATGGGTGTGAAGCATGGGTGATGAATGTTGCAGCGAGGAGAAGGCTGGAGGCAGTGGAGATGTCATGTCTGAGGGCAATGTGTGGTGTGAATATATGCAGAGAATTCGTAGTTTGGAAGTTAGGAGGAGTGCGGGATTACCAAAACTGTTTGTCCAGAGGGCTGAGGAAGGGTTGTTGAGGTGGTTCGGACATGTAGAGAGAATGGAGCGAAACAGAGTGACTTCAAGAGTGTATCAGTCTGTAGTGGAAGGAAGGCGTTTAGGGGTCGCCTAGGAAAGGTTGGAGGGAAGGGGTAAAGGAGGTTTGTGTGCGAGGGGCTTGGACTTCCAGCAGGCATGCGTGAGCGTGTTGATAGGAGTGAATGGAGACAAATGGTTTTTAATACTTGACGTGCTGTTGGAGTGTGAGCAAAGTAACATTTATGAAGGGGTTCAGGGAAACCGGCAGGCCGGACTTGAGTCCTGGAGATGGGAAGTACAGTGCCTGCACTCTGAAGGAGGGGTGTTAATGTTGCAGTTTAAAAACTGTAGTGTAAAGCACCCTTCTGGCAAGACAGTGATGGAGTGAATGATGGTGAAAGTTTTTCTTTTTCGGGCCACCCTGCCTTGGTGGGACTCGGCCAGTGTGATAATAAAAAAAAAATATATATGGTGGTAGTATCTGACCAACACTGTAGTGTGGTGGTAGTGTCTGACCAACAATGTAGTGTGGTGGTAGTATCTGACCAACACTGTAGTGTGGTGGTAGTGTCAACACTGTAGTGTGGTGGTAGTGTCTGACCAACACTGTAGTGTGGTGGTAGTGTCTGACCAACACTGTAGTGTGGTGGTAGTGTCAACACTGTAGTGTGGTGGTAGTGTCAACACTGTAGTGTGGTGGTAGTGTCAACACTGTAGTGTGGTGGTAGTATCTGACCAACACTGTAGTGTGGTGGTAGTGTCTGACCAACAATGTAGTGTGGTGGTAGTATCTGACCAACACTGTAGTGTGGTGGTAGTGTCAACACTGTAGTGTGGTGGTAGTGTCTGACCAACAGTGTAGTGTGGTGGTAGTATCTGACCAACACTGTAGTGTGGTGGTAGTGTCAACACTGTAGTGTGGTGGTAGTGTCTGACCAACACTGTAGTGTGGTGGTAGTGTCTGACCAACACTGTGGTGTGGTGGTAGTGTCTGACCAACACTGTAGTGTGGTGGTAGTGTCTGACCAACACTGTAGTGTGGTGGTAGTGTCTGACCAACACTGTAGTGTGGTGGTAGTGTCTGACCAACACTGTAGTGTGGTGGTAGTGTCTGACCAACACTGTAGTGTGGTGGTAGTGTCTGACCAACACTGTTGTGTGGTGGTAGTGTCTGACCAACACTGTAGTGTGGTGGTAGTGTCTGACCAACACTGTAGTGTGGTGGCAATGTCTGACCAACACTGTAGTGTGGTGGTGGTGTCTGACGAACACTGTAGTGTGGTGGTAGTGTCTGACCAACACTGTAGTGTGGTGGCAATGTCTGACCAACACTGTAGTGTGGTTGTAGTGTCTGACCAACACTGTAGTGTGGTGGTAGTGTCTGACCAACACTGTAGTGTGGTGGTAGTATCTGACCAACACTGTAGTGTGGTGGTAGTGTCTGACCAACACTGTAGTGTGGTGGTAGTGTCTGACCAAGACTGTAGTGTGGTGGTAGTGTCTGACCAACACTAGTGTGGTGGTAGTGTCTGACCAAGACTGTAGTGTGGTGGTAGTGTCTGACCAAGACTGTAGTGTGGTGGTAGTGTCTGACCAACACTGTAGTGTGGTGGTAGTGTCTGACCAACACTGTAGTGTGGTGGTAGTGTCTGACCAACACTGTAGTGTGGTGGTAGTGTCTGACCAAGACTGTAGTGTGGTGGTAGTGTCTGACCAAGACTGTAGTGTGGTGGTAGTGTCTGACCAAGACTGTAGTGTGGTGGTAGTGTCTGACCAACACTGTAGTGTGGTGGTAGTGTCTGACCAAGACTGTAGTGTGGTGGTAGTGTCTGACCAAGACTGTAGTGTGGTGGTAGTGTCTGACCAAGACTGTAGTGTGGTGGTAGTGTCTGACCAACACTAGTGTGGTGGTAGTGTCTGACCAAGACTGTAGTGTGGTGGTAGTGTCTGACCAACACTGTAGTGTGGTGGTAGTGTCTGACCAAGACTGTAGTGTGGTGGTAGTGTCTGACCAACACTGTAGTGTGGTGGTAGTGTCTGACCAAGACTGTAGTGTGGTGGTAGTGTCTGACCAAGACTGTAGTGTGGTGGTAGTGTCTGACCAACACTAGTGTGGTGGTAGTGTCTGACCAAACACTGTAGTGTGGTGGTAGTGTCTGACCAACACTGTAGTGTGGTGGTAGTGTCTGACGATGACTGTAGTGTGGTGGTAGTGTCTGACGATGACTGTAGTGTGGTGGTAGTGTCTGACGATGACTGTAGTGTGGTGGTAGTGTCTGACCAAGACTGTAGTGTGGTGGTAGTGTCTGACCAACACTAGTGTGGTGGTAGTGTCTGACCAACACTGTAGTGTGGTGGTAGTGTCTGACCAAGACTGTAGTGTGGTGGTAGTGTCTGACGATGACTGTAGTGTGGTGGTAGTGTCTGACCAAGACTGTAGTGTGGTGGTAGTGTCTGACCAACACTAGTGTGGTGGTAGTGTCTGACCAACACTGTAGTGTGGTGGTAGTGTCTGACCAACACTGTAGTGTGGTGGTAGTGTCTGACGATGACTGTAGTGTGGTGGTAGTGTCTGACGATGACTGTAGTGTGGTGGTAGTGTCTGACCAAGACTGTAGTGTGGTGGTAGTGTCTGACCAACACTAGTGTGGTGGTAGTGTCTGACCAACACTGTAGTGTGGTGGTAGTGTCTGACCAAGACTGTAGTGTGGTGGTGGTGTCTGACCAACACTGTAGTGTGGTGGTAGTGTCTGACCAAGACTGTAGTGTGGGTTACTGATGCAGGCTGAGGGACTAATTCCCTCACCTCCCACTGTCTTTTGTGTACAGTTCTGCAAAGGAGAGGGACTGATCACCTCATCTTCTACTGCCTTCGTATAACACCTCTGCACTGAACTGTAAAAGCCTCCGGATGGAGAAATGTCTTCAAATAAAAATATTCTTCTAACTCCTCATCTTGGAAAAAATCGATAACTGGATAAGACATAACCAGGGACACGAGGGAGATGGAGAAGACTCTCCCGTGTGATGCTGCCGAGATTAGTGCCACGACAACCGGTAAATGTATTGACTGCTTCGTACCACGCACTGTGTCCGCGCTGGGTGTTTGCAGGGAGGGGGAGGTCGAGACTCAGCTCCTGGTCCCTTTCCCTGGTCACTTAGATTAATCGACAGCACTGATTTCTGGCTCCTTGAGCTCCTGTGTGTTCTGTGTGTGTGAGTACTCACCTGTTAGTGATTGCAGGAGTTGAGTCGCAGCTTCTGGCCCCGCCTCTTTGCTAGTCCCTACTAGGTCCATTCTCTCCTGACTATAAGAGCCATGTTGTACCTCTTCTTAAAGTTGTGTATGGATCCCGCCTCTACCACTTCCCTCTGCAGTTTGTTCCACTGCCTGACGGGACTAGGCTGAAGAAATGAGCTCCAACGCGCGCGCGCGCGCGCGTGCGTGTGTACTCACCTATTTGTGATTGCAGGGGTCGAGTCATAGCTCCTGGCCCCGCCTCTTCGCTGATTGCTACTAGGTCCTCTCTCTCCCTGCCCCATGAGATTTATCATACCTCGCCTTAAAACTATGTATGGCTCCCGCCTCCACTACGTCACTTTCTAGGCTATTCCACGGTCTGACTACTCTATGACTGAAGAAATACTTCCTAACATCCCTTTGATTCATCTGAGTCTTCAACTTCCAACTGTGACCTCTTGTGTGTGTGTACTCACCTAGTTGAGGTTGCGGGGGTCGAGTCCGAGCTCCTGGCCCCGCCTCTTCACTGTGTGTGTGTGTGTGTGTGTGTCTTCGTTGCTTATTCTCTCATAACTTTACTTCCCCTTTCATCATTCCTTCTCTTTCATCTCCTCCTTTATTGCTGTTGTCTAAATTAATTGAATGTTAGGTATCAATCTCTCAACTCTTATTTTCCCCATACTTTGACTTCCCCGGGGTACCCCCTTGTTTTCTCCGTATCACCTCCGTATTTGACTTTCACAAATTTTCCCTTCCCCTTTCAGACTCCCCCCCCCCCCCCTGATTTCGACCTTGATTCCCTCCTTGATTTCCTTTCCTTGTTTAGTACTCTTAAATTTTAAATATCGATTCTCCCCCTTTTTTGATTCCTCATATTCTTTTTCTCTAGACTTTGTCCTCTTCTTATTTGTATTTGATTCCCCCTTTTAACTTCCTCAGTTTTGTTCCTCAACCATTTTCTAGTACTCAACCCCGCCTTGATTTCCCTAATTTTGATTCTCAGTACCCCTTGCTTCTCCATCTTTTCTTCTCCTCCCCATGATTCTCTCAAAAACCTTGATTCCCGTACTCTTACTTTCAAAACTTTGACTCTCCTACTCTTGACTTTTTTCCTCATCTTGATTCCTTCCTTTAACTTCCACTTCTTTTTTTAACCTTGATTCCCCTCTCCGACCTTCCCCGCTTTCCTTTTGGGTTTGTTTTAGCTCTTGCTTTTTCTCATAACCTTAAACTTCCCCCCTACTCTCTTCTCTCTCTATTGCTTTTTTTAAAAATTTGATTTTAGTACTCGATTCTAAACCCCTTCCTGTACTTGACCTCTCATACTCTTGATTTCCCAGACCTTGACTTCTCTCATACCTTGACTCCTCCCAGTACTCTGACTTCTCCAGTACTCTTGACTTTCTCGTACTCTTGACTTTCTCACATACTCTTGACTTCTCCAGTATCTTAAACCTTTCCTTTTCTCCAGAATCTTGACTTTCTCGTTTTTGCTTCCCCACAACTCTTACTTCCCCTGTACTCTTGACTTCTCCAGGACTTTTTGACTTTTCCCTCGTACTCTTGACTTCTTCAGTACTCTTGCTTCTCCATACCTGATTTCCCCAAACCCTTTACTTCTTGACTTTTTTCCCCAGTACTCTTATTCTCTTTTTCTTCAGAATCTCCTTTTGATTCTCCAGTACTCTTAAATTCCTCTACTCGATTTCCCTCCAGTACTCTTGACTTCCCATACTCTTGACTTCCTCAGTACTTTTGACTTCTCTCAGTACTTTTGACTTCTCAGTACCTTGACTTCTTCATACCTTGACTTCTCCAGTACTCTTGACTTCTCTCATACTCTGATTCTCCAGTACTCTTGATTTTCTCTCAGTACTTTTGACTTCTCCATACCTTGATTTCTCTCAGTACCTGATTCCTCTCAGTACTGAATTTCTCCATACTCTTGACTTCTCTCAGAAACTGATTCTCACAGTACTCTGATTTCTCTCATACTCTTGATTCTCTCAGAAAACCTTGCTTCTCTCATACTCTTGATTTTTCCCCATACTCTGACTTCTCCAGTACTCTTGACTTCTCCAGTACCTGACTTCTCCATACTTTGACTTCCCCCAATACCTTGACTTCCCTTTTCCCCCAATACTCTTACTTCTCCCTACTCTTACTTCCACAGTACTCTTGACTTCTCTCAGTACCTTGCTTCTCCAGTACTCTTGACTCTCTCAGTACTCTTGATTTTCTCACAGTACTCTTGACTTCTCTCTACTTTTAATTTCTCCAACTCTTGATTCCCAGACTCTTGACTTCTCTCAGTACTCTGACTTCTCCTCTCTTACTTCTCCATACCTTGACTTCTCCAGTACTCTGATTTCTCAGTACCTTGATTCTCCATACCTTGACTTCTCTCATATCTTACTTCACAGTACTCTTGACTTTCCAGTACTCTAACATCACAGTACTCTTGACTTTACTTTTAAAAATCTTGACTTCTCTCAGTTCCTTGACTTCCCGTACCTTGATTTCTCTCAAAACTCTTGACTTCTTCATACTCTTGACTTCTCCCCCCCCCCCGCCCCCCCCCCCCCCCCCCCCCCCCCCCCCCCCCCCCCCCCCCCCCCCCCCCCCCCCCCCCCCCCCCCCCCCCCCCCCCCCCCCCCCCCCCCCCCCCCCCCCCCCCCCCCCCCCCCCCCCCCCCCCCCCCCCCCCCCCCCCCCCCCCCCCCCCCCCCCCCCCCCCCCCCCCCCCCCCCCCCCCCCCCCCTTTTTTTTTTTTTTTTTTTTTTTTTTTTTTTTTTTTTTTTTTTTTTTTTTTTTTTTTTTTTTTTTTTTTTTTTTTTTTTTTTTTTTTTTTTTTTTTTTTTTTTTTTTTTTTTTTTTTTTTTTTTTTTTTTTTTTTTTTTTTTTTTTTTTTTTTTTTTTTTTTTTTTTTTTTTTTTTTTTTTTTTTTTTTTTTTTTTTTTTTTTTTTTTTTTTTTTTTTTTTTTTAAACTTTTGACCTAAAGTAGCCCCTTAGATTTTTCCCACATATTACTTCCCATCCCCTTGATTCTCTGGAAAACCTTACCTCCAAGGGGGAAACTCTTGATTCTCCAGTACTCCAGACTCCTAAGTATTGACTTCTACCAGTACTCTTGTTTAAAGGGGGGGTAACCCCCTTGCTTTCTCGGTACTCTTAATTTCCCAGACTTTGATTCTCTCCTACTCTTGGGGTTTCTTTTGGGGGTACTCTACTTTAGTATCTTGGGTTCCACGACCCGACTTTCTATTTCCTCTTGCCTTCTCCCCATTACTTTGCCCTTCTTTTTCAGTTTTGGATTCCTCAGTCCCACTTCCCTCTCAGTTTTTATTTCCTGGGGGACTTTTAAAAATTCTCAACGCTCGCCCCGCCCTCTTGACTTCTCCCTATTTTGATTCTTCAGTACCCTGCCCTTTTCGCTATTGACTTCTCTCTCTCCTTGCCCCTAGATTTACTTCTCTCAGTTAAACTTGGGGCTCCCAGTACTCTTCACTTTCAGGCTACCCGTTGACTCCTTGAAAAAATCTTCCTAAACCTTTTTGATTCTCTAGTCTTAACTTCCCTTTTACTTTTTGTTTTCTCACATTTATCTTGATTTCTCCCCGATTTCCTTGTTTTGTATCTTTGTTCTTCGTTCTTATTCTCAAATTTTATTTCCGCTTTCTCATTCCTTCTCTTTCTCTCTCAAGCTTTGCTTTACTTTTTGGGTACTCTGATCTCTCAGTACTCTTGACTTCTCTCAGTATCTTGACTTCTCTCAGTACTCTTGACTTCTCCAGTACTCTTGACTTCTCTCAGTCCCTTTTGACTTCTCCAGTACTCTTGACTTCTCTCAGAAACTTTTGACTTCTCTCAGTACTCTTGACTTCTCACAGTACTCTTGACTTCTCTCAGTACTCTTGACTTCTCACAGTACTCTTGACTTCTCTCAGTACTCTTGACTTCTCTCAGTACTCTTGACTTCTCTCAGTACTCTTGACTTCTCCAGTACTTTTGACTTCTCTCATACTCTTGACTTCTCTCAGTACTCTTGACTTCTCCAGTACCCCTTGACTTCTTCAGTACTCTTGACTTCCCCTCATACTCTTGACTTCTCCATACTCTTGACTTCTCTCAGTACTCTTGAATCTCTCAGTAACTCTTAAACTCTCAATACTCTTGACTTCTCCAGTACTCTTAAACTTCTCCAGTACTCTTGACTTCTCTCAGTACTCTTAAATTCTCCAGTACTCTTGACTTCTCTCAGTACTCTGACTTTCACAGTACTCTTGACTTCTCTCAGTACTCTTGACTTCTCTCAGTACTCTTGACTTCTCTCAGTACTCTTGACTTCTCACAGTACTCTTGACTTCTCTCAGTACTCTTGACTTCTCCAGTAACTCTTGACTTTTTCCAGTACTCTGACTTCTCCCGTACCTTGACTTCTCCAGTACTCTTGACTTCTCTCAGTACTCTTAAATTCTCTCAGTACTCTTAAATTCCCTCTAAATACTCTTGACTTCTCCAGTACTCTTGACTTCTCCAGTACTTTTGACTTCTCCAGTACTCTTGAATTCTCTCAGTACTCTTGACTTCTCTCAGTACTCTTGACTTTCCACGTACTCTTGACTTCTCTCAGTACTCTTGACTTCCCAGTACTCTTGACTTCTCCAGTACTTTTGACTTCTCACAGTACTCTTGACTTCTCACAGTACTCTTGACTTCTCTCAGTACTCTTGACTTCTCTCAGTACTCTTGACTTCTCACAGTACTCTTGACTTCTCTCAGTACTCTTGACTTCTCACAGTACTCTTGACTTCTCTCAGTACTCTTGACTTCTCACAGTACTCTTGACTTCTCTCAGTACTTTTGCCCTTCTCCAGTACTCTTGACTTCTCCAGAAATCTTGACTTCTCTCAGTACTCTGACTTCTCCAATACTCTTGACTTCTCCAGTACTCTTGACTTCTCCAGTACTCTAGACTTCTCCAGTACTCTTGATTCTCACAGAAACTCTTGACTTCTCTCATACTTTTGACTTTCACAGTACTCTTGACTTCTCTCAGTACTCTAGACTTCTCACAGTACTCTTGACTTCTCACAGTACTCTTGACTTCTCTCAGTACTCTTGACTTCTCACAGTACTCTTGACTTCTCTCAGTACTCTTGACTTCTCTCAGTACTCTTGACTTCTCTCAGTACTCGACTTCTCCAGTACTCTTGACTTTTTCAGTACTCTTGACTTCTCTCAGACTCTTGACTTCTCACAGTACTCTTGACTTCTCCAGTACTCTTGACTTCTCTCAGAAACTCTTGACTTCTCTCAGTACTCTTGACTTCTCACAGTACTCTTGACTTCTCACAGTACTCTTGACTTCTCTCAGTACTCTAGACTTCTCACAGTACTCTTGACTTCTCACAGTACTCTTGACTTCTCTCAGTACTCTTGACTTCCCCTCCTGACTTCTCCATACTTTGACCTCTCAGTACTCTTGACTTCTCTCAGTACTCTTGACTTCTCTCAGTACTCTTGACTTCTCTCAGTACTCTTGACTTCTCACAGTACTCTTGACTTCTCACAGTACTCTTGACTTCTCTCAGTACTCTTGACTTCTCTCGTACTCTTGACTTTTTTCCGGTCTCTTGACTTCTCACTTCTCTTGACTTCCATACTCTTACTTCTCTCTTACTCTTGACTTCTCTCAGACTCTTGCTTCTCTCAGTACTTTTGACTTCTTAGTATTGACTCTCTCAGTACTTTTGACTTTCCGTACTCTTGCTTCTAAATACTCTTGATTTCTCCATACTCTTGACTTCTCTCTACTCTTGCCCTTCTCCGACTCTTGACTTCTCTCAGTCCCTTTTGACTTCTCCATACTTTTGACTTTTCCGTACTCTTGCTTCTCCAGTACTCTTGACTTCTCTCAGTACCTTTTCTCTCAGTTTTTAAAAAAACCCCCCCCCCCCTTTCCCCCAACCTTGACTTCTCCAGTACTTTGATTCTCTCATACCCTTGATTTCCCCTATTTTTCTCCAGACTCTTGACTTTCTCAGTACTTTTTACTTCTCCAGTACTCTTGACTTCTTCGTATCTTGATTTCTCTCAGTACTCTTGATTTTCTCCAGTACTCTTAAATTCTCTCATACTCTTGACTTCTCTCATACTTTTGACTTCTCCAGAAATTTTGATTCTCACGACTCTTGATTCCCTCCATACTTTACTTCTCTCAGTACTTTTTGATTCTCTCAGTACCTTATTCTCTCGTATTTTGACTTCTCCAGTACTTTGTTCCACAGTACTTTTGACTTCTTCTACTCTTGACTTCTTCATACTTTGACTTCTCTCGAATTTTGACTTCTCTCATACCTTGTTCTCTCAGTACTCTTGACTTCTCTCGTACTCTTGATTCTACATATCTTGACTTCCTCAGCCCTTTTGACTTCTCTCAGATCTTGACTTTCTCAGTACTCTTACTTTCTTCGTACTTTTGACTTCCTCAGTCTCTTGATTCCTCATCTCTTGATTTCTCTATATCTTGACTTCTCTCGTACCTTGACTTCTCACTACTTGACTTCTTCAGTATTTTGACTTCTCTCAGTACTTTTTGACTTCTCTCAGTACTCTTGTTTCTCACATTTTTCCTTGATTCCCTTCAGTACTTTTGACTTCTCTCAGTACTCTTATTCTTCTCTTTTGACTTCTCACAGTACTCTTGACTTCCTCAGTCCTTGACTTCCCAGTACTTTGATTCTCTCGTACTTTGACTTCCTCAGTACTTTGATTTCTTCAACTTTTGATTTCTCTCATATCTTGACTTCTCACAGTCCCTTTTGATTCTTCTACCTTGACTTTCTCGTACTCTTGACTTCTCACAGTACTCTTGACTTCTCTCTACTCTTGATTTTCCTCAGTACTCTTGACTTCCTCCATACTTTTTTCTTCTCACAGTACCTTGACTTCTCTCAGTATCTTGATTCTTCAGTACCTTGACTTTCCTACTCTGACTTCCCCCACAGTATCTTGACTTCTCTCAGTACTCTTGATTCTCCATACTTTTGATTTTCTCACAGTACCTTGATTTTCTCTCAGTACTCTTGCTTTTCTCATCTCTTGATTCTCCATACTCTTGATTCTCTCGTACTCTTGATTTCTCTCATCTCTTGACTTCTCAAGTACTTTTGACTTCTCACAGTCCTTGATTTCTCCAGTACTTTTTGACTTCCTCGTACTCTTGACTTCTCACAGTACTCTTGCTTCCTCAGTACTCTAGACTTCTCACATACTCTTGACTTCTCTCATCCCTTTTGACTTCTCTCAGTACTCTTGACTTCTCCAGACCTTGACTTCTCACGAAATCTGATTTCTCTCAGTATCTTGACTTCTCACAGTACTCTTGACTTCTCTCATACTCTAGATTTTCTCACAGTACTCTTGACTTCTCTCAAAACCTTTTGATTTTCTCCAGTCCCTTTTACTTCTCTCAGTACTCTTGACTTCTTCAGTACTCTTGACTTCTAAGTACTCTTGACTTCTCTCAGTACTCAATTTCTCACGTACTCTTGATTTTCTCTCAGTCCCTTATTCTCTCAGTCCCTTTTTGACTTCCTCATACTCTTGACTTCTCTCATACTTTTGACTTCTCACAGTACTTTATTCCACATACTCTAGATTCTCACAGTACTCTTGATTTCTCACAGACTTTGACTTCTCTCAGTATTTTGCTTCTCTCGTACTCTTGACTTCTCACATACTCTTGACTTCTCTCATACTCTTGATTCTCCATTTACTTTGCTTTTCTCATACTCTTGACTTCTCACATATTTTTGCTTCTCTCAGTACTCTAGATTCTCACAGTACTCTTGACTTCTCACAGTACTCTTGCTTCTCTCAGTATCTAGACTTCCACAGTACTTTTGACTTCTCACAGTACTCTTACTTTTCAGTACTCAGACTTCCACAGTACTCTTGATTCTCACAGTACTCTTGACTTCTCTCTACTTTGACTCTCCAGTACCTTTTTGATTTCTCTCAATCTAGACCTCACAGTACTTTGACTTCTCACAGTACTTTGATTCTCTCATATTTTGGGACTTTCCGACTCTTGACTTTTCAGACTTTTGACTTCTCTCGTACTCTTGACTTCTTCGACTTAGATTTTCTCACAGTACTCTTGACTTTCACAGTACTCTTGACTTCTTCAGTACTCTTCTTCTCACAGTACTCTTGTTTTCTAAATCCTTGACTTTCTCAGTATTTTGACTTTCACAGTACTCTTGACTTCTCACAGTACCTTGACTTCTCACAGTACTCTTCTTCTCTCATACTCTAGACTTCTCACAGTACTCTTGATTTCCCCACATTACTCTTGACTTCTCTCGTACTTTGACTTCTCACATACTCTTGACTTCTCTCAGTACTTTTGACTTTCTCAGTACTTTGACTTTCCAGTACTCTTTGATTTCTCTCATACTCTTGACTTCTTCAGTACTCTT
>NC_069406.1:61369352-61393672 GCF_026875155.1 Cherax quadricarinatus | reverse complement strand
ATCTGCCACTCTTCTGACCAAGAATAGGTTTGTTTAAATCCTCCTAAAGTTCCATAACATCTACGTTGAATCAATTATCCTACCTATCTTTGTGTCATCGGCGAATTTGCTCATATCATTAGTAATTCCCTCATCAACATCATTGATATATATTATAAACAACAACGGGCCCAAGACTGATCCCTGTGGAAAGCCACTTGTTACAGATCCCCACTCGGATTTAACCCCATTTATGGGCACTCTCTGCTTCCTGTCAGTGAGCCATGACTCGATCCACGAGAGCACTTTTCCCCCAATGCCATGAGCTGCCACTTTCTTTAACAGTCTATGGTGCGGAACTCTATCAAAAGCCTTACTGAAATATAAGTAAATAATATCAAATTCTTTATCGTGGTCAACAGCCTCAAAAGCTTTACTGAAGAAAGTTAATAAATTAGTTAGACAAGACTGGCCTCTTGTGAATCCATGCTGAGTATCATTAATCAAGCTATGCTTACCGAGATGGCTTCTTATAATCTCAGCTATAATTGACTCTAGTAATTTGCCTACAATTGAGGTCAGGCTTATTTGGGCGGTAATTTGACGGTAACGACTTGTCCCCTGTTTTAAAAATAGGAATTACATTAGCCACCTTCCACATATTCAGACACTATCACCTGTTGAAGAGATAAATTAAAAATATTAGTTAATGGTTCACAGAGTTCCATTTTGCATTCCTTAAGAACCCTTGAAAAAAAACTCATCAGGACCCGGCGACTTATTTTGCTTCAGTCTGTCTATCTGCTTCACACCATTTCACTAGTGACTGTGATGTTACATAATTTATCTTCTTCTAGCCCACTATAAAAATTAATTACTGGAATATGTTAGTGTCTTCCTGTGTAAAAACTGAGAGAAAATAATTATTAAAAATCGAGCACATTTCATTCTCTTTGTCAGTAAGGTGCCATAGTTATTTTTAAGGGGACCTATCTTATCTCTAACTTTTGTTCTATAGACCTGGAAAAAACTTTTTGGGTTAGTTTTAGATCCTAGCAACTTTAATTTCATAGTCCCTTTTAGCTTTTTTTATCCCTTTTTAATGTCCCTCTTAATGTCAATATACTGATTCATAAGATGACCCTCACCTCTTTGATACGCCTATAAATTCCTTTCTTATGCCTAGTAGATATTTGAGCCTATTATTCATCCATTTTGGGTCATTTCTATTTGATCTAATTCTTTATATGGGATAAACGTTCTTTGAGCAGCATGTATATGTTCAGAAAACTGTCATATTGATAGCTCACTTCGTTCCCCAGTCAACAGATGATAAGTGTTCTCTAAGCCCATCGTAATCTGCTAAGCGAAATCTGGGACTGTTACTGAGTTATCGCTACTATCGTACTTCCATTCAATGATAAATGTAATTGATTTGTGTCGCTAGCACCAGTTCCTCTGAAATTTCTAAATTATTAACAAGGGATTCATTGTTTGCCATAACTAAGTCAAGCAGGTTATTTCCCCTTGTAGGTTCTGTCACAAACTGCTTCAAAAAACAATCCTGAACTACTTCTAAGAAGTCGTATGATTCTAAATTCCCAGTCAAGAAATTCCAATCAATATGACTAAAGTTAAAGTCTCCTAGAATTACTACATTATCGTGCCTTGTGGCCTTAACAATTTCCTCCATAGTAGTCTCCCTTGGTCCCTATCTAAGTTTGGGGGTACGGTATATAACACTCCTAAAATCAGTTTTTCATGCCCCTCTGAAAATTCTATCCAAACGGACTCTGTATGTGTTACTTCAGACTTAATACCCGTTTTTATGCAACAGTTCAAGCGATCTCGGACATACAATGCCACCCCACCCCCCTTCCCGATACTTCTTCTACTTGGAACAATTTAAACCCTGAATATGACATTCCGCAGGCATGTCCCGACTTTTTGAATTAAACCACGTCTCAGTTAGGCAAATACATCAATGTTACCTGCACTAGCAACTAATCTCAACTCGTCCATCTTATTCCTAGCACTACGGTAATTAGCATATAAACATTGAAAGACTCTCCTTTCTCTTTACCCTTCCTGCTCATTTCTGTTTTTCTACTAAACCTATTACTGTCCTTATCACCCAAAGTCCCTGGCTTTTCAATATCTACCTCGTTCTGCTTATTACTAGTTCCCCTAGAACTCGTAATATTACTACACTGGGACTTCACTGTTTTCCTGCCAAAACCCATACATACATACATTATATATATTATATATTATATATTATATATATATATATATATATATAATATATATATATATATATTTATATATAATTATATATATTATATATATATGTCGTGCCGAATATGATATAAACTGGTCAATTAGCAGAACTCATTTAAAATTAAGTCCTTTCTGATCGACACCATGCTAACCCTTCTAGGGTTAGGGTAGGTGCCTGAGCCCGAGCCTTTAGCTCATAAGACTGTCATTCCCAATTTGCCCCTTGGGGCGGGGATGGCAGACCAGAGAGGCCTAGCTTGTGGCTAGGCCTGGGGACAGTTGGTCCCAAAGATGAGGAGGTACTTGTGCCCTCCCATGGGAGACTTAGGTCTCAGACACTCCCTAAAGAGGGAGCCAAGGCCGGGCACCACTTGGAAAAGGCCGGGCCGGGAGAATACCGGACTAATCTTTAATAATAAAAGCCTTTCTGAAATTTTCTCTTATACGTTTAAAATATATTTTTTTCATAAATGTTAATGTAAAAAAATTTAATTTTGCACCAAAGAATCTTAGAAAACTACCTAACCTTATTATAACAAGAGCAATTTATTTTAGCCTAACCCAACTAAATATATTTAAATAAGTTTACAATAATTTAATACTAAACAAACACAGTGAATATATTTTTTCGTTAGGTTTCAGAATGATTTTGGCGAAATTATTGCATACACAAATTTTCACTTGTCCTATATGGCAAGATGAGCGTTGCTATTTAAGCCAAGATCGCAAGTTCTGCCTATTCGGCACGACATTATATATATATATATATTTATATATAATATATATATATATATTTATATATATATTATATATATATATATATATATATATATATATATATAATAATAATATATTAATATATATTTTTTTTTGTAGTGAGGGAAGATAGTTGTTCATGACTGTCCTTGGTGAGATCCCTAACTACCTAACTACACCTGGGGGGTCTAGGATCGAGTAACCTTAAACAGCATGAACACACCATCACACTTTTGAAGAAGTTCAACACTGTATAAACAGTTTACATTCAAAAAAATCCCTGAGTTGGTTTATGGAGTTTAAAGCCTATCCCATACAAGCGGGTCATTAAGACCACGTACACTGTCTACCACCAGGCAAGAATGCTTCAATCCCTAAAATAGGGATTAATTTAAACTCCGAGTATATACACACTTAAGAGAAATATACCTCTCGGTGTATACATCCCCAAAATTACCAGTTATACAATTACTATAAATTAATCGGAGTATTTAAAAAGCCATCTTATGTACAGTAAAGGTTTTATGAAGGGATGGATGATAGTCGGGTAAAATTATTTGTGCCCTCAAAGATACATAAAAACAATGAATATTAACGTCAACAAAGGCAAGTCTTGTGTATTTCTGTTAAAAGTTTCAAAATTTGCGTATAATTGATTAAATTAAGGTAACAGGTGACGTTTAAAGATCCAGAACTGAGCTCACTGTAATTTCAGAGTCAGCACGTACAAATCATTATATATATATATATATATATATATATATATATATTATATATATATATATATATATATATATGTCGTGCCGAATAGGCAGAACTTGCCATCTTGGCTTAAATAGCAACGCTCATTTGCCATATAGGACAAGTGAAAATTTGTGTATGCAATAATTTCGCCAAAATCATTCTGAACCTAACGAAAAAAATATATTTCACTGTGTTTGTTTAGTATTAAATTATTGTAAACAAATCTGAAATATATTTAGTTGGGTTAGGCTAAAATAAATTGCTCTTGTTATAATAAGGTTAGGTAAGTTTTCTAAGTTCCTTTTGGTGCAAAATTAAAAATTTTAACATCAACATTAATGAAAAAAATATATCTTTAAACGTATAAGAGAAAATTTCAGAAAGGACTTAATTTTAAATGAGTTCTTGCTAATTGACCAGTTTTACATATTCGGCACGACATATACATATATAAATAACTCGTGATCGCGTCGCCTTACCTGGAGGTTACCTGGAGGTTATTCCGGGGATCAACGCCCCCGCGGCCCGGTCCATGACCAGGCCTCCCGATGGATCAGGGCCTGATCAACTAGGCTGTTACTGCTGGCCGCACGCAGTCCGACGTACGAGCCACAGCCCGGCTGATCCGGCACTGACTTTAGGTATCTGTCCAGCTCTCTCTTGAAGGCAGCCAGGGGTTTATTGGCAATTCCCCTAATGCTTGATGGGAGGCTGTTGAACAGTTTTGGGCCCCGGACACTTATGGTGTTTTCTCTTAGTGTACCAATGGCCCCCCTACTTTGTTGCTTTGGAATTCCATGTCATTCTTGTTACGTTGAGTTGTTTCTTTATTACTGTTTTGGTATTCCGACCTTCCTCTTCTTTACTTCCATCCCTCATCTCCCATAATCCTCCCTTCCTGCCCCTCCTCATCTTCCTGCTCTTCGCGCTCTCCCGGCATCTGCCTGTGTTCCACTCTCCTTTCACTGTCTTTCTCCCTCTCACGCTCTTCACACCTCTTTGCCTATTCCTTTCTTGATTCTCTGCCACTCCCCGCTTTTTCACCTTATCCAGTACCTCCCTCTCCCTGCCTGTGTTTCTTCCCACCTTTCCCCTGCCTCTTTCTCTGTCTCCCCTCCCTGCCTCTGCCCTGCTCTCCGTAGTGTGGGCGAGGCAGTGTGCACCATTAACAATAATGGAGGCAGACGGCTAGGATACTGCTGCCGGATTTGTGTTGATCCCCTGCGGCCCTTACTGCCCTGCCTCTATATTTTTTTTCTACCCCACTGTTTGTTTTCCTCCTTGTTTAGTCCTTACTTCTCTACCTTCCCGTCCCGTTCACCCCCGCCCCCAAGTCTTGTGTTGATCTCTGCAGGAATCACCGTGGAGAAGACAAGGCTTCTTGTTAGGCTTCCGTCCCGTCTTGAGTTCATCTTTCCTGAGACAGATATGTCTCCTCATTTTGCATCAATTGTATTGGAAACAAGACAGAATTCCAGGTGGACGGAAAACAAACCAGAGGCTTCCAGATGGACGGAAACATGTGTGTCCTTATACTGCTTCCTCTCCCGAGGATTAAACAAAAATTGTCAGACACGCTGAGCAGTCAAGTTAATGACTTATAAAGCTTACTCTAGCTTCCTCGGTTTTTTATGCTTGAATATAAAGTATTATATCGTCGTTTTAAGCACAGTTACGAAGCAAGCAGAACCTGCAAACTCTGTATCAGAGTACACAGTACTTGACCACGGAGCCAGCCCCAGAATAAGTATGGGTGTCTAGCCAGAGCTAGACGATGTTTCCCCATACTCCGGAGCACCAGGCTTGTTTTCAGAGTTATTTAATCAAATCCAGTCACATGCAGTGAACAATGAGATTTGAAAGGCTTAACAATTCGCAAACAGGCGAACGTAGAGATAATGTTTGTAAATAACACTGCCTGTTTGTGGCATGATTAAGGTGTATAAAATGGGAAACAGAGATAATAAAGGGGTTGTAAATAATGTACTAAAAAAACCTGACCGAGACAGGATTCGTAGCAATGAGTTTAAGTTGGAAAAAAATAGATTTAGAAAGGATATAGGACAGCATTGGTTTGCTAATCGAGTTGAGGATAAGCGGAACAAGCTCCCGAGTAGCGTCTCTGAAACTAAAACCTTGTGTGCTTAAAAAATAAGTTAGAACAGTACATGAGTAGGTGTGAGCTAGGTTTGCCTAGCATGAGCCAGTAGGCCTGCTGTAGCACTCTTTCTTATGTTCTTAAAACTGGACAAATGAAGATTGGAAAAAGTCTGACGAATCGCGAGTTCTGCTGCGACATGCAGATGGTAGGGTCAGAATTTGGCATCAACCTTTGGGATGTGGTGGAACTGGAGATTCGCAGCATGAATGTGCTGCGAATCACGCAGCAACTGCGTGATGCTATCAAGCCAACATGGACCAGCGTCTCAAAGGAATGTAGAATATTTCAAGCACTTTGCTGAATTCCATGAAGAACTCAGGCTGTTCTGGGGGGCAAAGGGGCACCCTACTCAATACGAGGAAGATGTACCTAATAAAGTGGGCACTGAGTGTACATGTTTGTGTTCGGGTAACCTACACCTTGAAATAGATATAATGTCACGAGCCGACACTGACGATCATCTGAAAAGAATCATTCATTCTTGAACGGAGGGCCATTGGCCCATCCTGAATAAACATACTTACTAATCCTTATGGTCCTATTGCCTCCTCAGATCAGCCAGTTTTTATTAGTTATTTGTAGTCTTGTGGATTGCAACGTGGTAGTTGCTTTCAAATTTTGTGCTGGTTGGATAGTGTCCCTTGGATTCTACGGCCACTTGTTCATCTGTAATACTTTGTATTCTGTTGTATTTCCACATGTGCTGTATTCGTTATTATTATATTAAAAAACAAAAGCTAAACCAATGCGTCATATGTAGAGCGTGAGCTCTATTGATTGGCAGGTTTAATGTGTGTTAATTTCCAGTTGTCAAAGACACTTGTCGACAGACAACTGGCCTGATTTTGAATGGGTTTATGTACTCGCCTATATGTGGTTGCAGGGGGTCGATCCACAGCTCCTGGAGCCGTCTCTTCTCTGGTCGCTATTAAGTACACTCTCTCCCGGTTCCAAGAGCCTTATCATAAGTTTTTCACTTCACTCTCTAGATTGTTCCACTACCTGACACCTCTGAGGCTGAAGAAATACTTCCTAACATCCCTATGACTCATCTTTTTTTTTAGGAACACTTAGGTGAGTACAAATAGGGAGCGCGTCTGTCTTGCGTTCAGCAGACGGAGGATCAAGCATCCATTACGTCTTGCGCTGAATGACCCATGTGAGTTTAGCGTTAAACGTGTATTATATATATATATATATATATATCCTATGACTCATCTGAGTTTTCAACTTAGAGTTGTGCCCTCATGTTCCTGCATCCCATCTCGGAAACCTTCTGGTCCTGTTCACTTTGTCAATTCCTTTCATTATTTTATACGTCGTTATCGTGTGTATGTGTGTACTTACCTAATTGTGGTTGCAGGGGTCGATTCGCAGCTCCAGATATGTGTGTGTGTGTGTTTAAGCTTCATTTGATCTTTAAATTCAATAAAAACTAAAATAAAGTATCTCTCATCCCTCCAAAAATAATGAAACTTGAGGGTTCTTCGTCTAGTTCTGCAGACGTTACTGCAGCTGTTGCAGCAGACGTTGCATCAGGCAACACGCCTCTCTGGTCACATACATCGTGCTGAGATAACTTATTCCAAGCGCTAGACAAATTTATGACTAGGCAGGGCTTTCCAGTGATACATAGTCACAACTTTAGTTACGGCATCATTCACAAATAACTTAGCGCTGGGCTCAAGTTATCAAAGTAGATGTGAGACGTGTGTAGCCTACTTAACTGTGAATTTCTGTTACTTGTGTGGTGTCTCTTGATGACTGCTGATATACCAGTGGACAGACCACAAGTCATAATTTACGTTTTCAGAGAGGTACCCATAGTACGATTTTTAATAAAAAAAAAAGAATGGCAAGAAAATGTCGGCGTCTTGTCGACTAAGCCATTAAATTATTGACTAGTGTTTTAAATTACTGACTAGTGTTTTAATTATTGACTATTGTTTTAATTATTGACTAGTGTTTTATATTACAGACTAGTGTTTTAAATTATTGACTAGTTTTATATTATTGACTGGAGTTTTAAGTTAGTGACCAGAGTTTTAAATTATTGATCAAACAAATTAAACACTATCAATAATCGTAATAATTGCAATAGTAGTACCTTAATATTCACAAGAGTTTATAATCAGCATAATTTATAATCTTTTACAAGTCTCGAAGTTACAATAAATTTGTATCATGAGGGAGTGATGCAGGCTCGAGCCTCCGTTCACTAATCATTGCCCGGTCTTTGTCCAGTCAGACTGGTGATGGTGGCGGTGGTGGTGGTGCTCGATTTATTACCAGATATATTTATATGACAAACTTTTAGTGGTTAATGTATTAGTTCTGTTATTCATAAACAAGTTGGTTAATGGGGTTTCAACTCTATCGAGTACACTAGGGTCATTAAGGCTGCACGTAATCTCTTTCACTTCCAGACAAGAATATTTTAATCCCTCAAATTATATTAAATTCTTATCATATACACAAATTTTCGCTTGCCTTATTCGGCAAGAATAGCGTTGCTATTTAAGCCAAAATCGCAAGTTTTACCTATTCGGCACGACGTGTTTGTGTGTGTGTGTGTGTGTGTGTGTGTGTGTGTGTGTGTGTGTGTGTGTGTGTGTGTGTGTGTGTGTGTGTGTGGTGTGTGTGCGCGCGCGTGTGTGCGCGCGTGCTGTGTGCGCGCGTGTGTGTGTGCGCGTCGTGTGTGTGTGTGCGGCGTGTGTGTGTGCGGCGTGTGTGTTCGCACGTGTGTTTGTCCGCGCTGAGTGTGTGTGTGCGCGCGTTGTGTGTGCGCGCGTGTGTGTGTGCGCGCGTTTTGTGTGTGCGCGGTGTGTGTGCGCGTGTGTGTGTGCGGTGTGTGTTGTGTGCTGTGTGTGTGTTGTGTGTGTGTGTGTGTGCCCTGTGTGTGTGTTGTGTGTGTGTGTGTGTGTACGTTGTACTCACCTAGTTGTACTCACCTATTGAGGGTTCGGGGGTCGAGTTGAGCCTCTGGCCCCGCCTTCTTCACTGATCGTACTAGGGTCAGTCTCCCTGAGCCGTGAGCTTTATCATACCTCTGCTTAAACTATGGGATCCTGCCCCCACTACATCGCTTCCCAAATATTCCACTTACTGATATTCTGTGGCTGAAGAAATACTTCCTAAAATCCCTGTGATTCATCTGTGTCTTCAGCTTCCAATTGTGTCCCCTTGTTACTGTGTCCAATCTCTGGAAATCCAGTCTTTGTCCCTTGTCAATTCTCTCAGATTTTGTATGTCGTTATCATGCCCCCCTATCTCTCTGTCTCCAGTGTCGTCAGGTTGATTTCCTTAACCTCTCCTGTAGGACATACCTTAGCTCTGGGATAGTCTTGTTGCACAACTTTGCATTTCTCTAGTTTCTTTACTGCTTGGCTAGGTGTGGGTTCCAAACTGGTGCCGCATACTCCAATAGGGCCTAACGTACACGGTGTCAGGTCCTGAATGATTCTTATTAAGATTCGGAATGCTGTTCTAGGTTTGATCGGGGACCCAATGCTGCAGCAGTTATGGTTGATGTGCGCTTCAGGAGATGTCCTGGTTTATATTCCTACCCCAAGATCTTTTCCTTGAGTGAGGTTTGTAGTCTCTGACCCCCTAGACTGTACACCGTCTGCGGCTTCTTTGCCCTCCCAATCTCATGACTTTGCACTTGGTGGGATTGAACTCCAGGAGCAATTGCTGGACCAGGTCTGCAGCCTGTCCAGATCCCTTTGTAGTTCTGCCTGGTCTTCGATCGAGTGAATTCTTCTCATCAACTTCACGTCATCTGCAAACAGGGACACCTCAGAGTCTATTCCTTCCGTCATGTCGTTCACAAATACCAGAAACAGCACTGGTCCTAGGACTGACCCCTGCGGGACCCCGCTGGTCACAGGTGCCCACTCTGACACCTCGCCACGTACCATGACTCGCTGCTGTCTTCCTGACAAGTATTCCCTGATCCATTGTAGTGCCTTCCCTGTTATCCCTGCTTGGTCCTCCAGTTTTTGCACCAATCTCTTGTGTGGAACTGTGTCAAACGCCTTCTTGCAGTCCAAGAAAATGCAATCCACCACCCCTCTCTCTCTTGTCTTACTGCTGTCACCCATGTCATAGAACTCCAGTAGGTTTGTGACACAGGATTTCCCGTCCCTGAAACCATGTTGGCTGCTGTTGATGAGATCGTTCCTTTCTAGGTGTTCCACCACTCTTCTGATAATCTTCTCCATGATTTTGCATACTATACATGTCAGTGACACTGGTCTGTAGTTTAATGCTTCATGTCTGTCTCCTTTTTTAAAGATTGGGACTACATTTGCTGTCTTCCATGCCTCAGGCAATCTCCCTGTTTCGATAGATGTATTGAATATTGTTGTTAGGGGTACACATAGCGCCTCTGCTCCCTCTCTCAATACCCATGGGGAGATGTTATCTGGCCCCATTGCCTTTGAGGTATCTAGCTCACTCAGAAGCCTCTTCACTTCTTCCTCGGTTGTGTGCACTGTGTCCAGCACTTGGTGGTGTGCCCCACCTCTCCGTCTATCTGGAGTCCCTTCTGTCTCCTCTGTGAACACTTCTTTGAATCTCTTGTTGAGTTCTTCACATACTTCACGGTCATTTCTTGTTGTCTCTCCTCCTTCCTTCCTTAGCCTGATTACCTGGTCCTTGACTGTTATTTTCCTCCTGATGTGGCTGTACAACAGTTTCGGGTCAGATTTGGCTTTCGCTGCTATGTCATTTTCATGTGTGTGTGTGTGTGTGTGTGTGTGTGTGTGTGTGTGTGTGTGTGTGTGTGTGTGTGTGTGTGTGTGTGTGTGTGCGCGCGCGCTTGTAAAAACGAATGGGATGTATAAGTGTGTCCTGATGCAAGGTTCAGGAAGCTTGTTGCTTGTTGAGAGTGACTTGTTTTACCAGCGTTGTTTAGATCACCGGGGACTATTGTATTTGCAACGTTGTTTAGCGGAGTAACTATTGTATTTGGAACACAAAAAAAAATGCCTTTGACATATTGTATTCTAGTAATTGCAACGTGACAGAGGATAACAGTGTCAGCTTTTTTAACGACAGGCTTTTATGTTCAGTGAGTTGCTTGTGTGTCTCAGTACCTGGTATGTCCAATCAAATAATGAAAATAATAATAATTAAATAATATTAATAAATTATAATACTAATATGATTATTATTAATAAAGTGTGAAAATTCTACGATGATACATTTTTTTTCCTCAGCATACATATACTGAGAGTATACATTAATTAGAGTTTTAGGGATTATAATGTTCTTCACCGATGTACAAATATTAGATTTGGTCCTGTTTCCTGACAAACTTCATATTTACCTACAAAATTCAGATGTTTCCTAGCGAACCTTACCTAACCTAGCGTACAAAAAAATACTGAAATGTATTAAGATGATAATTATAACCTTAATTTTTTAAGAGATAAAGCTGTAAGCCAGAGGAAGGTCTCTGTCAAATAACCAAAAGTTCCAGATGCGGGTCATTATATGACTAAGACCCACGTCAGAAAACTTGTTCAACTTGAGTCACCTTGGAGAGTAGTGAAGCGTACGTTGTCATGGTGAGGTCACTGAGGCTGGTGAGGTGTAGGTTGTCATGGTGAGGTCACAGTGACCTCCATGAAGCTGCAAATGACTCAGAGCAAAGGGAGGAAAAATCGTCATGAGTTAAAATTTAAAAATCATAAAATAATTATTTTGGCCTTTTTATTTCCTCTGATTAATGTTCGAGAAATTAATTTCATAACATCCACTTAGCCATTACACTGTTCTGTTATTATTATTATTATTATTATTATTCATCTCCCATCAAGGCAGGGGTGACTCGAAGAAGGAAACAGTCATACCGTCACTCATGCAGTTCCTGTCTTGCCAGAAGTAGTTGGTTTGTTAAACGTAATTTAACGTCTATCAACTAGACGAGAGTTATTGTGGCCGCACCGGAACCCGTTCACCATCACTCAAAAATACTTGATTCCTTAAAATAGGAGATTAAAGTAAACTCTCAATGTATAGGCACTGTGATATATACATTTGTGTGTGTGTGGGTGTATTCACCTAGTTGTGATTGCAGGGGTCGATTCACAGCTCTTGGCCCCGCCTCTTCACTGGTCGCTACTAGGTCACTCTTCCTGCTCCATGAGCTTTATCATACCCTTCTTATAGCTATGTATGGATCCTGCCTCCACTACATCACTTCCCAGACTATTCTACTTCCTCACAACTCTGTGACTGAAGAAATACTTCCTAACATCCCTGTGATTCATTATAATAATAATAATAATAATAATAATAATAATAATAATAATAATAATAATAATAATTCAGTAAGCTCTCCATACGACATAACTTTTGAATTTCATCCAGGTAACATTTTTTTCCCCTGCGTATAAATACCTTTTAAACCAGTTGTAATAATGAGTATTAAATTTTTTGCCTGAATTCACTAATACCTCTTTATCGAAAAGCTAAATGTAAATGGAATTAAGCAACATCGTTCTCTAGAAATCTATGAGAGATCTGAGAGATGACGAGTGCTTTCACTCGCTTGTTTTTGCAGAGTATTGCTCTGTCTTCTTGCTTCACATATATTATCTCTGTTGTTATTCAAATGACGTGCTTGGTGCATACATTTTTTGTGATTATTTATATGTAAGGGACTGGAAGAAAAGAATTACTGTACTAATATTTTTATTTAATTTTTTTTAATTCTTTTTACTTAAGTTAGTGCTCATGAGGATTTATTCAGAGGAAATCAGATGAGACACCCAGAACCTCTTTTCAGTGAGTACCATTTAATGTAACCTGGCTATGAGTACCATTATTCTTTTATACATTATTATAATCAAAAGGAAGAGCTAAACCCACCAGGGTCATACAGCGCTGCATTTCTTTTATACAATTATCAAGACGTGGAAAATGAAAAGTGCGACAGTATGACATGCACTAAATGTGCCTTGTTCTCCCTTATTACGGTGTAAGACTTAAAGTTATTTCGGTTTTAGCGATGGCCAGTCATCCAGTAATGAACTGAAGCTAAATAAATGATCTCTCCGAGAAGGCGGTGGGACGTACGCTTGCGTTTTAATGCCCCTCGGTAACCTGATGAGCGTCGCCAACTCCAAGGCGTTGCTTTTCCCCGCCATCGCCAAAGAAAATTAAAACTGGTTGGAAACATACTCTTTATGTCTCATATGCTCGTGCGCCTTATATGCCGGAAAATGTTACAATTTTTGTTGCTAATTTTATCAAAATTAAATTTTGCCTCTTAAGCATTGCTTATTTTCGAAGGCCTGGTTAATTATGAAATAGTATGTTGAAGATGGTATAAAATACCGACAAGTTGATGATTAAGACACATGTACAACATTCTATTCGAAACGTTTTAACATTAAACATATCAAATTTTTTGCACAAGGGTCTTATTTATCAATTATGGAGTGTTGAATTCTCGGATTTCCATGCAAATTTTCTACATTTTCATAGCCTGCTGTAGACACCTTAAGATTTTAAACTATATACCCCGTGGGGTTCACGGACTCCATTTTCAGACACAGACCCTTGTCCCAGAGATAAAAATATTATTGTGTCTAGTATAATACCAGATCCAGTTCTGTCTTAGAAGAATGATAATGGATATAATACACTCACCTAGGCTACGACACTAGACACACCTAGGCTGACACTAGACACTCACCTAGGCTATGACACTAGACACACTCACCTAGGCTACGACACTAAACACATTCACCTACGCTATGGCACTAGACACACTCACCTAGGCTATGACACTAGACACTCACCTAGGCATGACACTAGATACACTCACCTAGACTATGACACTAGGTACAGACTCACCTAGGCTATGATACTAGACACAAATTCACCTAGGATATGACACTAGACACAAAATCACCTAGACTGTGACACTAGACACTCACCTAGTCACCGACACAAGACACAGACTCACCTAGTCACCGACACAAGACACAGACTCACCTAGTCACCGGCACAAGACACAGACTCACCTAGTCACCGGCACAAGACACAGACTCACTAGCAGCACAAGACACAGACTCACAATCACCGGCACAAGACAAAGACTCACCTGTCAACGGCACAAGAACAGACTCTCCTAGTCACTGCACAAGACACAGACTCCCTAGTCATCGGCACAAGAACAATACCCAATACCGCACAGACAAGACTCATACTGAAACTAATACTGTGCCAAAACAAAGCATTTCACATTGTAAACCAAACAGTAATTTAGTTCACATTAAGCCATAAATACAACTTACCTCTAATTTGTAATTTTACGATTAAGATAAACTAGTATGCCCGAATCCTAGCCATGCTAAGCGTTCTAGTGGTACACTCGAATCACAATTACTACATGAAACAACATACCAAATTCTTAACTCACATGTATCCTTATAGAGAAAAACTTTGAATTTGAATTTGAATTTGACTCACCTAGTCACCGACACAAGACACAGACTCACCTAGTCACCGGCACAAGACACAGACTCACCTAGTCACCGGCACAAGACACAGCCTCACCCAATCACCGGCACAAGACACAGACTCACCTAGTCACCGGCACAAGACACAGACTCACCTAGTCACCGACACAAGACACAGACTCACCTAGTCACCGACACAAGACACAGACTCACCTAGTCACCGACACAAGACACACTCACCTAGTCACCGACACAAGACACAGACTCATCATTCACACGCACCTCTATTTATCAAACACTTAACTCTTACCAATTATAATCTCTCCATTATACCAAGATTTTGGAATAATCCTTGTAAATAGTTCCAGCATAGCTGGCCATTAGTATTTTTTAGCCTGATAGGTTTTTTTTTCTTTTTCAAATAAATTTTTAACACTAGTACCATAAATAATTTTTTTCTAATTAATAGTTTATATACACCGTTAAGTGCATGTATATATTATATATATATATATATATATATATATATATATATATATATATATATATATATATATATATATATGTCCTGCCGAATATGTAAAACTGGTCAATTAGCAAGAACTCATTTAAAATTAAGTCATTTCTAAAATTTTCTCTTATACGTTCAAAGATATATTTTTACATTAATGTTAATGTAAAAATTTATAATTTTGCACCAAAAGAATCTTAGAAAACTTACCTAACCTTATTATTACAAGGAAAATTTATTTTAGCCTAACCCAACTAAATATATTTTAGATACGTTTACAATAATTTAATACTAAACAAACACAGTGAAATATATTTTTTTCGTTAAGTTCAGAATGATTTTGACGAAATTATTGCATACACAAATTTTCGCTTGTCCTATATGGCAAGATGAGCGTTGCTATTTAAGCCAAAATGGCAAGTTCTGCCTATTCGGCACGACATATATATATACACATACGTACATACATACATACATACACATACATACATACACATACATACATACACATACATACATAACATACATACACATACATACATACATACACATACATACATACATACATGCAGAACCACTGCGAAAAAATAACGAAATTCCAAGGAAGTACAAAAATAAAGGTTAAGAAAAAGACATACAAGGACGAGACCACCTCGCTGCCACCCCACACACTTGGCAGGTCTTAGACTAAACCAACCGTTCTCACCCACCCTTCCAGCCTCTTCTCAAAGCCTCCCAAGAATTAGCTTCAATACCCCAGGCACTAATCAAACCCAGCCCCTCTCACTTGTATATTTTTTCCAATTTTTTTTTTAAAGCTACCCAAGGTCTTAGCGTCTACTACCGTACTCGGAAGATTGATCCACGCATCAACAACTCTGTTTATAAACCAGTGTGTTTACCTATCTCTTTTTTAAATCTAAATCGAATACAGAGGCAGTAGGTGTTGTAGCGAAGTGAAGATGTAATCAGTCCCTCAATGCTGGAGTAATAGAATTTGAGGTGGTCAGTCCCTCAGCCTGGAGAAGAGCTCAGCTCCATGGTTCTAACTCCAGGGAGTTAGGTTACTTATTCTTCTCTTTCGTTGCTCTTCTTCCTCTTCTGTTTTTCCTTTTTTTTTTTGTTCCTTCTTCTTCCTCGTAATTATCATTATTCTTTTATTCGACTTGTTCTTCTCTTTCTTCTTCTTTCTCATAATTATTCTTTTTCTTGCTTTACTTGTTCTCCTCTTCTTCCTTTTTCTTTTTCTTCATAATTATTCTTCTTCTACTTGTTCCCTTTCTCCTCCTCCTTCTTCTTTATAATTTATTACGTCGCCTACAACTTCACATTTCCTCTTGTCATCTGTCTGATGCAGGTCCATCTTATGGATCTTTGTCTTCTTCACGCTTCCCACCGTCATCATCACCACTTCCCACCTCTTTCATCAGCTCTTCCCCGCGCCTCTCGCACCCTTATAAACACTTCCCACCTCTTCCCTGTCTTCCCCGCGCCTCTCGCACCCTTTATCAACACTTCCCACCTCTTCCATCAGATATTTTTTTGTTGTCAGTTGCTTGAGATCTCCCACCACCACCATCACACTCCTCGGCTTCCTACTCGCCTTCAACATCCGCCAGGGATCATTCGATTTTTTTTTTTTATCCCAGTCCACGCTTTTGAATAAGAGATTCTTCAACCATGGTAGATTTTTCAGTCGAATCTTTGGGGACAACTTCGGCAGATGCTGCAGCAACAACAGAGGCAGGAATGAGCAGCAACAGGATCAACGCAAGTAATAGCAACAACAGCAGCTGCAGCCGTCGCTGCTACAGCAACAACAGCTGCAGGAAGCAGCAACAGGATCAACACAAGTGGTAGCAACAACAGCAGCAGCTGCTGCTGCAGCATCAACACATGCTGCAGCATCAGTAACAGCAGGAGTAGAATATCTGCAGGAAGCAACAACTTAGATAAGTTAGCTCGTCATCTTTTTACATTTTTCGTTGTGGAACGGGACTTTTCAGGTCAGGAGCTACAACGATGCATATAAATAAGTCAGAATTGGAATAAAAAAAAATACAGAAAAAATGGTAGTAAACAATAATCAAAACAGGCTTAAGGACGGAATTTTTTTTTTTTAAATTGTGGACTTAAATAGATTTTAATAGAAATTCAAGCATAACAAGTGAGATATGTGAAAATAAACCGTTTAATAACCACACTGTAATCTCCGAGATCAGTAATACGAGAGAAAAAACAATATAAGGCAAAGAGCCATTTCTATTAGTGAATCAGGAAACTGAAACTAAGTGACAGGTTCTAATTTCAAATTATTTGGTAAAGCTGAGTATTCACCAAGACAATACAGCTGATACTCCATATTATATTGCTAATTAGACCTTTAATACATATATAAAAATATAAGTCAGTGGGTGAGTGGTCAAGTGAGGTTGTGTGGACCTGTCCAGACCTGTGTGAATTTTTCCAGAGAATCTAAAGTGAAGTGTTTGCTAACAACTTAAGAAGCAGAACTGAGTTCTAAAGGATAAGGTTTTATTTTTCACGGATGAGGTTCTAGTTTTCAAGATGAGGTTCTAGTTCTCAAGATGAGGTTCTAGATTTCAAGGATGAGGTTTAGGCTCCTCGGGAAGAGAACGAGAAATTAAAATCTCACATGGATAAAAATGAGTGGCTTCACTGCAATAAGGAATACGAAGTGGTTATTCTGACACAACAGATCACATGAGTCTAGAAGGAAAAGCAAGAGATCCGTGCTGCCCTGGTCCACCACCAGACTCGCTCTCCTGTCCCAGTTGAATCAACATTTTCTTGGGCACACCATCTTATGTAGTCCCACCATAGAATAGGCACCATGAGGAAGTCATTCACGAGGGGCTCATCTTCTGATGAAGTCCCACCTCAGGGGATTTTTTCCCTGACTAATGTACAAACAGCAAGAGTTTCACGTAGCAGAAATCTGAAGCCTAGCCACCAGTGCGCGTATGTTCGGAACAGGGGAAGTAGCTTACTTGGTTTCATGTACAAATATAAATAACAGAAATCTAAACACTATATATACTCCCGTCATGTTTCTTACAATGTAACAAACACATCGCTAGCTTTCGTTGGAAAAACCTTATTTAGATTACGAGGCTAATTCTTTCTTTCCATATATCATAATGGCCATAAATTCGCTGGAAAATATACAGAGGAGGATGACAAAGCTAATCATCTATATTAGATATCTTCCATTAAAGAAAAGAGATTAAGAGCACGGAACCCATCTGTAAAGACAAACAGCCGTATTCTTAGAGGCAAAATAAGGGTAATATACCTGAGTATAGTAGCATCAACACTTTTGTATGGGTGAGAAGCATGGGTTTTAAACGTTGCAGCGTAGTTTAGAGATTAGAAGGAGGTGTGGGGTTACTAAAAGTATTATTCAGAGGGCTAAGGAGGGGTTGTTGATGTGGTTTGGTGGGATGGAGCAAAATAGGATCACTAGGAAGACATATAAATCTGGGATGGAGGGAAGGAGTAGTAGGGGTCGTCCTAGAAAAGGGAGGGAATCGGTAAGGGTTTCTATGCTAGGGGCTTGGACATCCAAAAGGCTTGTATTGAGTATGTTAGAGATGAATGAGTGGATCCAAGTGGATTTTTATGATTTGACGTGTTGTCGGAGTGTGAGCAAGGAGAGAAAAGGTGGTTCAGGAAATGTTCGTTAGCTTACGGACTGATTCCTGGAGGTGTGAAGTACAGCTCCTGCACTCTGAAGGAGGGGTGGGGATGTTGTAGTTCAGAGGGTCATGTGACTTGTCATGTCACAAAGCTTCTGGCAAGACAGTGACTAAATGAATGGTGAAAATATTTTTTTTCGGGTGACCCTGACCTCGGTGGGAGATGACCGGTGTGTAAAAAAAAAAATTTACATTCTCTAGAAACGTGTAAAATAAAATTTTGAACTCAGGACAAAACAAGGATATATAATAAAGAGAAAAAAGGCACAATACCGTGATTGTGACAATACACAAAAACCTTTCTCTCTCCAATGTGTCAGTTATTTGTCTAGAGATGTAATGCTGAAAATATCTAAACAAGGGAGGTTTCTCAAAAAAAAAAAAAAAAAAAAAAAAAAAAAAAAAAAAAAAAAAAAATCAAACTGGATATTTCAAGATTCCAAACGCTTTAGAGAACAGGTGTTGGCAATAGACAGCTAGACTTGACAGCTGGACTTGGAAAGCTTTAAACACAGGTTGTGCAAAGTCATGAGTGGGCGTGATTAGTGTGAATACGCCTTCCCTGTAGGCCTATTGCAGTGCTCCTCTCCCATGTTATTAAGTTTATTATGTGATAATTCATGATTAGAATGAAATTATGGGACTTCGCCCCCTAAAGACGAAAATACTAATAATTGGAAAGCATTTGAAACCTTATAGACATGTACAAAAAGACGAAATTTTATTAATCGGAAAGCATTTGAACTTTATAGACACCTGTCCTTAAACGTCGACATACTAATAATCGGAAAGCATTTAAAACCGTATTAGACACTGCCCATAAAAACGAAAATACTAATAATAACTTGAGATTGAAGCTACACCAGAGGCTGGTAAATAGAAGAACACTTTATTAATTTTCAGAATGGTTTTGTTTTACAAGAATTGATGTCACCCTGAACCTTCTGTTCGCAGCATCTCTCTCTCGCTCACACACACACACACTCCTCACACAACAAACACATACTCTACATGCACACACACACACATTACAGACACCCACTACCAACATAAACATTCCTTCTCTCACTAACATCTCTCACAAACACACAAACACACAACACTCACACACACACACACACATCACACACACTCACACACACAAACACACACACACACACACACACACTCACATACACACACACACTCAATACACACACACACAAAAGAAATGACCTCGGTGAAGTATGTGAGGAAACTACAACAATGAGATTCTAAATGAAGTGTTTCGAGAGTAGGAGACAGAAGGCGGGCAACCAGAAAGACAGAGAGGTGGGGCACACCACCATGTGCTGGACACAGTGACACAACCGAGGAAAGAAGTGAAGAAAGCGCTTCTGAGTGAGCTAGATACCTCAAAGGCAATGCGTGGCACCACGATAGTAAACACATATCACACGACCCATGGTAGGTATTGAGAGAGGGAAGCAGAGGCGCTATGTGTACCCCTAACAATAATATTCAATACATCTCTCGAACAACAGGAAGATTGCCTGTAGGCTGGAAGACAGCAAGGTAGTCCCAATTCTTTAAAAAAAGGGAGACAGGACATGAAGCATTAAAACTACAGCCCAGTGTCATGACATTATAGTATGCAAAATCATGGAGAAGATTATGTATATATGCAAAATCATGGAGAAGATTATCAGGAAGAAGAGTGGTGGAACACTAGAAAGGAAAAGTCTCATCACAGCAGCCCAACATGTTTCTTCAGGGACGGAAATCCTGTGGTCACAAAACCTTACTGGAGTTCTAATGACTTGGTGCGCCGGGGGGCAGGGGGGTGCCCCCCCCCCCCCCCCCCGGTGGCTGACAGCAGTATGACAAGAGAGAGAGGGGGGGTGGATTGCATATTTTTGGACTGCAAGAAAGGGCGTTTGACAACAGTTTAACACATGAGATGTGCAAAATCTCGGAGGAACAACGCAGGGATAAAGGGAAGGCACTACAATGATCAGGGAATACTGTTCAGGAAGCCAGCGCGAGTCATGGTACGTGGCGTGGTGTCGTGTGGGCACCTGTGACCAGGGGGTCACACAGGGGTCAAGTCCTTGGACCAGCTGCTGTTTCTGGTATTTGTGAATACGACATGCGGAAGGAATAGACTCTGAGGTTGTCCCTGTTTGCGATGACGTGAAGTTGATGAGAAGAATTCACTCGATCGAAAGACAGCCCAGAACTACAAAGGGATATGGAAAACAGGCTTGCAGACTGGTGAGCAATTAGCTCTGGAGTTCAATCCACCAAGTGCAAAGTCATGAAGATTGGGGAAGGGCAAAGGAAGACTGCAGACTGGAGTACAGTCTAGGGGCCAGAGACTACAAACCTCACTCAAGGAAAAGATCTATGGGGTTGAGTAGAACACCAGCACATCCCTGAAGCGCCCATCAACCATTAACTGACTGCAGCATATGGGCGCTAGCAAACCTCAGAACTGCATTCCGACATCTTAATAAGAATCGTTCAAGGACCCTGTACACCGTGTACGTTACGCCCATATTGGAGTTGCGGGGGACACAGTTATTTGGAACCCACACATTAGCCAGGCTCGTAAAGTAAAGAACACTAGAGAAAGTCCAAAGGTTTGCAAACAAGATAGTACCAGAGTGCTATGACGGTATGTCCTACGAGAGTGGTTAAGGGAAATCAGCCTGCCGACATGAGGACAGGATAGGATAGGGGGGGACATGTTTAATGACATACAAAATACTGAGAGGAATGACCAAGTGGACAAGACAGGATGTTCCAGAGATTGGATCAGTAACAAGGGGACACAGTTGGAAGTTGAAGACACGCTGAAATCTCAGGGATGTTAGGAAGTATTTCTTCAGTATAGAGTAGTAGCAAGTGCGAATAGTTTTAGGAAGTGATGTGTGGAGGCAGGATCCATACATAGCTTTAAGAAGAGGTATGATAAAGCTCACGGTTCAGGGATGAGTTACCTAGTAGCGATCCAGGAAGAGGCCAGGGGCCAGGAGCGCATGGACTCGACCCCCCGCAACCAATAAGTGAGTACAACTAGGCGAGTACATCACAACACCACTCTCACATTACACATTACACACACACTCTCACACACACACACTAACATACACACTCTCACAAAAACCACTCTCACATACACATACACACACCACACACACTCTTCAACACACACACAACTCTCTCATAACTCATACAGCACACACCACACTCTCACAGACAAATACACACACATAACCATCCTCCCCTCTCTCCCCTCAAAACCATCTAACCCCCTCCCAACTATCTCTACCCCTCCAATAACCTTCCTCCCCCTTTCCCCACAACCATCAAACCCTCTCCTCTAACCATCTATTCCCCTCCCCCTAACCACCTGTCCCCCCTTCTGTGGAGCAACGGGGGAACTAGAACAGGATCGAGGACAAGGGGCACCAAAGGACGAATCTGGGAGGAGGAAAGGAATGAGGTAGAGCTCAAAAAAGGGAGGAAGATGGGAAGGAGACTAGTGAGCTGGAAAGAAGATGGATGGAGGTTAGCTGCAGAATGCAGAAGGTGGAAGCAAAGGCACAGCAGCAGAAAGAAATCAAGATAGAGAGATTAGAAGAGGAGCTAAGACATCTGAAACAGGCCCACCCCATTTTTAGAAAAGGACCAAAGATATTACAGGAAGTAGCATCGGCATGGCTACATCAAACACAGAACAGGTCTGAGGATAGGTGGAAACTAAAACTGTATGCAGAGGTTCCTGTCAAACCCACATGAGGGCCAAAACAAAAGAAAGGGAGCAAAACAGGGACAGAATGAGAGGTTGGGAAGACATTGAAGGAACGCCTCGCGCTCATGTGCAGGAACCTACCAGATACCTGTGGGGGCAGGATCAGGTGAGCAGGAAGGAACAAAACCAAGGAAGCATAGGGGCATAACTAGGTAAGGGACTGAAGGAAGGGAACACTCCACGGGAAGGAAACTAAAACACATCAGAGGATGCCAATGGGATGTCACAGTGGGAGGTGGAAAGGGGAGAAGAGATCCGTGATTTGTCTATAGGGCTAGAACAAAGCTAAAGGGAAACTTATGATGAATGAAAGCAGGAGCGAGATAAAACGCGATTGAAGATATCATGGAAGGTGAAATAGGCCAGGGGGACATGACCCAGGATGGTCAAATTGTTTCGAGAGGAATTGGGTGGTGCGTTCACAAAGAAAAGGAATCGGCCTCTCAAAGTAATTTTAAGGCAGAATCAACCCGAACCATGATCCTGCAGGAGAAAGCACGGCTGAGAGGAAAAGGCAGGAGTTCCGGAGTTTTGTACCTCGATCGAGACGAACACAGGACGAAAGGAAGACAATAAAAGAGAGTTCAAAAACGGAAGGAGAAATGAGATATGAAAAAAAGGAGAGCAGAATAACCCAGGATCAAATGGAAGGACAAGCGCACCCCCCAGAAACACCTGCAAAAAGGGACTCCAGCCACGACCCCCCCCAAGGCAACTCAACAATCCAACCAACCATCACACACCGATCCCTCTGTTTCCACCCCCCGCACCACAGTTACAGTATTAGAACAGAAGTTGAAGGTTTGGTACACAAATGCAGAGGATTAACGAATAAACATGGGGGGAATGGCAAGAAAGAATCAATGAGAAGTCCCCAGACATCTTTAGCAGTTACAGAAACAAAACTCACAGGGGACAATAACAGATGCAAATCTTCCCACCAGGATCCCAGATCATGGGGGAAAGATAGAAGGGGCAGGGGGGGGGAGGGGGGTTGCTCTGCTCGTAAAAAACAATGGAAATTCGAGAAAAATGGAAGGCAATAGATGAGACGGGAGAAAGAGACTACAAAAGCAGGTACACTTCAGGCTGGGGAAACCAAAGTGGTCATTGTAGTGATGTATAATCCACCCCCAAGAACTGCGGAGGCCAAGAGAGGAATATGAGGAGAGCAACAGAGCAATGGTGGACACACTTGTGAGGTGGCAAGAAGAGCTCACTCCAGCAGAGCAAAGTTGCTGGTTATGGGAGATTTCAACCACAGGGGGGATTGACTGGAAAACCTGGAGCCACATGGGGGGTCCCGAAAATGGAGAGCCAGGATGTTGGAGTGGTGCTGGGAAAACCTCATGCACCAAACTGTTAAGGACACTACCAGAGTGAGAGGGGAGGATGAACCAGCAAGATTGGACCTTGTGTTCACCCTGGGCAGCTCAGACATTGGGACATCAAGTATGGGGAGTCCCCTAGGAGCTAGCGACCGTGGTTTTTTGTGCTTTGAATACATTAGTAGAGCTGCAAGTGGAGAAAATAACAGGAGTTGAATGGGAAAAGCCTGACTATAGAAGAGGGAACTACATAGGGTTGAGAACTTCCTGGGGAGGTCCAGTGGAAAACAGAGAACTGGCAGGAAAACCAGTAAATGAAATGATGGAATATGTAACAACAAAAAGCAAGGAGGCAGTGGAAAGGTTTATTCCCAAGGGCAACAGTAACAACGGGGAAAACCAGAACGAGCCCCTGGTTTTACCCGACGGTGTAAGGAGGCAAAAACAAAGTGCAATAGAGAATGGAAAAGTACAGAAGGCAGAGAACACACGAAAATAGGGAGATCAGTCGCAGAGCCCGGAATGAGTTATGCACAGGTTAAAGGGGGGAGGCCCCGCGGGCAGTATGA
>NC_069406.1:61361852-61364352 GCF_026875155.1 Cherax quadricarinatus | reverse complement strand
TGTCCTTGGTTCTCCTGCTTTCCCATATACATCAATGATCTCCCAAATGTATCTCAACACCTGAACCCCATTCTCTTTGCTGACGACACGACTTATGTCATCTCTCACCCTAATCTTGCCACCCTCAACACCATTGTTAATGAGGAGCTGATCAAAATATCGACTTGGATGACAGGCAATAAACTTACGCTTAACACTGACAAAACCTACTACATTATGTTTGGTAGCAGAGCAGGAGATGCGAAATTAACATTAAGATCGACAACACTCTAATTGCCAGGCATAATGAGGGCAAATTCCTAGGCCTATACCTCGACAACAACCTGAACTTCAGCACCCATATCCAACACATAACCAAAAAAGTATCCAAAACGGTTGGAATCCTCTCCAAGATACGATACTACGTGTCGCAAACTGCTCTTCTCACACTATACCATTCACTTATATATCCATACCTCACCTATGCTATCTGTGCTTGGGGTTCAACTGCAGCAACACACCTAAAGCCAATAGTAACCCAACAAAAAGCCGCAGTAAGAATAATCACTAAATCCCATCCCTGGCAACCCCCCCCCCACTCTTCATAGATCTAAACTTGCTCCCTGTTCAGTACATCCACACTTACTACTGTGCAATCTACATCTACAGGACCTTAAATTCCAATATTAACCTTGACTTAAAACGCTTTCTTGATAGTTGTGACAGAACCCACAGGCACAACACCAGACACAAACATCTCTATGACATTCCCCGTGTCCGACTAAATCTTTACAAAAATTCAATGTATGTCAAAGGCCCTAAAATCTGGAACACCCTACCTGAAAATTCTAAAACTGCAGACACATTCATCACCTTCAAAACTACCATCAGAAAACATCTTATCTCCCTGATACACCCTGTCAACTAATTACACGAATACCACCTGGTGGTTAACACTTACACTCACTCACCCATTTGACCATAAGCAGAAATATCAATCTCAATCTTAAAATAATGAATCTTAACTAGTCATAAGTTGGCCTGTGATACTCCAATACTGAAACTATGTATAGTGCCAAAACAAAAGCATTCACATTGCTAAACTCACAAACTAGTATTTAGTCACTTAGCCATAATACCAACTTACCTCATAATTTTGTAATATTTTAAACTTAAGATTTAATTTAAGTCTGCTCGAAATGCCTAGCCATGCTAGGTGTTCTAGTGGTACACTCTGTAATTATTATTTTACTACATGTAAACCACACAATAACCAAATTCTGTAAACTCAGCATTGTAATCCTTATAGAGAATAAACTTTGGTAACGTTTGTCACACACTGGACCAGCGAAGAGACTGAGCCAGAAGCTATGACTCGACGCCTGAAACCAAACAACTAGGTCAGTACTGGACGCTGGTTCGAGCCCTCTGCTGGTCTTCCTGTTTTTATACCACAAAACCGACTTGCATTTGTGGTCACAGTGGTGGCCCGTGCTAACCTCCCTATGGTGCATAAATATACCTAGTTGGGTGACTCTTATTGTAGTCAGCTGGTCCAATGGCTTACGCACTGGCCTGGAGTTTCACGACTCACTCGTTGTGGGTTCAAATCTCACCAGTCCCGTGGTTTGTTTACAAATCGTGTTATTTCAGAATCAATAATTATACAATAACAGAGGTGCCTTAACGATTAGCAAAACAAAATATACAATAAAACTTGACACAGAGCGGAAAATAAATATTCTTGATTTTATTTTCTCCCACATACATGACAAACAGAAGTAGTCGCAAATAAAAACGCAAACAGCTGTAGACTGGCAGCAACTATTGATGTTCTTGTGAGGTGTTGTGGACGCCTGGCTGCTCACCTGAGAGATATCGCTCTTCTGTCTTTATTTCAGGCTCTCACCTAAATGACAACCTTGCGAGAACCGATAGCACTTTGTTGCCCTCTCTACCTCTATCCTTTACGATCTCCCCCCCCCCTCTCTTTCTCTGTTTCTCAATGTGCACCTAAGACCATCAAAGGAAGGTACACAAAAGAGAGAGGGGTACAAGGAGGTAGGTGACAGAGGTAACGGGGGGGGGGGGGTCAGATGTCTTAGTCTCCTGCGCAGTGTGTGCTCGCGTCCGTAAGTACTTGTCTATTTGTAGTAGTCGCCTTTGTGGTTGCAGGAGTTGATTCTCGGCACCTGGCCCTGCTTCCTAACTTGCTTCTTCTTGAAGGATGTACTCCTAGCCTCGTGGGTCCTGTCGTAAAAAAATATATAAAGACTACCTCTATTAATTTTTTGGACAAGATCATTCCACTCCTGACCGCTCTCAGACTGAAGAAATATTTCCTGACATCCCTGCGATACCTAAAAAATCCTACAGGGACTGGTTCTATTCTGCACATAGAAATCATTCCCTACGAAAACAAACTACCAGGCAGACGGTGCAACATACCCCAGGGGTGCCGTTAGTACACTAAGAGAAAACCCAATAAGTGTCCGGGGACCAAGACTATTCAACAGCCTCC
>NC_069406.1:61324352-61356852 GCF_026875155.1 Cherax quadricarinatus | reverse complement strand
CGGAGTTAGGGGGATGGATTGTTGAAAGGAATAGATGCAGTGCTAGAGAGATGGATTGTTGGAGGCATGGATGGATGGGTGGGTGAAATGACTGGAGGCTACAACTTTAAGCTTCAATTGGTCTCTGAGCTCACTACTGCCATATAACCACCACTGACTTCCCCCATGAGGGATCGAACCTTCAGCAGTAAACTTAACACAGTGTAGCACCAAGCCATCTAAGCCACAACTCATCCTGGGTTGTGTGCTACCATTACTCTGTGTGTGTGTGTGTGTGTGTGTGTGTGTACTCACCTAATTGTGGTTGCATGGATCGAGACTCAGCTCCTGGCCCCGTCTCTTCACTGATCGCTACTAGGTCCTCTCCCTCTCTGCTTCCTGAGCTTTGTCATACCTCTTCTTAAAACTATGTATGGTTCCTGCCTCCACTACTTCACTTGCTAGGCTATTCCACTTCCTGACGACTCTATGACTGAAGAAATACTTCCTAACGTCCCTGTGACTCGTCTGAGTCTTCAGCTTCCAGTTGTGACCCCTTGTTTCTGTGTCCCATTTCTGGAACATCCTATCTCTGTCCACCTTGTCTATTCCCCGCAGTATCTTGTATGTCGTTATCATGTCTCCCCTGACCCTTCTGTCCTCCAGTGTCGTCAGTCCGATTTCCCTCAACCTTTCCTGGTACGACATTCCCCTGGGGGGTTATCCTAGGCAATTTACATATAAGTTACTATGACTAACTAAAGCATAAAGAACATTTGTCATTGCTCGATAATAACCCACATGGAGACAGAAATTCAGGAAAATAACCCATCTCAACATTTCGACCCCCTTCTGTGATCCCTCTCTTCTCAGGAGGATCCCAGAAGGGGGTCGAAATATACCAATCAATTAATCTCTGAGTTTCTGACTCCATATGAGTCATTATTGAGCATATGTTACCATGTATGATAATTGTACTTATGTGTACCTGTACCTAAATAAAATTACCATGCACCCTAGCGTAGTCGACAGGCTTTAAAAAACAAAAACAAAAGAATAATATTAAGCAGAGAACCAGTGTTTCCTGTCGCCTCCAACATAATACTGACACCTCAAACACTCTATGGAATTGCTTTAACATAATTTTAGCCTCACATTTCGTTGCCGAGAAACTGCTCAGGAATTTTTCCTTCCCAGTTTCCTCAGAGAATGTGCTGCTAGACTGGAATGACTGTTTGTGTATGTCTGCTCCTTGGCCGGGGGGGGGGGGGGTAACACTGCCTTACACTCCACTACTCTCTCTTTACACTGTAAATTGTTGCAATTTTATCACGAGGCGATCAATAGATTTATTGTTGCACTCCGGCATGCAAGCTGCACTTTATTCTCAATAAATGTAACACTAGATATTTTTTACGATACGCTTCATGCATTTCTGATTTTGTTGTTGAATTGTAGTTATACGTTTCCTCTTTTTTGTGTAGTGAGTTTTGCATGCGTATCAGGCTTTAAATTTGACAAAGGTGTTACTATATATGTAAAGGTATGACTGTGTGTGTGGGGGGGGGTATTGAAAGATGGTTCTAAACCGGGTTATTCTAAGTTTATTATCCTTTCACAAAAGAAATCAAACACTGAGAGATAGACGACTGCATTTTCCTTAATTCTACCACCCTTCCTGTTACTCCATCTCGAAATGATATTTGCAGCTTTTTCATCACGTTATCATTATTAAAAAGTAATATTATTATTATTATTATTACTGTGGAAGCGCTAAATTCGTACGGGGGGGGGGAAGTCACACACCCCTGGTCAAATGGGAAGTACAGCAATTACCTTGAGCCCAGAAAAGGGTGGGGAGCTGTAATGTCCTGGACCAAGAGCCCTTTACCGGCATCCACGCCCCGCCCCCCTCCCCCTGAAGGGCCACACAAAAATTATCTTCTAAAATTACTGAGTAATATTATATGCATTTTTATTTTCCTCCGTTAAATCACGGCTCAAACTATCAATCCAATATCCACCAACAATACCAGGTTAAACAATCCACCAACAATACCAGGTTAAACAATTCACGAACAATACTAGGCTAAACAATCCACCAACAATATCATGTTAACCAGGCCACTAGCGATTCCCGATCCCAGTGTAATCTGGTTACGAGGCTATGATTGCAGTTAGTCATAACACTATATAGAAATTATATTATCTTCCGCACCAGAGCTGAATTATGCGGTCAATAACATGCAAATGAAGCTTTTTTTTTTTTTATCAGAGGTTATTAGGCAAGTTCATTTGTTTTCATTCTGCTTGTAGTTAATCAGAATTCTGGAAGTAATTTTTCTGTTATGAAGACTAGGCTGTGATGAGTCTACGGTTGTGTGATGTTGTAATTATTATATTGGTTGATGCTGAGTGATGTTGGGTGATTCTGGGTGATGCTGGGTGGTGTTGAGTGATGATGGTTGATGTTGGGTGATACTGCGTGTTGTTGGGTGATGCTTGGTGGTGTTGGGTGATACTGTGTGCTGTTGGGTGATGCTTGGTGGTGTTGGGTGGTGTTGGGTGGTGGTGGTTGGTGTTGGGTGGTGGTGGTTGGTGTTGGGTGATCCTGGTTGATGCTGGGTGATGTTATGGTTGTAAGTTCATGGAGCAGGGAGAGTGGACCTAGTTGCGATAGCGAAGAGGCGGAGCCATGAGCTGTAACTCTACCCCTGCAACCACAAATAGGTGAATACAGAAGACAAAGCGAATCTCGAAGCTGAGATAAACCAAGTCTTCCAGTGGGCCACTGATAGCAATACTATGTTCCGTGATGACAAATTTCAGTTAATACGTCATCGAAGAATGGAGGAAATAAAAACAAGATCAGAGTACGAGACAAACTCTAACCACTCAGTAGAACATAAGTCGAATGTGAGACCTGGGAGTGATAATGTCAGATATCACGTTAGAGGAGCACAACAATGTTGCTATCGCAAATGCAAGAAAAATGATAGGCTGGATAATCAGAGCCTTCAAAACAGGAAATGCTAAGGCAATAATGATGATGATACCCTTCGGGTCAAGCGTTCTCTCTAGGCAGGATTAGTACTGTGTACTAACGGCCACCTTCAAGGCAGCGAAATTGCCGAACCAGAAAATGTAGAGAACCTTCACAGCTTGTACACAGTCAGGCGCCTGAATTACTGGGAATGCTTGAAGTCTGTACACCTTAGAACGTAGGTGAGAAAGATGCATCATAATCTACACATGGAAGATACTGAAAGATTAGTACCAAACCTGCACGCCGGAATTGCTTTTTATGAACACAAGAGGCTTGGCAGAAAGTCCAGGATACTTCTAATGAAAAACAAAGGGCGATGAGTACCATGAGAGAGCTCAAATAAACGTAAAGGGGCCACGACTCTTCTACACCCTCCCTTCATGCATAAGGGATTATCACCAACAAATTCCTGGCTGTCTTCAAAAGGGAACTCCACAGATTCCTCAAAAACAGTTCCTTATCTGCCGGTTTGTGATGTATATGTTGGACTCCGGGCGGCGTGCACTAACAGCTTGATCGATCAGGCCAGCAATAAGGAGGCCTGGTCTGGGAACGGACCGCGGGGGTGATGATCTCCGGGTATATGGTCCGAGAAATGTATATCGAGGTGTATAAACACTGAGGTGTGTATTTCTCCTTGAATATTCACCAAGAGGTTTGAGCCTCTCGATATATATATATATTATATATATATATATATATATATATATATAATATATATATATATATATATATATATATATATATATATATATATATATATATATATATATATATATATATATATATATATATATATATATATATATATATATATATATATATATATATGTCGTGCCGAATAAGCAGAACTTGCGATCTTGGCTTAAATAGCAACACTCATCCTGCCATATAGGACAAGTGAAAATTTGTGTATGCAATAATTTCGCCAAAGTCATTCTGAACTTAACGAAAAAAATATATTTGATTGTGTTTGTTTAGTATTAAATTATTGTAAACGTATTTAAAATATATATAGTTGGGTTAGGCTAAAATAAATTGTTCTTGTTATAATAAGGTTAGGTAAGTTTTCTAAGATTCTTTTGGTGCAAAATTAAAATTTTTACATTAACATTAATGAAAAAAATATATCTTTAAACGTATAAGAGAAAATTTCAGAAAGGACTTAATTTTAAATGAGTTTTTGCTAATTGACCAGTTTTACATATTCGGCACGACATATATATATATATATATATATATATATATATATATATATATATATATATATATATATATATATATATATATATATATATATATATGTCGTGCCGAATATGTAAAACTGGTCAATTAGCAAGAACTCATTTAAAATTAAGCCCTTTCTGAAATTTTCTCTTATACGTTTAAAAATATATTTTTTTCATTAATGTTAATGTAAAAATTTTAAATTTTGCAACAAAAGAATCTTAGAAAACTTACCTAACCTTATTATAACAAGAGCAATTTATTTTAGCCTAACCCAACTAAATATATTTTAAATACGTTTAAGATAATTTAATACTAAACAAACACAATCAAATATATTTTTTTCGTTAGGTTCAGAATGATTTTGGCGAAATTATTGCATACACAAATTTTCACTTGTCCTATATGGCAAGATGATCGTTGCTGTTTAAGCCAAGATCGCAAGTTCTGCCTATTCGGCACGACATATATATATATATATATATATATATATATATATATATATATATATATATATATATATATATATATATATATATATATATATATATATATATATATATATATATATATATATACCACAAAGTGTGCATCACTCGGTATATATATACCGAGAAGTATCTTCCGTGTATATTCACCGAAAGACGTGTATATCTCGGTATATATCACGTAGGTGTGTATGTTCGTGTATATACACCGAGTTACGTGTTCGGTAGAATACACGAGAGGTATGTATCTCTATTTATACATCGAGGTGCGTATCCTCAGTGTACAAGCAGTGATCGATTACCTAATCCAATTACAGTGTACATGTATCTTAATAGTGGTGAACAGCATCAGCAGTCTAATGACCTGTATAATCATAGTCTTGAAAATTCCAACCACACCAAGCTGTAACATGGCAGGGCAGAATGCCCGTGAACGCGTTCCTTTCTAGGAAGAGGAGGCTTATTTCACTGAGGTCCTCGGTCGAGATGTCTTACCACAACAATCCTAACATCCAGTACCGTTACTTATGTTGGTGAAAAGGGAACTAGTGTAAGCAAACGTGTGAATACATCTCGCTGGTCCGGGTATGGAATTCCCATGTCCTTTCGGTGCGAGCTAATGAATTAGCCACTGAGTTTGAATCGGTGGTGGGTTTCGTACAGTAGCATCGTTGTTGTAGTGAGGTATATAAGAGGTAGTGTCATCAGCTCTCAACTCTCATCTCCTGTCAGGCTGTCCTGTTTACCTCTCTTAAGATATTTGGTCGTTTGTCTGACTTGTGGGAGATACCTGGGTGTTGGTTGACTGTTGTGGGAGATACCTGGGTGTTTGTTGACTATTGTGGGAGATACCTGGGTGTTTATCGACTGTTGTGGGAGATACCTGGGTGTTTGTTGACTTGTGGGAGGTACCTGAATGTTCGTTGACTGCTACGGGAGATACCTTGGTGTTTGTTGGCTGTTGTGGGAGATACCTGGGTGTTTGTCGACTTGTGGGAGGTACCTGCATGTTTGTTGACTGTTGCGGGAGATACCTTGGTGTTTGTTGGCTGTTGTGGGAGATACCTGGGTGTTTGTTGACTCTTGTGGGAGATACCTGGGTGTTTGTTGACTCTTGTGGGAGATACCTGGGTGTTTGTTGGCTGTTGTGGGAGGTACCTGGGTGTTTGTTGACTGTTGTGGGAGGTACCTGGGTGTCTATTGACTGCTGTGGGAGGTACCTGGGTGTTTGTTGACTGTTGTGGGAGATACCTGGGTGTTTGTTGACTTGTGGGAGGTACCTGAATGTTTGTTGACTGTTGCGGGAAATACCTTGGTGTTTGTTGGCTGTTGTGGGAGATACCTGGGTGTTTGTTGGCTGTTGTGGGAGGTACCTGGGTGTTTGTTGACTGTTGTGGGAGGTACCTGGGTGTCTATTGACTGCTGTGGGAGGTACCTGGGTGTTTGTTGACTGTTGTGGGAGATACCTGGGTGTTTGTTGACTGTGGGAGATACCTGGGTGCTTAATGACTCTTGTGGGAGATACCTGGGTGTTTGTTGGCTGTTGTGGGAGGTACCTGGGTGTTTGTTGGCTGTTGTGGGAGGTACCTGGGTGTTTGTTGGCTGTTGTGGGAGGTACCTGGGTGTTTGTTGCTGATGTTTGGGAGATACCTGGGTGTTTGTTGACTGTGGGAGATACCTGGGTGCTTAATGACTCTTGTGGGAGATACCTGGGTGTTTGTTGGCTGTTGTGGGAGGTACCTGGGTGTTTGTTGACTGTTGTGGGAGATACCTGGGTGTTTGTTGACTGTGGGAGATACCTGGGTGCTTAATGACTCTTGTGGGAGATACCTGGGTGTTTGTTGGCTGTTGTGGGAGGTACCTGGGCGTGTGTAGATTGTTCTGGGAAGTATCCTGGAGGAAGATAGACCTCTGAAATGAGCTGGAGTGGATAACAGCTATTAAACTTGTAAATTCATTGATGTAAAAACGATAGCTCCGTCTGATATCTTGACTGAAAACACACAATTATAGAATATAGTCAACAGATAGCAGCCCAGTCAAAAAATAAACAAGAACAAAAATGTATTTGAAACACTGGTAGCGCTATCTTTGAACTTTTAAATGGTCGATGAAGCATAAATCAACTGCCTTTAAACATTTATCGGTCGTATATTAGTTACATGGCAGAATTTTCTGTGAGAAAATGGCCGTCGATCAGCCTTTGCAGTGGTAAACTGGTCAGCTGTGATGCAAGTTCCTTCTTTGCAGGCATCTCTGGGTAAGTGGAGAGGATCCTCATCTAACAACATCTTTGCAGGCGCCTCTGGATAAATGGAGAGGATCCTCATCTAACAACATCTTTGCAGGCGCCTCTGGATAAGTGGAGAGGATCCTCATCTAACAACAGTATTATTAGTGGATTGTTTAAATAACAGTTTAAAAATGAGTAGTAAATACTGGAAAAATGGCGGTGTCTACAACAGCGGCAAGAGAGAGAGAGAGAGAGAGAGAGAGAGAGAGAGAGAGAGAGAGAGAGAGAGAGAGAGAGAGAGAGAGAGAGAGAGAGAGAGAGAGAAGTAGGTAGGTAGGTTAGCAGAATATGATTATATTGACATCTTTCGCTGTGTGTAGAGCTTTATCAAGTCAGGACTTGATAAAGCTCTACAAAGAATGAAACAATTGTTCTGCAGCAAGTGTCTTTTTTGCAGTAAACAAACCGACCCATTCGTAGACAATCAAACAAGAAAAAAACGAGTACCGTACGTTTTCGGTTTCACACTGAGACCGTCTTTAGCACGCTGCTGAAGTACATCTGTGTTCTCCATATGACTAGAGGAATAAACAAATACAGAATATCTTATTGACCCATGCGAGGAAGATCCTGTTTGTACTAAAACCTTTCTTCACTAAATCCCTTTACCCCGGCATTTTGTTTTGCGGCAAAGGACATATTCATGGGGGGTTTTTTCGAATGGGGGAAAAGGGTAAAAAACTAAATTTGGCTGGAAAGTAAAATTAAATTTTAATAACGGGAAGTAGGGGAAAGCCCCAACAGCCGCCCTCCTCTCTCTCTCTCATCTCGGGCTGCCCCACCATCCCTATGTGTGAGGGGGTGTTTAAAATTTCCGGGCTATGGTCGGGAAAAAACCCAATATGAATACGGGTCAGTGTTTAAACGCAGAGAGGGTTGGATTTAGACCTACTGGTACACGGTTACGGGAAACGGGTTTAAATAGGAATGGCACTACTACTGAGGGGCTCGGCGACTTTTAAAGTATGTCGCCCCGGAAAAATAAAAACTATCCCAAACTAGAGATGGCGGGTATAAAAACTTGGGCTGATTCTTTACAATGCCCAAAGTCCCAAAACAATTGAACATTTAATATCTTTTAAGTGGGAACATTGGAAGGGAACCCTTACGTAACTGAAACTCCCAAGGTTTTTTAAAAGCCACAATCTTTAATGAAATCAAGGGTTTGGAGATTCCAAAAATAAAAAGTTAAAAAAAAAAATTTGGGATCGATCGTTTGTATTCATGTGATCTACGGATTCTGGGGGAAGGAATATATAAAAGAAAAAAAGTTTTTAACAGAAAGGCAGATTGGGTGCACTAAAAATCAAAACTGTTAACCTCAGAATTGGGAATGGGGAATGTGAACAAAAAAAAAAAATTCTTAAATAATAGATAAGTTGTTTCTTTTAATTTATTCATTATCAGGTTATTTAAAATTTAAAACCCCAACTCTGCTAGGGTGAGTTTTTGATAAAAAGCAAAATTTGGGGAATCTCTGGGAGGATCAAACTCTTTTTGGCACGGGGCTAACTCATGCTGTATTTAAAGGCAAATCTGAATTGGAATTTAAAAAAAGAAACTTGAGGATTTCTCAATACTTTTTTGGCTTACTTGGGGGAAATTTAAACACATTCAGGTTGATCGTCTGCCCTGAGTATCAGAGGGAGAATTTTACAGGATCGGGAGGATTGTAAGAGTCGAACTTTTAGTGGGGGTTTGGGAAAAACATCATTATAAACACAAAATTTAACTTCAAAAGACCCTAAATGGCGTTTTCTTTTACGACCGGGTATTTTTTTCTCTAACTTAACTTTTTACCAGTGATATTTTCAACTACACGAAAAGGGACCAAAAAATTTTTGAAAAGCTTAGGCAGTCCCGAGTTTTTTTAAAAGTTAGTAAAGCAAAAACCCCTCGAACCTACTTTGATTTTGGATGGCTTTGCCCCGAGTGTATGGGCCCTCTTGTAAATTTCCCTGTTGATTTATAAGTGTTTGCGGATTCTTTTTAAAAACACTTTGGGGCCTAAAGCTGGTACGAGTTTGCTATGAAATCATCAGGGTTGAAATTTTGGGTTTGGGGTTAGAATATAACAACTCATAAGGCAAACTTTTAAACAACACCGTATAATGCAAAAAGTGGAGTGTCACCTATAAAAACTTTGGGAAAGGGCAGATTTTTTGCCCCACTGCACATCAGGTAAACTTCTCCCAAGTTTCACTTTTGGGGTTTGTTTAGTGGCTCTCAAAGACATAAGAAACTTTCTTATTGGTACTTTCCCGCAAACCCCAATTTGGCTGGCGTATGATGGGGAACAATGGTGGTTTTTTGAGTTTCTTGTCCCAAGGTAGACTTTTTTCCAAGAATCTCTTTACAAAATTTTCCCCTCCATTATCTGTTACTGGGGATTTAGGGGTGGTAGGGCCTGCAATAATGAATTCTTTAAATGTTTTAGCTATTTGTTTTCGGAAAAAAAGTCTTATTCCCAATGGGAACTAACCCCACAATATCGGTGAAATGGTTACCATAACACATAATGTTTTTTTGCCCCTGGGGGGAAAACACTGGTTTTTTGTTAAAAAATCTAGCGCAACTTTTTTCCCAGGGTTCGTTTAGGGGTTTGGATCCCTTTTGGGAAATTGGATTATTAAAACCTTTAGCTTTCCCTTTTAATTTTGCATGCAGACACTACTTTTTCTTAACTTACTCGAAATCCATTTTGCCTTACGGGGCCAAAAGTTTTTTCCAATCGGGCTTTTTTTAACTGAATGATCCATCCCGGGGTTGTGCAACACCGGGGACATCGTAAAACAAACAGAAAGGGTTTACATTCACAAAGTACTGGGGAATTACAAAAGGGGGAAAACTCTTCGGGAAGGAGTACCCAACTGGGCTGTTCGATACATTTAATTTCTTGGTTCATAAAAAAGTCACTGAGGGGCGGGTGGCTTCCCCCCCCCCCCAAAGTCAAATAAGATTTTCCCCTTGGGGGGGCAGGGATTGAATCACACCAAAACCACGGGTCTTTTTCGTGGGGCATTCTTTACATCCTCAGCACTAAATGGGGGGTCGCATTTTAACTATACTAACTTGCTGCGAAAAAAAGCATCTGGACTAAATTTTTTGATTTGCCAGGTAAGTTTTCCCAAAGTGGGGAATTGAACTTTGGTTTAGTCAAGGTCCTTTGGCTGCCCTTTTCCAGTGGGTTGTTTTTCTGGAATAAAGGTATCAGGGGAAAGGTGGTCGTCAAGACATGAACAGAGTATGTTTAAATAATTCTCGGAAGTTTTTTAAAAAGCCCAAATATATTGCAAAAAGTTTCCCTTGGGCTCATTAGTAAAATTTTTGTTCAGCCTTGGGAAAGGGACTCGGCAAAGCAAATGCAACGCGTTGTATTGCCATGGGTTTTTCTGGTAGAAACGGCACCTATCCAATAAAAACTAGAAATCAGTTGTCAGATAAAAAAAGGGCTTAGAAAAACCCTGGAAATTTAAAAATTGGGAAAGCAGATGTTAGCTTTTTTTTTAAAAATTTTGGAATCCCTTTTTTTTAAAAGGAAGGCCCAAAACCCAAAAGGAGCATCTTTCTTAAGCAACCCCAGTTAGGGGAAAGCAGTTATAAAAGAAAAATTGGCAATAAAAAAACTTTAAAAACCTGCTAAGCCCACAAAGGTTTCCTTACGGAAATCAGAAGTTTTGGGGGGGTTGGGAAAATTTAGAAACTGCGTTTACTTTACTTTTGGTCAGTTTTAACCCCTCAAGGATGAAGTGACCAAAAAAATTTAAATTTCTGATCTAAAAAACTGACTTTTAGAGAGTTTAAATTTTTAAAATTGGTTTTCTTAAAGCTTCCCAAAATACAAACATAAAGCCCTTTTAAAGTGTGTATCCACGTTTTTAGAAATGAGGGATTCCCGTAATCTAAGTACACCATAAGTGCATTACCTATGACCCCCTAAAAAAATATTAGCCATGAGCCTTGAAACTGATAGGGGGGGGGTTTCAAACCCCAAAAAAAACGCCATAGGGAAAGGAAGTGATAATGCCTGTGGGAAAGGAGGGGGAGAATGCAGTTACCTTTGCTGCCCTTTGTGAAGGGGGGCCCTTCCCAAAAACCCCTTTGGGAAAAACAAACCCAAAGGGTTAAAAAAACTTTGTTGTTTTCCGATGTTATGAAAAAAGATCACCAAGTCCCGGGGAATGGGAAGCAAATCTGGAAAGTTTTCGCTTTTAATTTCCCCTAAAGTCAATCACTGGGCGCCAATACCCACCCTTTCTTAGGTACTAGGATCAAGGGGGGCTTTTCCCAAAGGGGGAATTGCTAGGGGGAAAATAACCCCATCATAAGCTTTTGGATTGTTTCAATTTTTCCCTGCGACAGCAATTTTGTAAAATGGGGCATTTGTACCAGGTATATAGATAGGGTCTAGAAACCATTTTTCTGTGGAATACGATGGGCCAAAAAAAGTTCGTTTTCCCATCTTCTCCCCTGGAAAGGGCAATGGCTTTACGCCCGTTTGTTCAACAAGTAAACAAACGTTTTACTTAAACGGGGGAAAGTCAGTGGGAGCTAAGTCTTTCTCCCAACTGGGGGAAACAAAGATTGACTGGTGAAGTGGATGAATTTTTTTCCCCCGGTAGAAATAGCACCGACCCCCCTGGTAAAAGGGGACAATTCATCCTCACCGAAGGGTAAGGAAAGTGAACAAGGGGAACAAGATTGGTTTTTTGCCTGAGAAAAAACACTGTTTACCAGAAAGTGTTAGCTAGGAAGAAAAAAGGATCTTTCTAACTCTTTTCAAATGGGAAGGATGGCTTCAACAAAAAAGCCTTTTTACTTTGGGAGGAACCCCCTGTCAAATAGGGCATTATCACCTCCTGGAACCCCTAGGGAAAAAACAACCGACAAATTAAATGAGGGCACTAGCTTTCGACAGAAAAAGTCTTTTGCAGACCCGGCCCTGTGGCCCTCAACAAGAGTGGGGGGTTACTAGTTTTCAAGTAATCGTTTTCCCCCACTTGAACTAGCAGACCCTTGAAAGGGGTGGCCCCACATCCCAAAGGGAGTTTAAGAGCCTCCTCGGACACTTGAGGTAACTGGGGAACCCCTACCTGCAAATTTTGAAGTTTTCAGGAACACAGACCGGAATGACAGGACTTTAGTGCCTGACCGCTTGGGGCGCTTTCTGGAAAATTTCCCCTGGCCTGTAAGGACTTAATTCGAATGTCGTAAATTGCGCAGTTTTGGGGAAATTTTCCAAGCTGGTAACCCCAAAATGGTACGATATAGTCATCAAATTTTCCCCATGGGGGGCAAAACCCAAAAGAAAGGTCACCAGGGAAAGTAATTGGGCGACAACAAGGAAGGAAGCCCGTGAAAATCTCTACCTTGGATAGAAAAAGGGGGAGGAAAGTCCGGGCCGGGAAAACACAGGTGAGGGAAAAAAATACCCAATAGGGGGAGGACACATGAGTTTGGGTTTTACGAGAAGGACATGTTGTAACTGCTTATCCCTAAACAAACTAGACCGATAAAATTGACCCCTTTCCCCCCACCAAAAGGGCCCTGAAAAAAATTTAACCGGGGGCATTTTTGGGAAAAGATGGTTTGCATATAGGGCCTATGGTTTTCATTTGGGGGTTATGTGCAAACAAAAAGGGGGTTGTCATCCCTTTGTTTTCCCCTTCAAACCCTAAAAACATCCCACGTCAGAACGTTGGGAAACAACTCATCAAACCGGATTTTTCCTTTTTCGAGGGCTGCTTAAGGCTTAAAGGGGAATTTTGAATGGGGGTGGTGTACCTTTTTCCCCCTACTTTCCCATGGGACGGTTTTTAATGGGGCGCTCGAAAATTTCCCCCGGGAAATTTGGGAAAAATGAAGGCCCATTTTCTGGTAATTTTGAGAACCACCCATGTCCCATTTCCTCTACGGGTTTTTTGCGGTTGGAACGGCCACGGAAAGACCCCCAGAGTACTGGAAAGGGGGGGAAAAAGCATTTCACTCAGATGTGTCATGTCCATTTTATTTTTATGTAAGTTTCCCGTAGGGGAAAATTTTGACTGGTACTCATCATCAGCACGGCCCTTTGGGGGGACTATCAGGAAAAAATTAATTGCAATTTGTCCACGGAAAACCACAGTTTTTTAAAAAATCCCTGAAAATATGGTTACTGAATGTACGAATATACAGGTTTATAATGACTTGTTAAACTGGTCCTTTGGTTTATCCCTGAGATGGTTTTTGACCACGATTTTTTTCGCGTTGGGGCAAAAAAAGAAAGGGGGTGCAACTGAGGTTTGGTGTGAAATTTTTTTGATACATGGGAAAGTACCCTGGGGGGAAAGGAACGTACAAGATTTAGGGGGCTGTAATGGTTCCATCGTCACAGTTGGAGGATTATCCTAAAACAAAACACGGAAACAGGCGGCATTTAGTTCTTTGATTGTTCCAAAAAAATGCTATTTTTTGCAAACGTGCTGTGAGGTTTATCCCTTCCCGGGACAAAAAGCTGAGGATGGACAGCATTTATAAATGTGATAAAAAAAATTTTTCTAATCTAACAGCAAATGGCCCCCCAAGAATTTATTCATGGGTGTAGCATTCATAGTTTTCCCCAAAAAACGACAAAATGGATCAGCTGTTTTTACTGGGGGCAAGAAAGAACAATCCGTTTCTCATATTGTGACCATTAGTAAGATTCCCGAATTTTCGCCCTATCAAGGAAAAAATTTTAACAACGTGAAAACCCGCACAGGGGAAACGATGAAGACTTCTTTTTGCAAGTTGATAAGACTTTTTCCCTTTAAGGGGACCTTTAACCCAAGGGAAATTTAACCCCGGGAAAAGAAAAGGCCTTTTAAAAAGGGGAATCATCAAGGGAAACAGAGTAAAACTAAAGTATCTCATGTCCCGGTTTCCCGGGCTGGGCGCCTTAAAGGGGGATAGGACTGATGCAGGAGCAGCAGTAGGCCCGAGAGGTCTGAGTGTCGAAAAATTTTTAAATAAATAAACAATTTACGGAAAGTTTAGACAAATGGCCAAAAAAAGTTGCAACCCAAAACAAATAAGGCAAAAATAATGAACAATAAAAAAGATTAAAAAATTTCTAAAATTGAATAAAAAGATTTCAACAAATTCGCGAAGTAAAAAAAAAATGTCTAAGATACACTGCAAGAGGAAGGAAAAATTCCCAAATTTTTAAAGGGCTGCTGGAAAAGAAAAAAAAAATTACATTTTAAATTTTTAAGTAAAAAAAAATTACGGAGACTAATTAAATGCAAAAGAGGGTTCTGTTCTCTTTCTAATAAAGAAATTAAATAATAAAAAAAGGAAAACAATGTAAAAATATAAAATAAAATCACTAAATTTTATGGGAACGAGAGATAACGGGAAAATTTTAAAAAATTTTCTAAGGAAAGCCAAAAAAAAAATTAAAATTAATCAAAGACAAAATCAGGAAATAATAAAATGGAAAAACAAGACTCAAAAATTTAAGAACTGAGAATAATAATGCATAAAAATTCAAAAAAGAAAAAAATTCACTGCGAAAAAAGTGCAACAAAAAAAGATGCCCGAAATAAACAAAGCAGTTAAAAAAGTTACACTGGGAAAAAAGTTGAAATTTAAAAAATAAAATAAAAATATGAAAAAAAAACTGATTGAAAAACTTTTTAACCCCTTAATTGTAAAATTAGGGCAAAACAATTTACTCAAACAGGGTAAAGAAAAAACTTTTAAAGTTTAAAAAAAAAAATTGAAATTCACTAAAGTGAATTTTGGGTTTAAAGAAAATATGAAAAATATGAAAAAAAATTAAAAAAAAAACAAAACTTTGGGAAATTTTAACACTTACAAATGGCGGGGCACCCAAAACTTACAAGTGGGGGCCCCGGGGGGCACACAAAAACAACCCCAAACAAAATTATTCTTTTTTTTTTTTGTAAATTTTCAACAAAATCCCTTTTGTGAGGATACGACCCAAAAAATTTCTGGCAAAAATAATGGTACACAAGTTTCAAAAAAAATCTGGGGAAAGGGGGCACTGGGTGGGGATACGAAAAAAAAAATACACCCGAAATAAATGGATAATTTGGTTTACTGGGGTGAATTCACCCGCATGAAATACTACAAATACTGGAAAAATACAAAAAAAAATTAATGAAATTACTTCCCCACGGAAATGACTGACTGGTACATACACAATAATACTTACTACAGGGCAGAGGAAACATTAAAAAAAAAAAAAGAAAAAAATGAGATAGGGGATAACATGGGGAAAAATATTGCAAAAAATAAGAGTCAAAGAAAAAACCCGAGTCTAAAACTGGGAAAAAACAAGGCTTTGAGGAACACAAGAAAATTTACTGTAAAAAGTTTTCACACACGCAAATGTCTTTAAATGCAAAAAAAAATGTTTTCTAAACCGAAAATTATCAGGGGGTTGGGGTAGTTTGACGGTGAAAGGTGACGAGTGATTAGGTGGCTTTGGGGCCCTTTTTGGCGAAAAAGGGGGACGCCCCTTCATCACACTGTCGTCCGGGGAAAAAAAGCCCCTTTTTTTAGGTGAACTCACATAATGGGTTTATCGGGTTTGGGCCCTCAGCAACCAAACATTGCCCTATTTTGGCCAAAAAAATTTACTAGGGGGCCCGGGACAAGGGGGCAAAAAGCCCCAGGAAATGAGGTGGGGGGCCCGGGGGGTGGTGGGGCAGCAGAACAAACTGGCCCCTGTGCGCTCTAAATGCCCCCGGGACTTCTCCCAAAAAACAAGGTGGGTTAAAATAAATCCAATGCCCCAGGGATATTAAGACCCTCTTAACCCGCACCAAAACACAAGCGATACATGAAACAAAACTCAAAGGGAAATTTCGTGGCTTACTTCTCTTCTCAGCTGGGGTTTGGGAACTGGGTTTGGGTGACGGGGTTAAACCACGAGAATGGCTGACGAAAACGTGTTTAAACCCCTGCAAAACTAAAGAAGGAAAGGTGGTTGCAGGAAAACAGGCCCGGAAAGGGAGGCTTTTGAGGTAGGCTGACTAGCGTTACTTCCACAGTCTGGCTTATGATGGCAAATTTGCAAAATCCGGGTCAACCCCCGGAGATTGGGGAAAATTTACCCCACGAATAAGCCAGGAATTGAAAAACGGGAAAAAACAGGTTTGTAGGCTGGAGTACACAGGGGTGGGTGTGAGGGAAACGCTTTAGGTGGAATTTCCCTTAAACCTGCCGGTCCCCACATTTTTTAACGTTTGAAATTTTACCTTAAAATAGGGGCAAAACCGGGCCCCCCCCCGGGGCAACAAAAAACCCCCAAAACAAACCCCCTTTTGGGGGGGGGCCCCCCCCCCCCCGACCTCCCTCTCTCTGCTCCTATTCACTGACCCACCATGCCAGGTTTTTGGGGGGGTTTTTTAAAATCCTGCTATGGTCAGCAGCATTTAAATACAGTCAGTGTTCACCAGAGACGGTTGGTTGATCATCTACTGGTCAGGGTTACTGGTAATGGTTATGGGAAAACTGGTACTACTACTGAGACATAAAGGAAGAGTCGACACGCTGTTCTGACCTCTGATCGGTTGGTTTGAGCGACAATTTCCGGATTCTAGGGCTTTTTACCTACCTTTTATTAAAGCTCCCTCTTCCTCTCTCTTTACTTTTGTGTGTGTGTGTGTTGTGTGTGTGTGTGTGTGTGTGTTGTGTAGACAGCCTGTACTGTTGCAACAAAACCCCCTGCTGTCTGCGACTTGTTCATATTTTGCGCCATGTGGTGCCCCACCTATGGCCTTGCCACTTCGTATCCCCCAACTTTGCCTCGCTTCACTCAACGGGGCCTACGCGAACCAAGGCCTGCCCCCTAGCTCTCTCTCGGGGGATGGCCCTCCCGGGCCATGGGCACAAAACACAAGCCTGTGTGACCCACCACAAATTTTAAACAATAAACGAAGAAGCCCCCGAAGATTTTATTAACCACTCGCTCCCAGAACACCAAAAAAACCCGTTATAAATGGTGGGCAGTGGGGTCGCAGGTGTGTTTGCCCAAAACGGGAAAGGAAGGGGAAAAAGTCTCTTCACTTCATACCCCATGCAAGAAAAAATCCGTCTTCAACGAGTTATCCTATGTGTGTCTGCACGTTGCATCCAGACACAGGTAAAAGCGGGGTCCACCGAAATTTCCCAAATTTTCTTCGAGAATTGTAAGTGGGTCACAGTGCCCCAACGTACAGCGTCCCACGCTAGCGCCCCATTTTTTTCTAAAGTCACGTTTTCAGAGCCCTTTGTATGTTGCTTTGTTGTTCGCTCAGCACAGCTGTTTCAGCGCAGAGTGGTTTTTGTGGTGATTTCTGCGTCCAGTGTGGCTTCCCCAAAATGTTTTGGGTCGAGGGGGAGGAGGAATGGAGATGCTCCCTGCCAACACTCACCCACCCCTCGCCACCACACTACCTACACTCACAAGGCCCACCCCCTCGCTGTGTTTTTGTTTTTTTTCGTGTGTTTTCATTGCCAGAGCTGTGTACCCGGTGCCCGGGGGGCCAAACTCGAAGCTACGTGGACCAGAGCCACGTAGATCCGACGCCTGTGGATCGCGACCCACGTGGGTTGGGCGATGTACGTAGATTTCAAAAACCCCCTGAGTTACCCCAGCTAGAGCCCAAGGCCTCATGCTGTGGTCTGCTCCCACATCACTCGACATCACCCAGATGTGCCCGACTTCATGACTCAGATGTTTGCTGACGTCACCTCACGATATTGCCGCGTTTACTGAAGTCTGTGACTCACTCGCGACACACACCTGACATACATGATGTCACCATCGAGTTTTTCAGTAATTTTTTCAGTATTGTCGAGAAGATGGGAAAGATATATGTGTGTGTTTTTTTTAATTCCTCTCGTCAGTGTTTACATGGTACCGGGTGTTTTTAAAATTTCCGTGTTCCAGTGGGTCTGAGCCCGGCCCCGAGTAAAAACCACTGTGTTAAAGTCACCCTTGTGACCAAGCGTATGCGTGATGTAAGCAGCCCCCAGTGACGAGCCCCTTTTACAGAAAGCTTTTTTTAGCCCCTCGCTCGTTTTCTGCAGAATTACTGCTATGACCCCTCGAGATTTGTTTTACTTCCCTCCCGACCTTCGAGTGCAGTTAATTAGAGAAACAAGTTGGGGGCGCTTTGACTAACCCCTTTCTTAACTCCAACTTTTAGAGAATGTACACTGTGTCAGCCTCGTGTCACAAGTTCAGTGAGCAGCCTGCACAAAGAAGATGTCACTTTGCTGCTATCGCTCACTGCAAATCTGGGGTAGATGTTAGACTCCCAGATTTTCGCCCAGTCGTCTCTGCCACGACTCCCCCAAAACTCGCTCCCCGCTCGCCGGCAGTGACAGCCCCGCGGGGGCAGTACCCGTCAGAAGGGTTTTCCCCTGAGTGTTGCCAGAAATCCTGCCCATTGCCGGTTTTGTCGACGCCTCACTCGAGGGCCCAGCATGTCTGCCCCCGGTTGAGTGAAAACCCGCAGCGATCTATGATGTTGCTTTACCGTCCAGAGGGACCGACCCCGTTCGTCAAAGCTCAGCCGCACGATGTCTCCTGTTGTAGTATCGTCCATGCAGGGGGCTGCTTTATCCCTTTGACGCACACTGCATTTGACCCAAAGATTTGCACACCCCCCATGTTTTTTTTTTTCCCTCCCGTGGAAGTTTTTTTTCCATGTCCATTTTAATTGTTTTTTTTTTTGTGTTCTTGCCCCCGTTCTCGAGAGAAAGAGGGGGTTTCTTTTTCCCCCAGTATTGTCGGTCGGGCACGGCGGTAGGTGGCCGAGCTAGTAGAAGCCCGTATTGTCTGCACAAAAGCCCCTGCTGTCGCCACTTAGTTTATATTTTGCGCCTGTGGTGTGCCACCTATAGGCCTTGCCACTTTGTATGCCCCAACTTTTTCCCCGCTTCACTACACAGGGGCCTAGCAGCAAAGACACAAGGCCTTCCTAGCTCTCTCTGTGGGGTGGCCCCGCCGGGCCATGGGGACAAAACAAAGCCTGGGTACCCCCAGACTTAACAAAAAACGAAGAAACCCCGAAGATATCATTTTCCACCCGCTTGCAGACCTCCAAACAAGCTCGTTATATTATTTTTTTGGGGTGTGTGTGTGGCATCAATTTGTGGTTGCAGGGCTCGACTCACAGCTCTTAGCCCTGAATCTCTGTTTGCTACTAAGTTCACTCTCTCCCTGATTATGAGTCTGATCGTACCTCTTCTAAAAGTTATGTATGGATCCTGCCTCCACTACTTCACTTTCCAGATTGTTCTACTTCCTGACAACTCTAAGTCTGAGTGTGTGTGTGTGCACTTACATATTTGTGGTTCACAGCTCCTGGCCCTGTCTCTTCACTAGTCGCTACTAGGTCCACTTTCCCTGCTCCATAAGCTTTATCGCATCTCTTCTTTTTTGTACTCGCCTAATTGTGGATGCAAGGGTCGATTCATAGCTCCTGGCCCTGCCTCTTCACTGGTCGCTACTAGGTTCACTCTCTCCCTGCTCCAGGGAGCAGGGTGTGTGTGTGTGTGTGTTGTGTGTGTGTGTGTGTGTGTGTGTGTGTGTTTTGTGTGTGTGTGTGTGTTTGGTGTGTGTGTGTGTTGGTGTGTGTTTTGTGTGTGTGTGTGATGTGTGTGTGTGTGTTTTTCGATATGTTTTTGGGGGTTGTGTGTTCTTTGTGTGTGTGTTTTGTGTCTTTTGTTTTGTGTGTTTGTTGGTTTTTTTGTGTGTATGTGGGGTGTGTGTACTCACCTATTTGTACTCACCTATTTGTGGTTGCAGGGGTCGAGTCCTAGCTCCTGACCCCGCCTCTTCACCGGTTGCTACTAGGCCCTCTCTCTCCCCGCTCCATGAGCTTTATCAAACCTCGTCTTAAAACTGTGTATGGTTCCTGCCTCCACTACGTCATTTTCTAGGCTATTCCACTGCCTTACAACTCTATGACTGAAGAAATACTTCCTACTATCTCTCTGACTCATTTGTGTCTTCAACTTCCAATTGTGGCCTCTTGTTTCTGTGTCCCCCTCCCTGGAACATCCTGTCCTTGTCCACCTTGTCTATTCCACGCAGTATTTTATATGTCGTTATCATGTCTCCCCTGACCCTCCTGTCCTCCAGTGTCGTCAGGCCGATTTCCCTTAATCTTTCTTCATAGGACATTTCCCCTTAGCTCTGGAACTAACCTTGTTGCAAACCTTTGTACTTTCTCTAGTTTCTTGACGTGCTTTATCAAGTGCGGGTTCCAAACACGTGCTGCATACTCCAGTATGGGCCTGACATACACGTGTACAGTGTCTTGAATGATTCCTTACTAAGGTATCGGAATGCTGTTCTCAGGTTTGCAGGCGCCCATATGCTGCAGCAGTTATCTGATTGATGTGTGCTTCCGGAGACATGCTCGGTGTTATACTCACCCCAAGATCTTTCTCCTTGAGTGAGGTTTGCAGTCTTTGGCCACCTAGCCTATTACTCTGTCTGTGGTCTTCTGTGCCCTTCCCCTATCTTCATGACTTTGCATTTGGCAGGATTAAATTCGAGAAGCCATTTGCCTGGACCAGGTGTCCAGTCTGTCCAGGTCTCTTTGAAGTCCTGCCTGGTCCTCATCAGATTTAATTCCCCTCATTAACTTCACATCATCTGCAAACAGGGACACTTCTGAGTCTAACCCTTCCGTCATGTCGTTCACATATACCAAAAATAGCACTGGTCCTAGGACCGACCCCTGTGGGACCCCGCTCGTCACAGGTGCCCACTGTGATACATCATTACGTACCGTGACTCGTTGTTGCCTCCCTGTCAGGTATTCTCTGATCCATTACAGTGCCCTTCCTGTTATATGCGCCTGATGCTCTAGCTTCTGCACTAATCTCTTGTGAGGAACTGTGTCAAAGGCCTTCTTGCAGTCCAAGAAGATGCAATCAACCCACCCCTCTCTCTCTTGTCTTACTTCTGTTATTTTATCATAAAACTCCAGAAGGTTTGTGACACAGGATTTGCCTTCCGTGAATCCGTGCTGGTTGGCATTTATACTCCTGTTCCGTTCCAGGTGCTCCACCACTCTCCTCCTGATAATCTTCTCCATAATTTTGCATACTATACACGTCAATGACACAGGTCTATAGTTTAGTGCCTCTTTTCTGTCTCCTTTTTTGAAAATGGGAACTACATTTGCCGTCTTCCATACCTCAGGTAGTTGCCCAGTTTCCAGGGATGTGTTGAAGATTGTGGTAAGTGGTACGCACAACATATCTGCTCCCTCTCTAAGGACCCACGGAGAGATGTTGTCTGGTCCCATTGCCTTTGAGGTATCGATGTCCCTTAGCAGTTTCTTCACCTCCTCCTCATCTGTATGTATGTCGTCCAACACTTGTTGGTGTATTCCTTGTTGGTGTCCCCATCTGGTCTGTCCCCCCAGAGTCCTTCCTGTCTCTACTGTAAATACTTCCTTAAATCTCGTGTTGAGCTCCTCACATACCTCTTGATCGTTTCTTGTGACTTCTCCACCTTCTTTCCTCAGCCTTATCACCTGGTCCTTGACTGTTGTCTTCCTCCTAATGTGGCTATACAGCAGTTTCAGGTCAGATTTGACTTTCGATGCTATGTCGTTTTCATACTGTCGCTGGGCCTCCCTCCTTATCTGCGCATACTCGTTTCTGGCTCTTCTACTAATCTCCTTGTTTTCCTGGGTCCTATGCCTCCTGTACCTTTTCCATTCTCTGTTGCACTTAGTTTTTGCCTCCCTACACCTTCGGGTAAACCAAGGACTCGTTTTGGTCTTCCTATTATTTCTGTTTCCCTTGGGAACAAAACTTTCCTCTGCCTCCTTGCACTTCGTTGCCACATATTCCATCATCTCGTTTACTGATTTTCCTACCATTTCTCTGTCCCACTGAACCTCCTGCAGGAAGTTTCTCATACCTGTGTAGTCCCCCCTTTTATAGTTTGGCCTGTCCCCTTCAGTTCCTGTTACCTTCTCCACTTGTAACTCTACTATATAGTCAAACTCAGAACCACATGATCGCTAGCTCCAAGGGGCCTCTCGTAAGTGATGTCCTCAATGTCTGAACTGCTCAGGGTGAACACAAGATCCAGTCTTGCTGGCTCATCCTCCCCTCTCTCTCTGGTTGTGTCCCTGACATGTTGATGCATGAGGTTTTCAAGTACCAAAATCCATCATCTTGGCTCTCCATGTTTCGGGACCCCCATGTGGCTCCAGGTTTTCCCAGTCGATCTCCCTGTGGTTGAAATCGCCCATTACCAGTAACTTTGCTCGCTCGAGTGAGCTCTTCTTGCCACCTCAGCCAGTGTGTCCACCATCACCCTGTTGTTTTCTTCGTACTCCTCTCTTGGCCTCCTGCAGTTCTGTGGTGGGTTATACATCACTCCAATGACTACTTTATGTTCTCCGGACTGAATTGTACCTACAATGTAGTCTCTTTCTCCAATCATGTCCATGCCTTCCATTTCCTCAAATCCCCATTGGTGTTTTATGAGCAGTGCAACCCCTCCTCCCCCTCTACTCCTTCTATCTTTCCTCAGGATCTGATATCCTGTTGGGAAGATTGTGTCTGTTATTGTTTCAGCGAGTTTTGTTTCTGTGACTGCTATGATGTCTGGGGATTTTTCACTGATTCTTTCATTCCACTCCTCATGTTTATTCGTTATTCCATCCGCGTTTGTGTACCAAACCTTTAGTTTCTTTTCTATCATTGTGGTCATGCAAGTATATTGGGGTTGGGGGGAGCGAGAGCCTTGGTGGGGGCCTATATGGGGCTGTGGTGTAGGTGGGGTTTGTGTTGATAGGGGTGGGGTCAGAATGCCCATAAGGGACAGCTGTTGGGGTGAGGTTTGTGATATGGGGGTTGGTGGCAGAGGGAACAGTGAGTGGGTTGTAGTATAGGTTGCTCAGTTGCGTTGGGAATGTCGCGGGTGAAGTCTTTTGGTGGGAGATTCTGTGGGGTGTGTTTGCCCTTCCTCCTGTGTCTGGGTCCTGCTCATTTTCATTGCTTCTCGTTCCTCCTTGCGTCTCTGTACCCTCTCTTTCAGTGTAGTCCTGTGTGTGTGTGTCGTTGTGTGTGTGTGTCTTTGTGTGTGTGTGTCTTTGTGTGTGTCTGTGTCTTTGTGTGTTGTGTGTGTTGTGTGTGGTGTGTGTGTTGTGTGTGTGTGTGTGTGTGTGTGTGTGTGTGTGTGTGTGTGTGTGTGTGTGGTGTGTGTGTGTCTGTGTGTGTGTGTGTTGTGTTTTGGGTGTGTGTGTTGTGTGTGTGTGTGTGTGTGTGTGTGTGTGTTGTGTGTGTGTGTGTGTGTGTGTGTGTGTGTGTGTGTGTGTGTGTGTGTGTGTGTTTGTGTTTGCTTGCTCGTCTAGAACAATAACTCAGGAGACAAGTGAGCGCATAACTCCCAGACGAACGATGCTGCCTGAGTTACGTCTTCCTTCTGGCTGTGTTCAACTCTGGTAACACACATTTCTCTTTCTGCTATTGTCATGTTCTGTCTGTCATTATGGTGTTCTCCCTTAAATCTCTGTTACTGTTGTGTTCTGCACCTCTCTGTTGTGCTCTCCCGTGTTCTATTACTGTGCCTCATACTGTCGCTTGGTAAGTAAGTTTATTCAGGTATACATAAATACAGTTACATAGAATTATCATACATAGCAGCATATGTGTAGAGAACCTAGGATAACCCAAAAAAGTCAGACAGAGTGACTTATTTCCATTGTGGTCCTTTTACCTTATTATTATAATATAAAGGTTATAATATTTTCTTATTATTCTACAATGAAGATAACATCTTATTATCATACTAAAAAGACTATCTACTACACGAGGGTCATTAAGACTATCTACAATACGAGGGTCATTACTAGGAATAAGGTAAAATTTACACGTATGTTGGCTAAAAAATTGAAAATCATTCCCCTCCCTTTCTGTAGCTACATTCATCAGACACCTTTTGCCACTCTTCTTGAACTGGCTCATGCTATGACTGGCTTTGACATGTGCGGGTAGACTGTTCCATTCCTTTATTGCTGTACAATAAAAGGTGTTTGAAGCCTGGCCAATGACTGTGGGTACTACAAAGTTGTGCTCTCTCCCCCTAGTACTATGATTGCTTTGGTTCCCAACCTTGACAAAATTGACAGCAAGATATTCTGGACACTGTGAGCAATTTTATAAACATGATTTAGCTTCAGTTGTTTTACTCTGTCTTCAACATTCAGCATATCCAACTGCTGTAATTCATCATGGCCTACATGCTCTCTTGGTCCCAGCCCCAGGATGAATCTTACGATTTTGTTCTGGGTGATTTGCAGTCTATCTTTCAGCTTTTTTGTCAAGGCAGAGTACCATGAAGAGCAAGCATAATCCATATGGCATTGTATAAGGGCTAGAATAGGGTCCTGCGAGCCTCAGTAGGTAGACACTGGGGCTTTTTCTATACAGGAACTTCAGTCTGGCATTCGATTTCTTTACTACACTTTTTCCCTATCAATTCTCCTGACATGCATGGGTCAAGGGGATTCCCAGATATTTTACTGATTAAAACCAAAGTGATGGGCTCCCCATTACACTGAACATTAAAATTATTTACCCTTCTCAGTTTATGTTTCGTGCCAAAGAGAATGGCTTCATTTTTCCCTAGGTGTAATGATAGTTTGTTGTCTATAACCATTTGCTGCAGGACTCCAGTTCCGTGTTAAACATTAGAAATTTATCTTGTGGGTCTTTACCTGTCATTTAACAGAGCACTGTCATCTGCATACGTAGGAGTTTCCCACTTGACCTGATAGGCATATCATTGACATAACATAAGAATAAAAAGGGACCCAGAATACTACCTTGGGGAACTCCACATGTTATCGGCAGGGGTTCTAATTTTCCCGTTTTGTTGATTTTGACTATTTGTCTCCTGTTGCAAAGGGTAGGACTTAAACCCAGTCTACAGAACCTATACCGATAGCTTGAAGTTTCTTACATAATATATTGGGGTTTGGGACAGTATCGAAGGCCTTTTGCAGGTCTAAGGTTACCAATACCTATGAGGTTCCCCTTTGACATTTCAGTTCTCATGTAATCCATCAGATTAATAAGGGAGGTGTCGGTTGAGTAGGATCTTCTAAAGCCCGATTGATAGCTATGGAGAATGCTGTTGCCATTAAGGTACTTAACTACTTGAGAATACACCACCCTCTCCAGAATTTTAGATATTATACTGAGTATACTAACAGGCCTATAGTTGCTTACATCAGACCTATTATTTTTCTTGAAGATAGGAGTAACTCTGGTGATTGATAGATTTATTATGTGAGCAATAGGGATTGACAGTTCAGAAGCACCATCTTTTAGGAACTTAGACGGGATGTTATCAGGGCCTGTGCTCTTAGTTGGGTTTAACCTGCTTAGTTCTTTTTGAATGAAGTCATGAGATACACTTACTAGTTGACAACTGTTTGGGGTTACTCCTTTATTGGTATAGTATATTTGAAACTTATCAGAGTCTGTGTTAAAGGTATTTGATGCAGCTGGTAGTTTACTTACTAGTGTTGATGCAACAGATGTGTAGTAGGAATTAAAGCAATTTGTCACCTTAGTGTTTCGTGGCATACCTCATTTTTCGATAGTGAGTAACTATGTTAGACCTAAACTACTGGCTTATGGCTATACCCCAACTGTTTTTTGTTTGTTGCCAGAGCTTTCTGGGGTTAGCTTATACTCTTCAATTTTTGAGCAATAGTGCTTTGCCTTTGCTCATTTATAAGTCTCTGTACTTGTTCCTCACCCTTTGGAATTCATTTAGTGCTGCAATATCCTGTCTGTTTGCTTTAGTTTTTTAGCAGCTGGTCTCTGAATTTCATATGATCTAATATCTCAGTAGTCATCCAGGGTTCAGTTCTTCGTTTAATCCTAACTCTTTAACTGGTGCAATATTATCAGGTTGGTAGTGAATATTGTTTTGAATTTTTCCCAGGCATCGTTTACGTCCGTGCAACTTGTTTTCTGTCCAGTCACAACTGTGTAGCCTATTTACCAGTGTTTCTTTGCTGTAGTTTCTAGTTGACCTCATTTTTATTGTCTGTGTAGGCCTATTTCCCATCCCCAGTGATTTTCCTGGTGCAGTAATTTATGAAAATGATCACTAAGACCTGTGGTAATGACGCCTGACTGACTAATGTTCTCAAAGCGGTTACAAAGTATGTGGTCAATTAGGGTGGCTGAGAACTGTGTGATCCGGGTTGGTGTATTAATTAGTTGAGTGTAGCTATTTAATCCTAGAATTTGCTTATACCTTTTGCATAGCCCCTTATTTTGCTGCTGAAAACAGATATTGAAGTCGCCAGTATTATTGTCTCGCAATTGTTTTCAAAATCCGGACAAGACTCTGGAAAAGTCTTCTAAGAACTGGTCCTGGGTGGGAGGGCGATAATAGTTCCTACTAAGATGGGTTTGGTCTTGGGAAGCAGCACTTCAAACCCTAGAAACTCTCCAGTTTATTGTTATTTAAATCAGGTCCCTTTGGGTTTTTAAGCTAAGTCATTTCTAAAGTAGGCACATACTCCACACCCTTTCTGTTCCTATCTAAGCGTTTTATATTGTAACCTTCTATTTTGACCTCGTCGTCAGTCACCGTATCATCCAACCAAGATTCAGAGATGGTTATAACTGCCGCCCTAATTTTGTTAGCTAGAATGCTAATCTCTGCCAATTTAGGAGGAAGTGATCTTGCATTGACATGAATAAAGTGAAGGCCTGTTTTCATAAAACAATCATAATCATCAATATATGGCAATGGGTCATTGTTGTGTTCCTCACCACACTGTTATAGATGCGTTTTTCGTCACCAAAGTACTTTAATATTGCAACACCAGAGTCGTAGTAGCAGCCAGCACATCTACCGTAGCCCCTCACTGGGACAAAAATTATGCCTTAGCAAGGTATACATCGGGGCAATAGTTACGAACCTAGAGACGCATCTACACGAATGCAACTACACGTGCAGCAGATGTTATAATTTGATCAGAGCATGTGTACAATACCGGAACACCAGCAACCATTAGAAGAAATTGAATGACGTCTGCTATATCATTAAGGAACCAGATACATGCAGGTGGAAATGCCTTGTAGCAGCATCAATTTCTTCTTTCAGATAATGCTACATAGAACAAAGACAGCTTTGTCGTCTCTGGAATATTAGTATGAATTCTCCTTAAAAATGATAGCTCTCCTTGTCCTCTAACAAAATCAAATCTCTTCTACCTCTACTACTACCACCTCTGCTCTATTAATACTTCTACCTCTCTACTACTACTGCTGTCTTTACTATTATCTCTCCTTACCCCAACATCTACTACTACTACTACGTCTCCTCCATTACTACTACTACGTGATTATGCCTCGCCTCCTACACATTATTCTCCTTATATTCCTTATATGCTGTCGCGTCTGGTCAGAGGGGCGGGGATCAATTCTCAAGTAAAGTAACAAACGTTTGTACTAGTTGTATTGGCTTAATGAATCTCCTGGGATTTCGAAAAACCCTTTAAGTAATAGATGTATCATTAGTTGATCTTTACACAGATAACCCGCACATAGGAGAGAGAGAAGATTACGGCTACGTTTCAGTCAGACTTGGACCATTTACAGTCACACTGTATGACTTTGTAAATGGTCCAAGTCGGACCATTTGCAAGTCGTAAGCCTCTCTTTCCTATGTGCTGGTTATCTGTGTACTGTTTCAGCCATGGTATTGTGCCTTTTCGTTCTTTAGATAATCTTTGTTCATTTAACCAACATATCATCAACAAGTTTACCGCTAATTATACAGCCTAACAAGCTGCTTTGAGGGGGTTCTAAAGGCATGTAAAGAGAACCTTTGAAAGCCATTATGAATCCTCCTTGATAAATCACTACAAACTGGCACTGTGGGCGACGTGTAGAAAATGGCAAAGGATGTACCTATTGACAAACTGGGAGATAGGTCATTAGTTGTTAATTACAGGCTAATCAGCTTGATTTCGATTCTGGAAGAGTTGAAAGAATCAATAACTGCGAATGCAATTCGTAGTTACCTTGAATCTCAGCACGGTTTAACAGAGGAGGCTTTCTTGCCTCACGAATTTTCTAATTTCTTTCACTAAGGTATTTGAGGCAGTGGATCGTGATAAAGAATACGACACTGTATAAACGGGTTTCAGTAAGGCCTCTGATAGGGTTCTACACAGGAGACTGAGGAAGAAGCAGGTACTAGAAAAGGTTCATCCTGGGACAGGGATAGTAAATAACGCTTTGGATCCCTTGCCGGGTGGAAACATAAGCGTTTCCTTACACCTGCTGTCCCCGTTCACCTAGCAAGTAGGTACCTGGGTGTTAGTCGACTGGTGTGGGTCGCATCCTGGGGACAAGATTAAAGGGTCCCAATGAAAATAAGACAGTCCTCGATGACGCACTGACTTTCCTGGGTGGCTAACCCTACGGGGTAAAAATTCCAAACAAAATCTTATCTTAACAGATACACGTTGGATATAGTGGCAGACGGCAGACTTATCGACAATGAACCCACAGCAGAGCAGTTGTATATCGCTCTACCGCACCGCTTGTTCCGAACCCCATACTTCACAACTAATAAAAGTCACTAACAAAAGCCACTAGCAAAAAAGCCACTAACAAAAGTCGCTAACAAGAAGCCGCTAACAAGTCATTAGCCAAAGCCACTAACAAGTCACTAACAAAAGTGACAATAAATAAGTCACTAAAATTAACAAAAGTTACTAACAAACCAACTCTGTTCCACCCACCTGGCAGCACTAATAATTTTACTGATTATCATAATTTCAGTCACAACAGAGTATAACTGCTGCCACTATCATTCTAACAATTACAGCGTAAGGTAATCACTGTGATAATTGTTGTCATTAGTCATTACTAAAAGTAGAGCCGCTTCTACTCATTATGATAATTGTGGCCCCATTTAAATAGTGCCAGAATTTGTGTTGCAACATTTTAACTTTGATAATTTTGGAAAAGATCGTATTTACTTAACGCATATGGAGTATTGTGTCCGTATTATTAACTAATAATGTATAACATGGGGCCCGATTCTTTCATTTTACTCTATCTCTCTCTGTCTCTGTCTCTCTCTCCCTCTCTCTGTTTACCCTCGTCTCTTGGTTTGTTGTTGCCAATGACTGCGTCCGAGCACCTCAAACCGGCAACATCTTCGGACACCCTTGATTCCCCTGCCAGACACGGGAAAACGAAGACGAAGTCACTGACAGCACCCGGCGAATAACCACCAGGAGAGATAGGATCTAGCCAGAACGTGAATTATCTGAAGGAAGGAAAATTAGTAATCTCTACAAACTAATATTGGCCTTATTACCTCATCACGACAACGAATGCGCCATTACTTAACCATTATTGATCAAGCGACTCCTGTAAACATGGGTAATAAGTGTGTCTGTGCTTGTTATTACCCATTTGTAATGACCTATTTGTAGTTGAAGGTGCAGAGCTATGCTGGTGGTGGTCTGTCTTCAATGTTCGTAGTTACAACAGCAGAGATAAACTGGTGGTGGTCTGTCTTCAATGTGTGTAGGAAAAATTAGGGCGAGTAGCAGCAGAGAGATAACTGGAGGTGGTCTGTCCTCAATGTGTGTAGTTACAGCAGCAGAGATAAACTGGTGGTGGTCTGTCTTCAGTGTTTGTAGTTACAGCAGCAGAGATAGACTGGTGGTGGTCTGTCCTCAATGTGTGTAGTTACAGCAGCAGAGATAAACTGGTGGTGGTCTGTCTTCAGTGTTTGTAGTTACAGCAGCAGAGATAGACTGGTGGTGGTCTGTCCTCAATGTGTGTAGTTACAGCAGCAGAGATAAACTGGTGGTGGTCTGTCTTCAGTGTTTGTGGTTACAACAGCAGAGCTATGATCTTGTTGTCCTGTCTTCTATAACTAATTTTCACACACACACACACATATATATATATATATTATATATATATATATATATATATATATATATATATATATATATATATATATATTATATATATATATATATATATATATATATATATATATATATATATATATATAATATATATATAATATATATATATATATATATATTCTGAGCACCTCTGCAAAAACAGTGATTATGTGTGAGTGAGGTGAAAGTATTGAACGATGATGAAAGTAGTATTTTTTGGGGGGTGATTTTCTTTCTTTTTTGGGTCACCTGCCTCGGTGGGAGACGGCCGACTTGTTAAATATATTATATATATATATATATATATAATATATATATATATATATATATATATATATATATATATATATTATATATATATATATATAAACGGAAGAGGGGCCTTCAGACAGAACGAAAGGAAGAGGTGAAAGACCTTGGAGTAATTATGTCGCCTTACCTCTCTTTCAAAAAAACACAAATTATGGGATAGAAAATGAGAATTTTCAAAACGAGATAGTAACAATGGTGATGCTATTCAAATAATTTGTGCTCCCTCGTTTAGAGTATTGTTCAGTATTGACAGCTCCGTTCAGGACAGGGGAGATAGCAGCAATAACCTGGTTGATCAGACAAGCCTGGCCCATGGCCGGGCTCTAGGAGCAAGAAAGCTTGAAACTCATCACGGGTAATCAAGCGGATCCTACTCTAAATCACAACAAAAAAAAAACAGCAGCAAGAAATAAACATGATAGTACTTGCAATATGATCACAGTAAACATGTGATATCACATTATACAAAACAACCACTGTGAAATTGCAATCGCTTTCGTGACTTCTCACATTATCAAGGACCTTGATAATGTGATGGCGTGAGAAATCAAGAAAGCGCTTGGAATTTCACTAATTTTTCACAGTAGTTCTTCTGCATGATGATATTTATATTACCACAAACATAAAAAAATAGAATTGGACAAATACTGTACATGGTAATGACATTATTGCCTAAAGAAGAACATTCACCAGAGTGGTGGACGAGAATATGTGATGGTTCTTCCAGCTCTCGCAAGCCTAGCCAGTAAATATTTGAGTTAAACCTTCCTCTTCACTAGAGAGAAATATATTTCAGCATTCGAGGAACATCTACTCATCTACTCTCATAGGAACAGAGGAACTTCCCAAAATGTGGAGATGTTAATGTTCTTTAACTTCAGTTTGAGAATATTTAGGTGTACCCGAGGGGGAACTTTAATACTTAGGTGTACCCGAAGAAATGGCTAGGATGACTTCCAAAGTCCTCAGTGGCGGAGCTTCAAACCTTCACCAAAGGTGCCAAAAACACGACGACGGTGGAGAGTGAAATTCAAAGGTGCAGGTGCAAATTTAATGATTTTATGTGTAGAAATAATGTAAAATTTGTATTCCCGTTAAATAATGTCGAATAAATTCAGTTATTTCTTCTCGACTTCTTCAATATTTAGCGACTAATGCAACTTAGGGCGAGGATAATAAAGATTAAGTTCGTTTGTGTGCTGGCAAATTTGTTGATGTAGTAAATAGCCAAAAAAAAAAAAAAATGGAAATACTGGATTCTGTACCATAACTTGAAACAACTCATATAGTGGTCTTCATATTTTCACCACTGGTGTGGCTTTCTAAACACAAGGTTTACGCTGCTGTTGGGTGACTTTAGTCCCACTTTACTAATTTTATTGAATACTGATATTCGTATATTGTTCAATAACTAATGCTGCTTCTTCAAATTGGCTTCAAAATATTATTGACGATGCATTCTATAAGGGTGATAATCCACAGTTTAATACGTATAGTTGCAAATTTTAAATTTTACTGAAATAGTTAAAAATTTAGAATTGCTGGGAATCGGATAAATTATTCGAGAATGCCTGTTCTGATCGGCTTCAAACTTTTACCACTGGTGGATTGTTTTGAAACACAGTGTGTTACTCACCCTGAACTGTGTAAATTTCAACTTCCCAATTTTATTTAGAAAATTGTTTCCCATATAATAGCTGGTGAGCGAAACTTCTGATCAACTTCAAACCTTAAATGCTGCCGTATATCTAAGTATACCTGGAGAGAGTTTCGGGGGTCAATGCCCCCGTGACCTGGTCTGTGACCAGCGTAACTTAATGAGAAGTATTTTTTTTATTAATTTTGGGCTATGTGGATGAAAATCTGCGAATTTCATCAAACTGGGTTTCCCTCCCCCCTAAAAAAAAATAAAATAAAAATGTTTTTCCTACAGGATTGTAGGGAATTTTAAGTAGAATGTAAATGTGAAAAAACAAACCGAGAAAAAAATAAAAATCAGGATTTATGACGTTTTTAAGTTTAACGAGGGGGAGACTTTCCTATTTTTCGGAACATTTCTCTGCAACATTTTCGTTTCTTATATTACAAATTTTCGTTTATTACTCTAGAACGCCTTATTCGATAGGCTTCAAATTTTCAACGCTTGTGTAATGTACCCTGGACAAGATTCACG